>OZ014519.1:690045346-690645346 GCA_963966055.1 Lathyrus aphaca | reverse complement strand
TTATGTTCAAAGGATTGGGAGGCACATGCACCTTATCTGCATAAATCTGGCATTTATGGCATTTTCGGGCGTAGGCACAACAGTCTGCATCCATTGTGATCCAATAGTAGCCTGATCTTAACAACTTCTTAGCCATTGCATGTCCTCCAGCATGGGTACCAAAAGGGCCTTCGTGCACTTCATGCATCAACAAATCCGCTTCTGTCTTATCAACGCACCTGAGGAGTACCATATCAAAGTTCCTTTTGTATAGAGAACCATCAGTGTTCAAGAAGAAACTACCAGCAAGCCTTCTCAAAGTCTTCTTATCATTGGAAGATGCCCCAGGTGGGTATGCTTGATCCTCCAAGAAGCATTTAATGTCATGGAACCAAGGCTTATCGTCTTTGACAACCTCTGCTGCAAATACATATGCTGGCCTGTCGAGTCTGGACACTAAAATCTGAGGTACAAAGTTAGCAGCTTGAACTTTGATCATGGACGAAATGGTAGCAAGAGCATCTGCAAACTGATTCTCGTCCCGAGGGATATACTCAAGCTTGACTGTTGTGAAGAATGTCAATAACCTCCTTGTATAATCCCTGTAAGGTATCAGATGATCCTGGTGTGTATACCATTTCCCATTGGTCTGATTGACTACCAAAGCTGAATCTCCGAATACGGTCAATGTCTTGATCCTGAGGTCAATGGCTTCCTCAAGACCCATAATGCAAGCTTCGTATTCAGCTTCGTTGTTAGTGCAGTTGAAAGTGAGTTTTGCCGAGAAAGGCATGTGAACCCCTTTGGGTGTAATGAGTACTGCACCAACACCGCGACCATTCATATTAACGGCCCCATCGAACATCATAATCCATTCTTCCTCCGGGTCAGGCCCTTCAGTGTGAATAGGCTCTTCATGATCTTTTGATTTAATGAACATGATGTCTTCATCAGGGAAGTCAAACCTCATAGGCTGGTAGTCATCAATGGGTTGCTCAGCAAGATATTCAGACAATATACTGCCTTTGATGGCTTTCTGAGATGTGTATTGGATGTCATACTCTGTAAGGATCATTTGCCATCTTGCAACCCGTCCGGTAAGCGCTGGCTTCTCAAAAATGTACTTGACTGGGTCCATCTTCGAGATTAATAAAGTAGTGTGGGTCAACATATACTGTCTCAGTCGGTGAGCAGCCCACGCTAAAGCACAGCAAGTTTTCTCGAGCAGTGAATAACGTTGTTCACAGTCGGTAAACTTTTTGCTTAGGTAGTATATTGCATACTCTTTTCGACCAGACTCGTCATGTTGGCCCAGCACACACCCCATCGACTCTTCTAACACTGTCAAGTACATAATCAGAGGTCTTCCTTCTACTGGAGGCATGAGGATTGGAGGTTCTTGTAAGTACTCTTTGATCTTGTCAAAAGCCTTCTGGAAATCTTCGTTCCACCTGACCGTTTGTTCTTTTCTTAACAACTTAAACAAAGGTTCACAGGTTGCTGTAAGGTGAGATATGAACCGTGAGATGTAGTTCAATCGACCTAAGAACCCTCGAACTTCTTTCTCTGTTTTAGGTGCAGGCATTTCTTGAATAGCCTTGACTTTATCAGGGTCAACCTCAATCCCTTTCTCGCTTACAATAAAGCCCAGCAATTTACCGGATCGCACCCCGAATGTGCATTTGTTGGGGTTCAACTTTAGTTGGTACTTCCTCAGGCGTTTGAACAACTTCAGCAGATTTACCAGGTGTTCTTCCTCTGTAAGGGATTTGGCAATCATGTCATCCACATAACATTCTATTTCTTTGTGGATCATATCGTGGAATAATGTCACCATAGCCCGTTGATATGTTGCACCAGCATTCTTCAGTCCGAATGGCATCACTTTGTAACAGAACGTGCCCCAAGGTGTAATGAATGTTGTCTTCTCCATGTCTTCAGGTGCCATCTTGATCTGGTTGTATCCTGAAAATCCGTCCATGAAGGAGAATACCGAGAACTGAGCCGTGTTATCCACCAATACATCAATGTGAGGTAATGGGAAATCATCTTTCGGGCTGGCTCTGTTCAGATCCCGGTAATCAACACACATTCTTACCTTACCGTCTTTCTTAGGCACAGGTACTATGTTAGCAACCCACGGCGGATAGCTAGTTACGGCAAGGAACCCGGCGTCCCACTGCTTTTGTACCTCTTCTTTGATTTTCATAGCCATGTCTGGGCGAGTTCGGCGCAACTTCTGTTTAACTGGTGGGCATTCTTCCCTCAAAGGCAGCTTGTGCATAACAATGTCGGTATCCAACCCTGGCATGTCTTGATACGACCAAGCAAACACATCAACATACTCTTGAAGCAGATCTATCAGTTGTCTCTTCACTGAGTCTTGCAGGCAGGCCCCGATTTTAACCTCTTTCACGTCTTCCTCCGTACCAAGGTTAATCACTTCAATCTCCTCCTGGTGAGGAGTAATGACCTTTTCCTCTTGTCTTAACAACCTGGCTAGCTCTTCAGGAAGCTCATATTCTTCATCAACCCCTTCATCAGCTTGATTGATTGGATTGTCAAAGTCATACGATGTCATAGCCGTGCTGTTGTCAGTGCTGTCTGGGAGGCACTCTCTGCAAGGGTTAAGTTGTTCGTTTTAGTGATCTGATTTTAATCTTATTTAGAAAAGTGAAATGAAGTTGTCATTTTGAAAACACTGCCATTTATTTTTGTACAAAAAAGAAAAAATGGAAAAACAGTGAACGAAAAGAAAAAGGACGCGTTTGCAAAAAGATGTCTGATATTTCATTAATTGATCTTGTTTGCACAAAAAGTACAGATGGCCCGATTACAAAATGAGTCTTGTCATCTTGGGCAAGATGCAAGACTTTGATGCATGCTTATAAAAATACAGGAAATAATAATTACTCTGCATGAGTAACTCTTATAATTTCCTGGGAAGACCAGTTCGAGACACTGCTCCCCGGGATCTTTGGACGAATCCAATTCTCCAGATTGCGCTCCTCTTCCAGCTCGTCTTCCAAACAGTTGATAGCATCGGGGGTAAGCATCCCTCCACTGACAAAACCAGGCTCTTCAGCAGCCTTTGCTTGATGTTGAGTTGGTCTGTAACCCAACCCAAACTTGTCTTCTTTTTTCTCCACCGATAGCAGTTTGCCCCAGCCCTGGGCAGTTCCTTCCTCAACAACCTTCCGGGCTTGTTGATATGATGACATTGGAGTACCAGATACAGCAGATGCTTCATTGACATTCAAGGCTTCAAACCCCTGGCTCATTGTTTCATGGATCTCCCCATCCATTTCAATGTACTTATAGGTTGCCAGGTGGCTGACAAAAATGTCCTCCTCTCCACAGATTGTGACAACTTGGCCTTCCCACTCAAATTTTAACTTTTGGTGAAGGGTAGACGTTATTGCGCCGGCGGCGTGAATCCAGGGTCTACCCAACAAACAGCTGTAGGCGGGCTGAATGTCCATCACATAAAAGATAGTTTTAAAGGTCTGTGGGCCAATTGTCACAGGTAGCTCAATCTCTCCCAGAACCGATCTCTTCGAACCATCAAAGGCTCTCACCACCAGGTTGCTGGGTCTCAATGCCAATCCATCGTATTCTAGCTTCACCAGAGCCTTCTTTGGTAAAACATTCAGGGAAGAACCTGTGTCCACCAGCACATGAGAAAGGACAGCTCCTTTGCATTCCATGGTTATGTGCAAGGCTTTGTTGTGGTTGCGGCCGTCCGCTGTCAAGTCAGTATTGGTGAACCCTATCCCATTGCTAGCAGTAACATTTCCAACCACGGTTTCCAACTGGTTGACAGTAATCTCTTCAGGCACGTAAGCTGCGTGCAAGACCTTGAGTAGTGCATTCCGATGGGCTTCGGAGCACATAAGCAGTGAGAGGATAGAGATTTTGGATGGCGTCTGGTGAAGTTGATCCACAATTTTGTAGTCACTCTTTTTGATGATTCTCATAAACTCATCAACTTCTTGATCGAACGGTGTTTTCAAGGCTTCTTTGGCAGCTTGATCTTCCTGCACCGGGCTCTTTCCCTTTGCCTTGGCAGCAGCTTCTGCTTCGGCAGTAGGTCTTTGAATTGGTGGAGCGAAGAGACGTCCGCTTCGGGTGAAGCCTCCGCCTCCCCCCACATTATCTACTTGTGGTGCAGGTGTTGATGTTTCAAGAGTGATTCTTTTTCCTTCGCAGTACACGTCAGAGCCATAGTGCCAAGGGATGGCCCTATTGCTTTCATATGGTACTGGTCCAGGCATCGTGACAGTGACTGGACTGATTGCTGCTGTTGAAGGGACTGTAATGGTTTGTGGATCATAAAAGATTGTAACTGGTGCTCTGATGGGAGCAGCACCTTCTGAATGGTAGGCAGAGTTGTTCTCAGGATCATAAAATATGGTGACAGTAGAGACGTCTTCATGATTTGTTGCTGGAGTTGTATGAGACATTGTCGGAAGAAATGATGTTGTCGTTGTAGGAGTTTCAAAATGGAGTGAAGCTGAAGTTGTAGAAGAAAAATTTGCTGATAACTGATCAATTGAGACGACAGATGGAGTACTTGTTGATGAAACCGAAGAATTGTCAGGAACAATGGTTGCTGCAGTTGTAGGAGGTTCTGAAACCGTTGCTGATGAGATTGCTGGATTTGTTGGAAATGATGTGGTGATCTGAAGTTGGCCACTCTGAATAAGACTGTCAATGCCATTCCTCAGGTCCTCACACCCATTCCATGAAATATTGCAGTAGGGGCACCCTAGTTCACATCCCAGAAATATTTGGCTTTCACGGAGTTGAGCTTTGATTTCCACCAATGGTGTCCTGATCTGATCCACACTGGTTATTAAATAAGACGGTCTGTCTTCTTCAATAGCGTTAATTCGGGGACCACCATGGTTTGGCATAGGGTTTTTATTGACATTGGGCGGAGGTGCAAAATTCAGAGCCTTGGAGTCTACCAAGTCTTGTACCTTCATATGCAGAGCCCTGCATTTTTCTGTACTGTGACCAGGTGCGTTTGAATGAAAAGCACACCTAGCATTAGAGTCATAGTTTCTTGGTAGGCTATTGGGATCCGGGGGTGCCAACGTTCTTAGCTCAACTAGGTTGAGTTTCAGAAGCTGTGGCAACAAGGCAGCATACGGCATTGGGATCGGGTCGATCACTCGGTTAGCCTGGGATGGCCTCTGTTGGAATGGCCTTTGTTGATTGTTGTTGGTGTTGTTGTTGTTGAAGTTCCTTGGAGGATACTGATTCTGGTGATACTGAGGTTGTTGTTGGTAGTTTTGTTGAGGAGGTTGATAGACTGGCTGAGGATGAGCTGGAGCAGGAATGGTGACTGCTGCTATCGACCTCTGAGCATATTGGGGCCTACCCCTGTTTGAATGGATGGCATTGGTCTCGCCAGTTCTTCTCGGGCCTGCAAAAGGCCTTCTTGTACTACTGGACGAGCTGGCACCATTATCAGAGATCTTACCCATTTTTAACAGGCTTTCAATTCTCTCCCCAGCTATGACAACATCTGCGAAGCTAGTGGAGGAGAAAGCAGCCAACCTGTCAATATACGTTCCCTGGAGAGTGTTCATAAACATGTCTGCCATTTCTCTCTCAGACATTGGTGGTTGAACGGCAGCAGCCAATTGCCTCCATCTCTGGGCATATTCTCGGAAACTTTCCCTTGACGACTGTGACATTCCCATTAGGAGAGTCCTGTTGGGTGCCATATCTAAATTGTATTGATACTGTCTAATGAAGGCCTCTGCCAGGTCCTTCCAGCATCTAATTGTTGCTCTTGTCAGATGGGAATACCACTCCCTCGAAGCTCCAGTCAAGCTATCTTCAAAATAGAACATCCACAATTTCTCATCCATTGTATAGGCCTTCAGCCTTCCCAGAAATGATTGTAGATGAGTCCGGGGGCATGAAGTCCCATTATACTTTTCGAAACAAGGAGGCTTGAACTTATGGGGGATCCTGACCCCGTCTACCAAACCCATGTCCATGACGTCGAAACCCAAAGAATTTTGAGATTCTAAGGACCTCAACTTCTCAGCTATTTCATCCAATCGTCTATCATAAGCTTCTTCTCCAGCACCCATTACTGTGAACTGGTCTTCTTGAGGGTCTTCCTGTAGTACCCTCCCTGCTGTGGCAGTCCCTTGTATATTGACAGGGATGTTAGTCTCTGGATGGAGATGGGGTCCAAAAACTGGGGGATTGACATGAGGTTGGACCCTCTCGTTGTTACTTGTGCCAGCAGTTCCCACATGGGGCTCCTCTTGATTCCTCCCTTCTACCAAAACTCTGAGCCTCTCCTGGCTTTGAGCTAAGTTGTTCATTACTTCCATGAACTGTGTTATCTGAGTTCTCATCTCCAACCTTTCGTTGGCCATCTGGTTTCTGACCTCCGTAAGGTCCTGCTGCATCTGATCCATCTGAATTCCCGGAAGGTTGTTTCTAGTTGGGTACCTGTGTGGCCTGTTGAGGGGAAATACCCGGCGGCGAGCAATAATTCCTGAATATCACAACAGAGGTTAGCAACAACAAAACAAAAACCTACAAAACAAACAAAGGGGTTAGTATGCAATGCAGTTATGCTTATTTGTTCTCAAGGTATCCGGTTTGGCCTTCAGTTTTGACCCTTCCAGACCCTTGAAGATGATGCTGTTGAAGTTGCTTTTGAAGTAACCCAGATGGAAACTAACACAAATATATTACAAAAGGTGAAGTAATACAATTTGTTCTTTTTACAACACGATCCCTCAAAGGGGTCAAAATACATCACAACAAGCAAAAGTACATGAAAAGGAATAACAACAAGCAAATGATCAAACCCCAAGGCCAAACTCATCCTCACGAACTTCCTTAAGAAGTGCTTCGGTCACAGGATCAGCCGGCCGCTCCGTAAGATTTCTGATGAGAAGGTTTCTTGTTGCAACAGCTGCAGTCAACTTCTTGCTCTGACTTTGGTCTTTAGACCTCTTCACTCCAGCTCTGATTTCTAGCTCTGATATTTCCTTCTGGGCTGCTGCCAGGGCTTTTTCTATCTGCTCCATCTTGTCCTGAACTCTCTTGTCTTCTAGAGTACGGGCCTCAGTGATCCGGACCCACCTGGCCTGACTCTCTTTCAAATACAAGTCTGTCCTTGCTCTTTGGAACTGGGCTTCTTTGCAAGCGTTCTTCAGAATTTTCTCACCAGCCTTAGACTTGTTGATATAATCTCCAGACTTCTCAATCTTAGTCAAGTTTTCCACTCTCAGCTTCTCCAATCTCTCAATCTCCCTCACACCTTCACTCCTCTCCCGGAGGGTCTTCTGCAAGGCCTGGGTTAACTTCTCATTTCTTTCCTTCAAGCTCTCAAACTCCTCCAAACTGATGGTGGCAGGGGGTGGTGCTGAAGATGACTCAGGCATGTCTTCTATGGTGAAGGGCAATCCAGAGAATTGGGCCCTAGCATGGGACCACTCATAATATTGCGCTGATGCCACATTATTACACTTCCCCAGAATGGTGACTCCCTTGGTTTGGACATTATCCCAGGCCCAGGCAGCCTGCCTAACAACAGTCAAACTGATCTTGTTCTCACAATAGAGAGTCTCCACCAGGTCCCGTGCCCTAGGAGTATGGACCAGTGCATAGCCCAGTTGCCTCCTGAACAGCAGAGGGTTATAATTGATACTTCCCTTAACTCCTATTAAGGGCACATTGGGAAAGTGCCCACAGCTGGTGATGATATCTCTACCCTTGGTGCTTTGAGTACACCATCTGATATCCGCTGAAGTTAGGGTAGTGAGCCTCTTAGCCCAGTTGCTCTGCTGATGAGGATTGAGAAATGTATCTGTCCTGGGTAGATGCTTGAGAAGCCAAGTATGAAATAATGGAGCACAAATCCTCACTAATCTTCCCCTCTGTTTCTCATTCCTCTTGTGCACTGAGTAATAGAGATCTCCTAGCAAAGTTGGCACTGGGTTCTTCAGGATGAACAAATGGATTGCATTCTTGCTGATGAATCGAGGCTCATCTGCAAACAACACAATTCCATATACACTTAAGGCCAACAGAGCACAAACAGCTCTCCACTCCCCCAGGGAGGCCTTCAGACTAGCTTGGGAAATCAGGAAGTCAAGATGAAAACCAGGGATCCCAGCTTTAGAGGTCATATGCTGCTCAATCAAAGCAGGTTCCAGGTGCAGAGCTTTTGCCACCTCTCCATTGCTGGGAAAGACCATTTCAGGGTTGAAATGGATTTCCCTCTTGATAGGCAAACCAACCAAAGATGAGTATTCTTCTAATAGAGGGCCCAACTGGAAGTCTTGAAAGGTGAAGCATCTCAATGGAGGGTCATAAAACTGAATGCAGGTGTGGATCAAACTCCTCTGAGATGGGTCCAGATCCATGACCAAGTCAAGTATATCCCCATAATGCTCCCTGAATAAAGGTATGTGATCTGGAGTGATCAGGGTTTGGATCCTCCTGATGTCTGATAAGTCTGGTTGGAAGAAATGATAGGTGATGTTGCTTTTCTTTGGAGCCATGATGCTGAAGACTGAGTAGGGTGCTGATGAAGATGTTGAGAAGTGGGCCACTGGCTGGCTAGTGCAAGTAACTGAAGTATATGGCTGACAAGCTGAAGCAAGTACTGGTGGAGATAGGTCAATACTGCAGATGGGGTCAAAACCAAAACCAGATGAAGGTGGATACCCTGAAACACAAATAAGCAAATGTTAATATGATGCAATGGTTATGTATGCAAATGATATGCAAGGGTTTGTGACTGAGCTGGATCTGATTAACTGCCTTGGTATAGATCCATGTGTGTTCAAGAATTCCAGATGGAGGTCTAAAAATCCAGTAACCAGGGTGGGGGACTCAAATAAAGAGCCACAAGTCCAAGGTTTTAGAATCACAAGAGCTGTCCAACATGGAGTATTCTTAACAAAGTCAAAGTAACAGGGTATTCTGAGGTCAAGGTACCTGCAAACCTGTAAACAGCCCAACCCCCTCACAGGTGGTGATCTAGAACAAGGATCCTCAGACTTGGATCAGTTATGAGAAGTGTAAACACTTCTAACCCGGAGGTACAGTGTTTACAATAACCATAAAAGTTCCTCCTCTAATTCACCTCAGTTTCTGAAGGTCAATACTAAAAGGTTATCCAGACTTAGCAGGCTTCCCAGATAGCCCTAGCATTGCAGGAAATCTGCAACACAGAGTTCTCAAGAAGAAACCCATATCTGAACCGTGTTTCGTATTCCCGCACCAGACCGAAATGGAATGGGAAAGAATATGATTCACTCTAGCCTAGGTGTCACTCAGGTCCCAGGTATAGGACCTTAACTCTCAATGAATCACCCACCCACCAAGGCAAACAACCAGATCCAGCCAGCAGCGATGACAGTATGATATAAATAAATGCAATAAAGAAAGCAGTAAAGTAACTGTACATAAAGCAATAAACAAAAATAAATACAAGCACATAACACCCCAGTAAACACAAATCAAACAAGCGCTAGGAGGAACCCACAAAAAGAACCAGAAGCCCTGGTTGCAGTATAAGGCTCCCCAGCAGAGTCGCCAAGCTGTCGCTCCCGACAAATGAAAATGGATCATATGAAGGTACAGACGCGAACGGTCGGCGAGAGGGACAATGAGAACACACAGCCGTGAACTCACTGGAGATGAATAGAGTCGCCAGCTAGGCATTTTTATCCCGGAGGAAAGGCAATGCTGCATAAGCCTAGAAAGAGATGGATAAGACGGTTTGCGAACCAGAGAGACTGAGAAAGGGGGTTGGTTACAACCTGGGAAGGTATTAGCACCCAGATTGTCCGCCGTACTCGACGGGATCCACGCTTAAAAGATTTGTGTTTTAAAGGGGTAGTGTCAGTGCAATCTGTGTATAAAATAGCTGAAAAAGGGATGTACAGGTGTCAGTGCAAAGTATATAAGTGATGTGAAGTGTGAAAGTGTTAGTGCCAGAAAGGAGTATGCTCATGATCATGAGGCTAAAAAGATGGAGTTAGAAGGAAGGGGGAATATACAGAGACTTTTTGTTCGATAACTGTTAAGTTATGCCTACGTATCCTCTCGTGCAATGAGGAAGTCAGAACACCGTAGTTCGACCCAAAGAGACTGAAAGATGAATTGACTTGTGAACTGCTTGCTTGTCTATGCTCAAGTGTATGACCTGTCTGGCTCAGGTGCTGACTGTCTTGCATTAGACGGAAGAAGCAAGTTCTCGTTTGTGAGTGAAGATGATGAGAAAAGAATCCCGAAGGAGACGATTATTGCTTGTTTTTGTGTTTTCAGTCTTTTATTGTTTTTGGAAGTTTGTCATAAGTTAATGAGCTTAAGCCTAAACCAATGGATTTAGTAAACTCATCACATCATCCCTCTGATTAGGGGTAATGAGAGTACCTTAAGTGTGAAGTCAGATTCTCACACTTAATCACCTTTGATATAGAATCAAGATCATTAACCTACTTGTGATTATTTAGATGCTTTTGTTGTTTTTGTGTTTAGTGTTGAGTAATGAGATTAAGCCATAATCAGGGATTAAACAGACTCATTACACCATCCTAATAGAAGGATAATAGATGAGAATGTTTAAGCTGAGGAATGCTCCTCAACTTAATCCATGATTAGGGATTAAAATCATGACAAAACAAGCCTTTGATTAAGTGGATTTTATTTAATGGTGAGATGAAGAAGTGAATTTTAGGGTTTGTAAGACAACTTGAGGGGGACTTGTCCATTAACACTAGGGTTAGTCCTTCTTAACCAATTAAGGAAGAATTAGAACCCTAATGCAAGGCCCAAGTTACAAGTGTGATGTCTTGATACTTATTAAGTGGATTGATTAAGAGATTTAAACACATTAAGGGTTTAACACTTAGGATTAAAGTCATACACTCCATCCTAAGAGAAGGATGCAGGCATAAGCTTAATCACAAAGCCTTAAAGCCTTTATGGTTTAGTCCCTGACTATGAGGTGAGAAGAGAGGACTCAAAGAGACACAAAGGTAAAACTAAGAGGGGGACTAATCAAAACCCTAATTCATTGTCATGCTTGGTTGTTCCTAAGGTTTGTGAGGTTTACAAGAACAATCTTCAAAGGAGCCACCAGGAAGCAGATGAACAAGACCAAGAGAAGCAAAGTGACTTGCTTCATTCAAGAAGTCAAGTCACTTGAAGAAAGAAAGTGGGAGGAACAAGCATGAGCAAGCTCAAACTCAAGCACATATAGAAATGCAGCAATGCATGCAAGAGAGATGAAAAGAAAAGTTATGAGAAGTGAAGGCAAATTCACTTCTCAAGTTTACTTACCACCTGAAATGTTAGAAAGAAATGCAATGCAATGCTAGATGGGATGAAATGGTATGATGCTAGACCAAACCAGAAGCATGTTGATGATGAAAATTATGCTATGAGGTGCTACAAGCAAAAGGCAGCACATGGAAATGCTCATACAAGATTATGAATGCAAATGATGCAAGCTAAGGAGCATGAACAAGCATGGAAAGTTGTGAAGCATACAAGACAAATGACATGGCAAATATGCAATGCAATGATCAAACATGTTTTCTATATGTCTTAAGATGTCAAATGAATCATAGGCATGCACAAAATGCAAAAACAAGTCATGTTATGCAAGAGAATGCAAGAGGGATGCAAGGGAAAGCCCAAATTAGGGTTTATGCATCAAACAACAAACAAAAACCCAAAACAGAAGCAAACCCTAAGATAAAAAATGGAAAATGCCACTCAAAGAAACCCTAAACCTATACTAAACCAAGGTCCAAAGGGGAGGTCTCAACTCTCAACCAATCTCAAGATATGATTTTTCTAAGTTATTAGGGTTTTTAGGGTTCCTAAACAAAAGAAAGGCCAACCAATTGGAAAATACAAGATCAAATCATGGCCACTTTACCCTAGAAACTACATGCCAAACACAAAACAATGTAAGAAGAATCAATGTCTCAACCTTCTCCAATAGGCAGAAATGAATTTTTAAACTTATGATCAAATTAATGCATAAAAAATGATTTAATTTAATGAAAAATTCTTAAAATGCATCAAGATCAAAAAAGAAATTTGGTTTGAAGGTTGGACAATGTTTCTAAATGTATTAGAACATTTCATGAATTTTTTTGTAATTTTTAAATACCTAAAAGTATTTTTAATTAATTAATTCCCATTAATCAATTAAAAATAATCTTTTAAATATTTAAAAATACTTTTTTAATGATAAAAAATAAAATAAAAATGTTTTTGGGTCTTAAAAACTAATAAAACTTTTAGGAAAAAGTTTCATAATTTTTAAGAATTTTTAACTATTTTAAAATAATTATGCAAGTTTAATGAAACAAAATGAATTAAAAATCAAATAAAAAAGAAAGTAGGCTAGATGGAGGGCCAGGATGGAGCCTGAGTTTAAATGTGTTGACTGGCGCGTGAATGAAGGGCCCAGATGGCTCCTGAATTAATTAACTTAATTAAAGATTAATTAAACTAATGAGAGAGATTAGGGCTAATGAAAAGGATCTGGGCCATCCAAAAGGGAGGGAAGTCAACAAGTCAAAGGCCATCTACGGCCAAAATTCAAACTGGAGTTAATTACGCAATTAGGGCACAAATCACTTTCAGGTGGCCGGAGAAGACTTCCGGTCGTCTTCTCCGGCCAGCATCTCACCTGAGAAATCCCCAAACCCCTCAAATCGTATCAAAAATGAAAACTAAGAACTGGGAAATGATCTCCAACCTCTCACGAATCAAACCCCTCTCTCAAAACAAATTTCTTCTTCCTAAACAAACTGAATCGAAAGAAATAAAAACTAGGGCACGCAAGCTTCAGAGACAAATTAAATGCTCAAATCAAAGCCATTTCAAAAACTAAGAACATCAGGATAATCAGTGAATCACATAGAACAAGTTTGGAACAAAAGAAATGATTTCTGGAAAAATAATTTTCGAGCTACCTGAGATTTGGGGCTTTCAACTTGAGGACTTTCTGGCCACTTCTCCTTGTGCAATCTACTCCACTTGATCCCCAGATGATGTTTGAATGCTCAATGAGAGTTTAAGTTGGCTGGATAATGAGTTTCGAAAGCTCCTGCTTCAACTCAGTCAGAAATGGCTATGGGGTATTAAGCAGTTTCAGGCCATGGAAAAGGGTTGTTTGTGATCCTGAGGGTGAATGGAGAAGCTTTGCAAAGTTTGTTTAGGTGTTTGCAAGCTGTGGTGAGAGTTTCGAAGGGAAATGCAGGCTGAGGTGAGAAATGGCTATGGAGTATTCTGGTTGTTCCAGGCTTGTGTTCTTGGTGCTTTGTGGTCTATGGAGCAAGGTGAGTTGAATGGTGAAGTTGGCTTGAGTGTTTTGTGGCTGGGCAGAGAGATTCGAAGCAACTTGCAACTTGGTAGGTTTTTGTGTATGTGATGAATGAGGATGTTTCAGCCTTGCCTTGTGTTATGTCTAGCTTGCAAATTGTCCACATAACTCTCTCTCATTGGTCAGTTGACAAGACATGCCCTTTATTGATTGGTAAGTTACCTTTTGCAAAAAGTCAAATAATGTATAAGAGAGGTATGGCTCATGATCTAGGCAAGTACATGGGCTGGTTCTGGTGCAGCAAGGTGAGGTGAGAGGCTAGCAAAGCTCAGCATCCAAGGCTGCAAGTAGGAGGAAGCATGATCATGAGTTTTGCAACTTGTGACTTTTTGTTCACATGTGACCTTTTTTGTCCAACCAAACATAAAACCATGGGCATTCTTAGTTCATTTCTGATTTTTAGGACTTAGAGAAAGTTTATGTGCTGGTTTGAAATGAATTAGAGGCTGCAATATGCATTGGTCCAAGATTTTGCAAAATTCTCACTTAGGGCATGCCTTGAAAATCAATGATTTTAGCCAACTTTGCATTGCCATAACTTTTGATTCAAGAAGAGTTTGATCATGTTCTTGTACTTTTTGAAAAGGGAAAAATGAGATCTACAACTCTCATGACCAAAGTTTTTCCATTTGAAGCATTTTTGGATCAAGAATCATGGCTTGAAAAATGACCTAAAATGATGCATTCTTGAAAAGTCAACTATGCCCAAAAAGTCAACATTTGCAAAAACCCTAAATTCTTGATTTCTATGAACTTCAACCTTCTTCCATGATCAAATAAAGATCATATACACTCAAAATGATGAAGATCACCCATTGGTTAGGTCATTGGGGGCCTCAGATGCCCTGATTTTGCACTGACTTGTCTGAAAAGTCAAATCTTGATCAGATGACTTCCCCATGGAATTTCTTCATGAAAATTGATATGCATACTCCCTATACCATATAAAGAGCAATGGAAACAAGAATGACCAAAAAAATTTGGAGTTATGGCCTCTGAAACCAAAACCCTAATTTTCAGTCAACTGTGCAGTTTGACCTGGCTCTGCATCCACTCAAACCCTAGTCCTTGTGATTCCTCTGCATTTTTGACTTTGAAGAGATGGAATATGACATATGAACACACATGGACCCTTTTGAGTTGATTGGTGGCCTTTGGGGTGGCTCAGGATGCCTTGGGATTGCTCAGATCACAAACCCTAGGTGCAGATGCCTTAGAAACTATGCAGTGAATCAAAAATGAGATGTGAGATGATATGATTGTGTTTATGCATATGAGGATGATCACAAGCCATGGTGTGAAATGGGTGAGGGCAAATTTGGGGTGTTTACACCTTGCACAGACACTTGTTCACTTGATTCACTACACAGACACATCACGGATCACATGTCTTGCCTTGCATAACATCATAACATCATTAATCATTTGTGTTCTTTTTTATCTCAAGGTTCATTACCTCCTATTTTCTGGTCATACTTGCTGCTTCAACATGGAGATTCCAAGGAAAAGAAATGTCCACTATACTTTCCCACAACCGGAGACAGAGAGTATTCAGGGATTGATTAGCTTGATGGGTGACAAAGTCCTTGATAATTTCAGGAAAGATTTTGGCAAGATACTGGATTATGCGAGCAAGCCCACAGTTGACCAGAGGGATAGCTTGCATTCTTTGTTGCAGTTCTATGATCCACAGCTGAGGGTTTTTGTTTTCCCTGATTATATCTTGGCACCTACATTAGAGGATATTTCTAGTATGCTGAATATTCCTATTAAAGAAGGCATGCCTTATTATGCTTCAGAGAGGACCCCTCCTCATGAGGATATCACTGCTGCCTGTCATTTGAGTATGCTCAGACTCAAGATAGGATTAGAAGGTGGTCAAAGTAAGGGGATCCCTTTGGATTTTCTTATCACAGAGGCACATATCCTGGCATTGGGAAAGAAATGGGCAGACTTCAAAGCATTGTTAGCCATGATAGTGTATGGAATCAGTTTATTTCCATGAGAGAAAGGGCTAATTAGTATGGAGGCCATTACCATCTTTGTCAAAAGAAATCCCGTACCTACATTGCTAGCTGACTTCTACTATGGAGTTCACCACAGGAATGAAAAGAGGAAGGGACGTGTAAATTGTTGTGCTCCCCTATTTGTTGATTGGTTTGTAAGGCAACTCCCTAAATCAGGACCCTTTCAGGATTTGAAACAATCTTGGAAGTGGTCCAAAAGATTAATGGGCTTAACCTCAGCTGACATTGCTTGGGGATGCAATAGAGATCTTGTGGGAAAAGAAATGTCGGTGAGTTGTGGTAGCTTTCCAAATGTTCCCTTGATAGGAAGGAAAGGTGGGATCAGCTACAATCCTATCTTATCTAGGAAACAATTTGGCTATCCTTTAAAAGATGTACCTTTGATTGAAGATACAAATGAGTCTTTATACTTTCCAGCAGAAGGAAATTTCAAGATGAGCATACTAGCATCCCAAGCTTGGGAAGTTAGAGTGATGAAAGGAAAGAAATACTTTAGGAGAGTAGATCTCAACACTTATGATCCTTTCGCCAGCTGGTTGGAGGATCGTGTGAAGACCCAGTCGCTCCCATTTTCTAGAGAAACACCTCTCTACCCCAAGGAGGTAGCACCCACAACTTCAGTGCCTCTTCGGGAATATCAAAAGTTGGAAGCCTTGGTTCAACGGCTCGGGTTGGAAAATCAAGAAGCTTACAATTCATGCCAGAAACTGAAGATGCTGAATCAAAAGTTGGAGGAAGGAGCTCACAAAGCTGAAGAGATGGTTAGGCTCAAGCAAAAAGACTTTCAGGAGAGAGAGCTCTACTTCAAGAAAAGGGGATTAGCTGAAACTCACAAGGCGGCCCAACGTCAGAAGGAGAGGAAATATTTGAATGAAGATAGTGAGGCTGTCACCTTATGGCAAGAAAAATGGGAAGACAATTTGAGGAAGCAGAAAGAGTTGGAAGTCAAGCATAAGCTGGAAATCAAGAGTCTTCAAGATTCTTTGGATGGACAGAGAGAGCTCCTTCAGAAGGCTTATCATCAAGAGAAGAGTCGTCTCCAAAGTTTAGCAGAAAGACAACAAGCAGTAAAGGAAGCTCAAAGAGAAATAGAAGAATTGAAAGTTAAAGCTGATGTGAAGAGAGCCAAGAGTGATTCCATTACAAGCCAAGAAAGTGAAAAGGTGTTCCTACAACAAATTGAGGAGCTGCATGCCTCATTTGACCTTAGGGATATCCTAATTCAGAAGCTCGTACAGGAACCTACGCATCCAGATGTAGCTCAGTTGTTGCAAGGTGTCAAGCGCCTTAGTTGGAGGTTACGGGATGTAGATTTTCCTAAGCTTTAGTCTTGTATTCATATGACTTAGATTACCCACAGGCTTGTTGTGGGAATCCCCTCTCTCCTGATGTACTTTTCTCTTAACATATGAATTTTCACCCTATGAGGGTTTTTGCTGTTTCAATTATCTTCTGGTTTACTCGAAGTCTCTGGATATATCTGGTGCACAGACATAAAATAAAGGCCACCACTTCAAATTTGAATGTCACACAGGATTTTCTTGCAAGGGATATTTTCTCAACACCAGAATGGGAAAGTAAATGAAACCTTGAGGATAAAAGGAACACATTGCATTGCATACACATCATTTTCATTTTCTTCTTTGTTTTTGCAGGTTTTCTACAGGTTGTTTAACATATTTTCATTGTAGGAAAAGATTGCAAGAGCTACCAAGACCCGACATCTTAGACAAAATATCCCACATCGCTACGCAACTCGCAACAACCAAAGGACAGTCATAGATGCTATGCAAACTGAGCTTAATGAGTTTCGCACCAGAATGGGAGAATTCATGGTCATGATGCAATGGATGGCTCAGGGGCAGCAAGAGTTAAGATGTGCAATTCAGGGGCTCAACCCTCCTCAGACTAATATACCTGTAACCACTCCTGACGTGCAAGTGACTCCTTCCAACACCAACAATGGCCCAGGTGTCGCTCCCGATAAATGAGAATGGCTCAAATAAAGGTACAGACGCGAACGGTCGGCGAGAGGAGGGTGTGAGAACACACAGGAGTGAACTCACAGGAAAATGAAAAGAGTCGCCAGCTAGGCATTTTTATCCCGGAGGAAAGGCAATGCTGCATAGGCCTAGAAAGATATGGATAAGACGGTTGCGAACCAGAGAGACTGAGAAAGGGGGTTGGTTACAACCTGGGAAGGTATTAGCACCCAGATTGTCCGCCGTACTCGACGGGATCCACGCTTAAAAGATTTGTGTTTTAAAGGGGTAGTGTCAGTGCTATCTGTGTATCAAAGCTGGAAAAGAATGCAAGTGTCAGTGTAAAAGAAGTGTGAAGTGTATAAGCGAAGTGTCAGTGTAAGAACAAGAATGAAATGCTCAAGACCATGAGGCTTAAAGAATAAGGCTGGAAAGAGGGGGAATAAACAGAGACTTTTGTTCGATAACTGTTAAGTTATGCCTACGTATCCTCTCGTGCAATGAGGAAGTCAGAACACCGTAGTTCGACCCAAAGAGACTGAAAGATGAATTGACTTGTGAACTGCTTGCTTGCTTATGCTCAAGTGTATGACCTGTCTGGCTCAGGTGCTAACTGTCTTGCATTAGACGGAAGAAGCAAGTTCTCGTTTATGAGTGAATGAGATGAGAGAAGAATCCCGGAGGAAACGATTATTGCTTGTTTTTGTGTTTTTAGTCTTTTATTGCTTTTGAAAGTTTGTCATAAGTTAATGAGCTTAAGCCTAAACCAATGGGTTAGTAAACTCATCACATCTTCCCTCTGATTAGGGGTAGTGAGAATACCTTAAGTGTGAAGTCAGCTTCTCACACTTAATCACCTTTGATGCAGGATTAAGATCATTACCCTACTTATGATTATTTAGATGTTTTTGGTGTTTTTGTTTAGTGTTAAGTAATGAGATTAAGCCATAATCAGGGATTAAACAGACTCATTACACCATCCTAATAGAAGGATAATAGATGAGAATGTTTAAGCTGAGGAAAGCTCCTCAACTCAATCCATGATTAGGGATTAAACTCATGACAAAACAAAGCCTTTATTAAGTGGATTTTAATTAATGATAAGATGATGAAGTGATTTTTAGGATTTGTAAGACAACTTGAGAGGGACTTGTCCATTAACACTAGGGTTAGTCCTTCTTAACCAATTAAGGAAGAATTAGAACCCTAATGCAAGGCCCAAGTTACAAGCTTGATGTCTTGATGATTATTAAGATGGATTGATTAAAGGAGTTAAACACATTAAGGGTTTAACACTTAGGATTAAAGTTATACACTCCATCCTAATAGAAGGATGCAGGCATAAGCTTAATCACAAAGCCTTAAAACCTTTAGGGTTTAGTCCCTGATTATGAGATGAGAAGAGAAGACTCAAAGAGACACAAAGGTAAAAGCTAAGTGGGGGACTAATCAAACCCTAATTGTTATCATGCTTGGTTGTTCCTAAGGTTTGTGAGGTTTAAGAAAGAAATCTTCAGAGGAACCACCAGGGAGCAAATGAAAGGAGCAAAGAGAAGCAAAGTAACTTGCTTCATTTAAGAAGACAAGTCACTTGAGGAAAGAAGGTAAGGAGAAAAAAAGAAAGAGCAAGCTCAATCTCAAACACAAAACAAAATGCAACAATGATGCATAAGGGAGATGAAAAGAAAATGTGAGAAGTGAAGGCAAATTCACTTCTCAAAGTTGCTTACCACCTAAAAAGTTAGTGAAAGAAATGCAATGCAAAATGAAATGAAATGGCATGATGCAAATCAAAACCAGAAGCATAAGTATGATGTTAATGATGCTATGGGATGATGCAAACATGAATCAAGGCATGAGGATGATCATATGAACATATGGATGCAAGAGAAGCATGCTTAGAACCATGAACATACATGAAAAGTTATGGAATGCAAATGACATACAACATGGCAAATGCAAGAAGCAATGATCAAACATGATTCCAATATGTCTTAAGATGTCTAATGAATCAAATGAATGCACAAAATGTCATGGAAAGTCATGGTATGCAAGCAAATGCAAGATGGATGCAAATGAAAGCCCAAATTAGGGTTTATGATCAATGCACCAATCAAAAACCAAAATCAGAAGCAAACATCAAGATAAAAAATTGAAAATGCATTCAAAAGAACCCTAACCCTACACAAACTCACTGCCCAAAGGAGGGGATCCAATTCTTAACCTAGTGAAAGTTATGAATTTCCTAAGATTTCTAGGGTTTTAGGGTACCTTGACAAGAAAGATGTCAAACAAATGGGAAATGCAAGATCAAATCATGCCAATTTAATCCTACAAACTACATGATATGCAAGACACAATGCAAAAAGAATCAAAGTCCAACTCTCAAAGACTAGGCAGAAATGAATTTTTGAACATTGGATCAAAATAATGCCTTGAAATGAAATTAATTCCATGGAAAATTATCAAAATGCATTAAGATCAAAAAGAAATTTGGTTTGAGGGTTGGACAATGTTTCTAAATGATTTTAAAGGTTTCATGAATTTTTTGGTGATTTTTAAATACCTAAAAGTATTTTTAATTAATTAATTCTCATTAATTAATTAAAAATAAACTTTTAAATGATTTAAAAATATTTTTAATGCAAAAACTAAAAATAAAAATGTTTTTGGTTTCTGAAAATTAATAAAAGTTTGTACAAAAATTTTCAGAATTTTTATAATTGTTTTACTATTTTAAATTAAATGAAGAAAACAAATGAAATAAAAAATAAAATAAAACTGAATTAATGGAAGTATGCTGATCCTAAGGCTGAGGTTTAAACTGGGAACGCGCGCGTTGACTGGCGCCATATCCAAGGGTGGAGATTCAAACTGGCCAGATTAAATTATAAAACCTAATTAAATGGATAATGACGTGGATTAGGGTTAAGTGAGGGCATCCTGGCCATTGAGCACGCGCGGGAGTTGACTAAGTCAGTCCATCCAACGCACCAAATTCAAACCTACATTAATTACAGGGATTAGCCCTAATTTCTTTCAGGTGGCCGGAGAAGACTTCCGGTCGTCTTCTCCGGCAAGACCCTCACCTGAAAGTTGCCAAAATCCTTAAAACTTCATGAAAATGAAAACTAAAAGCCCATAAATCATCCCCATTCGAAACTAAACCAAAACCCCCAAACAAAAACCATTTCTTCTTCATCAATCAGCCAAATCGAAGCAAAACATTTCTAGGGCAAAAAGTTTCAGAGCATTCATACATCCTGGTTTCTCAACCATTTTCAAAAATAATCACATCCCCATGATCAGGGGAGTGCATAGAAGCTTTTAAGAACTTAAAATGGAGTTTCTGGAAAAAAAGTTTGAGATGGCTACCTGAACTGAAGCTTTTGGTTTCTGGCACTTTCTGTCTGGTTTCTTGCTTGCAATCAACTCCACTGGACCTCCTGAGAAGCTTTCAATGCTTGTTTGAAGTTTATAATGGATGGTTTGAGAGATGGCAGAAGTTCTGCTCAATGAGAGGTGGAAATCGTGTTTGTGATTCAGGGAGTTTTAGGCTATGGTGATGGGTGGTTTGTGACCAGGGAAGTGTGCTGAGTTGATTTGTGAAGTTGGTTTGTATGTTTGTGGCTTGTACTGAGTGTTTCGAAGGCTCTTGCAAATGGGAGAGATTTTGATCACTATCGCTATGGGCAAGATCAGGATGTGTTGTTATGTGCTTTGGCTTGCTTTTTGTTTGCATAGACTAATGGGATTGGTCAGATGAGTTGATGTGTGCTTTTGTGATTGGTATGGCTCAAGTTACCAAAATGTCAAGTTTGTGTAAGAGAGGCATGGGCTACTTTCTAGCCAAGGACAGATGGGGTGTCCTGCGCAGCAAGATGTGTGGAGAGCCCTTGGATTGTTTGTGAAGTCAGCCAGCAAGTGGATTCACACTTGAGTGAGTTTTTGCAACTTGCCTCACTTTTGCTTCCTTTGAGAAATCTTGCTCCATAAGCCATAAAAATGAGTGATCTTTTGGTGCAATCTGACTTTTAGGTCTTGGTACATGCTTATATGAAGATTAGAAGTGTATTTGATAGCTCAATTTGCCTTGACAAGTGAATTTGCAACTTTGCCTCTTTGGTAGAAACTTTGAAATTTTGTGATTTTAGCCAACTTTGACAAGCCATAACTTTTGATTCAAAATGAATTAGGTCATGTTCTTGTACTTTTTGAAAAGGGAATGATCTATTCTACAACATTCATGACCAATGTTTTTCCATTTGAGGCATTTTTGAATCAAAAAGCAAGGGTTGAAAAAGTTTCCCAAAATGGCAATTTCATTAAAAGTCAAACTTTCCCAAAAAGTCAACTTTGCAAATGACTTGAAATTCTTCAATTTTGTGAACTTCTAACATCTTCCATGATCAAATAAAGATCATACACAATCAAAATGATGAAGAACACCCTTTGGTTGGGTCATTGGGGGCCTCAGATGCCCTGATTTTACACTGACTTGTTTAGAAAGTCAACCCTTGATCAGATGACCTCCCCATTGAATTTCTTCATGAAAATTGATATTCATACTCCCTATACCATATAGAGACCAATAGAAACAATAATGACAAAAAAATTGGAGTTATGGCCTTTGAAACCAAAACCCTAATTCTAGGTCATCTGTGCAGTCAAACCTGGCTCTGCTTCCATGCTATTTTCAGTTCTTGTGATTTGTTTGACATTCTTGACTTTGAGAGGATATAATATGATGCTTGAACATACATGGACCCCTTTGAAGTGATTGATGACCTTTAGAGAGGCTCAAGAAGCTCTTGGATTGCTCAGATCACAAACCCTAGATGCAGATGACTTAGAAGCAATGCAGTGAATCAAAAATGTGGTATGAGATGGTATGATTGAGTTTATGCATATGAAATGATCACAATCCATGGTGTGAATGGGTGAGGGCAAATTTGGGGTGTTTACAGCTGCCCCTATTCAAACATGAGTTGGCTGTGCAGGATGTAAGCAGTGGCTTATCAGGCAAGCAAGATAACTTGTGGTTGAATACCAAAGACAGTCCAAAAATTTGCACTCACAGAATGAAGAAGAAAAGGGATATAGATTGTAAAAGGAAAATAAAGTATATTGTAAAGTGTGGGCGACGGAGGAGGACCGTCGAGCAGAGGACGACTGCTGGGGAAAGAGCAATGACGGTGACGGCCGACACGCTGGGGAAAGTGCGAAAAATAAAGCAATGACGGGGACGGCCGACATGATGGGGATAAAAGGAATTATGATGGGGACGGTCATCAGGTAAAATTATAATACTCTCTGGGGATTAATGAAAAATGATGGGGACGGCCATCAAGTTCATAAAGTAATGTAAACAACGATGGGGACGGCCATCGGGCTAAACTGATGAAGGACGATCATCAGGAAAAGGAAAAGGGACCACGACAGGGACGGCCATCGGGTTAAAGAATAAATGAAATAATGATGAGGGACGGTCATCAAAGGTGAAGCACGATCACCTGGCAGGGTACGGCTGCCGAAAATATCGCGACATAGGACGAATGCCGGATAAAAGGTCAACGATGGGGACGGCCATCGGACGAGCATGATGAAGGACGATCATCAAGAGGTGAAGGACGATCACCTAGCAGGGGACGGCTGCTCTCAAGGTTTATCATGACGTAGGACGAACGTCAGATAACAAGATCAACGATGGGGACGGCCATCGGATAAAATGATGAAGGACGATCATCAAAAGGTGAAGGACGATCACCTAGCAGGGGACGACTGCTAAAAATATCACGACATAGGACGAATGCCGGATAGAAAAGGTCAACGATGGGGACGGCCATCGGATGAGCATGATTAGGGACGATCATCAAGAGGTGAAGGACGATCACCTAGCAGGGGACGGCTGCTCTCAGGGTTTATCATGACACAGGACGAATGTCAGATAGAAAAGAAATTTTGCTTTGCTGGCGATCTACTGGGGAATAGAAAACACGGACGAGTGTTTATATCCAAGAAACAAAAAGGTATAAGTGTTTAGATGTTTGTGTATAGATTAAAGATGCGGACGAGCATCCTTAAGGCTACGATACGGATGAGTATCGAGTAGAAACAAATACTGACACGTGTTCAGAGATGATGATATGGACGAGTATCAACTGGTTAATAGAGAACACGGATGAGTGTTGAATCTGAGGGGACTCTTCTGGGGAATAGTAGACACAGACGAGTGTCTATATTCAAGAAGACAAGAGTGTTTGACACGTGGATGGATTAAAGATGCGGACGAGCATCCTTAAGACTATGACACAGACGAGTATCAGGTAGAAACAAACGCTTGACACATGTTCTGAGATGATGGTACGGACGAGTACCAACTGGTTAACAAAGAACATGGACTAGTGTCGAATCTGCGGGGATATAAATGGTGTATACAGGATACGGACGAGTATCTGTATAAGTAAGATAAGTATGAGTGGTGTATAGCTGAGTATTTAACTTGCTGGGGGGAGTGACACGGACGAGTGTCAAAAGGAGAAAAGTATAGTATAAACAAGTATCTGATATATACAGTGTTTAGATTACTGTGCTGGGGAAAGTGACACGGACGGATGTCAAGAAAGTTATATATATACAAGTATCTGTGAGTGCAAAGGGGACGCTTTGGCTTTCTATTGGGGATATGACACGGACGGGTGCCACAAGGAGTATATACTGATGTTTGTGTATGCAAGGCAACTGCTTTAGCTTTAGCTCTCTGTTGGGGAATCTGGGGGGTATTCTGTATGTTGATGGATTGTTATTATTCACAAGTGTTTGATTCAAAACATGGCTTATGATTATGCAATATGTTGGATTTTTTCCGTAATGCTCCGTATTAGACGGAATGCTACGCTTTGTGGGGTGAACATGATGCGAATGCCATGATTATGCAAGGATACCAATCTGGGATTTGGATCCCGTTGCCGTGAAGATCTCTGGTTGAGTTTGTTTGAAATGGACATCCCAGCTGGGGATGAGATCATTGGTTGATCTGATGAGATGTATCTGCTTGGGGAAATGGGTCAATGATAGACCTATTCTAGTAAATGAGAGACCCAGCTGGGGTTTGTAGAAGCTTTCGTCACTCTGTTGTGATTCCTTCATGCGTTGCTCTTCTGGATAGAGGCTGAAACTCTGTGGGGAAGTGGCTCCCTGGCTTTTGTACTCGGCTGAGGAGGAAGAATGATTGGCACCTCGGCTGGGGAGAAACAACAAGTGGTAACTCGGCTGGGGAGGAAGCACCTGGGGTGCTAGGACTGAGTGAGTGTTGATTTGCCATCTTGCTGGGATGAAGCTCACATGCCCCATGTTGCACTTGTGAATACCTGCAAATCCTGCAAAGATAGGAGTGCACAAGTAATCCCGAGGTATCCTTTACTGGATCCCATCATGAGAGTTCAGACGCTCCCGGGAGTAAGTATATTTCCTGCAAACACGTATCTTTTAGAAAAGAAACATCTGTGTTTATGCAACTGATATATTAGTGACATCAAACATTTTGCAAATGAAAATAAAATGCACGAGACGAGACATGACCGAAAATCTGATTTTATTAATTCATGTGCCCTGAATTGGCAAGATACAGTCAAAGAAACATATCTCCTAAAATGAGGAGATTGTTACAAATTGAGAAACAAAAAGCTGGCAATGTTGACGACGCTTCAAAGAGCTTCCCTTTTGCTATGACTCGTATGACGTTTGACGTTCTTCTCGTCTTGCTTTCTGAAGAAGGCTGATTCTGATAGAAGCTTGATCCTTTCGAGGTTTACCAAGTTGTAGGTGATACAGACGAATTCAGAATGCAGTTGTTCGCTTATTCCCTTATTTTGAATGGATTGCCCTTTCGGGTTTTCAATCCATCGGGATACCCATTTTTGCCTGAGTTGTCCAATGCGGCTTTTCAACTCAGCGGGTGTACATTTTTTGTTTATTTTCCCTTATTTTTGCCCGAGTCTTTTATTCTGTTTTTGACTCGCCGGGATGCCCTATTTTTGCCTGGACTTACATTCTGTTTTTGTGTCCAACGGGTCATTTTATGCGAAGTATTTTTTAACTGCATCTGAATTCACAGGGGACGGGAAGTCTTCACCATCCATAGTGCTGAGCATGAGCGCTCCGCCCGAGAAAACTTTCTTTACTATGAATGGTCCTTCATAGTTCGGAGTCCACTTGCCCCTGTGATCTGTATGAGGAGGGAGGATTCTTTTCAGCACAAGATCTCCCACTTGGTACTCTTGGTGCCTAACTTTCTGATCGAAGGCTCTCTTCATTCTTTTCTGATACAACTGCCCATGACAGATTGCAGCCAATCTTTTCTCTTCAATCAGACTCAGTTGTTCGTATCGGGACCGGACCCATTCTGCTTCGTTCAGCTTAACATCCATTAATACCCGTAGGGAGGGTAATTCAACTTCAACAGGTAGGACTGCTTCCATACCATACACAAGTTGATACGGTGTTGCCCCAGTGGATGTTCTGATTGACGTGCGGTACCCATGCAAGGCAAATGGTAGCATTTCATGCCAGTCTTTGTAGGTGACTACCATCTTCTGCACAATCTTCTTAATATTCTTATTAGCTGCCTCAACAGCGCCATTCATCTTTGGCCTGTAAGGAGAAGAATTGTGGTGTTGGATCTTGAAGTCCCGACACAGTTCTGCCATCATTTTGTTGTTCAAGTTGGAACCATTGTCAGTAATGATTCGCTCGGGAACTCCGTATCGACAGATGATATCTCTCTTCAGAAATCGGGCTACCACCTGCCTTGTAACATTTGCATATGAAGCTGCTTCAACCCACTTGGTGAAATAGTCAATGGCAACCAGGATGAATCTGTGGCCATTTGAAGCAGTCGGTTCAATCTTGCCAATCATATCAATTCCCCACATAGCAAAGGGCCAGGGTGAAGACATCACATTCAAAGGATTGGGAGGCACATGCACCTTATCCGCATAAATCTGGTATTTATGGCATTTTCTGGCATAAGCACAACAGTCGGCATCCATTGTGATCCAGTAATAACCTGATCTTAGCAATTTCATAGCCATGGCATGCCCTCCTGCATGGGTACCAAAGGATCCTTCGTGCACCTCGTGCATCAACAAGTCTGCTTCTGTTCTATCAACGCATCTGAGGAGTACCATATCAAAGTTTCTCTTGTACAGGGAACCATCAGTGTTCAGAAAGAAACTACCAGCAAGCCTTCTCAAAGTCTTCTTATCATTGGAAGATGCCCCAGGTGGGTATGTTTGATCCTCCAAGAAGCACTTAATGTCATGGAACCATGGCTTATCATCCTTGACAACATCTGCTGCGAACACATATGCTGGTCTGTCAAGTCTGGACACTGAAATCTGAGGTACAAAGTTGGCAGCTTGAACTTTGATCATGGATGAAATGGTAGCCAGAGCATCTGCAAACTGATTCTCGTCCCGAGGGATATACTCAAGCTTGACTGTTGTGAAGAAAGTCAATAACCTCCTTGTATAATCCTTGTAAGGTATCAGATGATCCTGGTGTGTGTACCATTTGCCGTTGATTTGATTAACTACCAGAGCTGAATCTCCGAATACAGTCAATGTCTTGATCCTGAGGTCAATGGCTTCCTCAAGACCCATAATGCAAGCTTCGTATTCAGCTTTGTTGTTAGTGCAGTTGAAAGTGAGTTTTGCCGAGAAAGGCATGTGAACTCCTTTAGGTGTAATGAGTACTGCACCAACACCACGACCATTCATATTAACAGCCCCATCAAACATCATAGCCCATTCCTCCTTTGGGTCAGGCCCTTCAGTGTGAACAGGCTCTTCATGATATTTTGCTTTTATGAACATGATGTCTTCATCAGGGAAGTCAAATCTCATAGGCTGGTAATCATCAATAGGTTGCTCAGCAAGATATTCAGACAATACACTGCCTTTGATGGCTTTCTGAGATGTGTATTGGATGTCATATTCTGTGAGGATCATTTTCCATCTTGCAACCCGTCCGGTAAGCGCTGGCTTCTCAAAAATATACTTGACTGGATCCATCTTTGATATCAATAAAGTGGTGTGGGTCAACATATACTGCCTTAGTCGGCGAGCAGCCCACGCTAAAGCACAGCAAGTTTTCTCGAGCAATGAATAACGTTGTTCACAGTCGGTAAACTTTTTGCTTAGGTAGTAAATTGCATGCTCTTTTTGACCATACTCGTCATGCTGGCCCAACACACACCCCATTGACTCTTCTAATACTATCAAGTACATTATCAGAGGTCTTCCTTAAACTGGAGGCATTAGGATTGGAGGCTCTTGTAAGTACTCCTTGATCTTGTCAAAAGCCTTCTGGCAGTCTTCGTTCCACCTGACCGTTTGTTCTTTTCTTAGCAGCTTGAACAAAGGTTCGCAAGTTGCTGTAAGGTGAGATATGAACCTTGAAATGTAGTTCAATCTACCTAGAAACCCTCGGACTTCTTTTTCAGACTTCGGTGCAGGCATTTCTTGAATAGCTTTGACTTTATCAGGGTCAACTTCAATCCCTTTCTCGCTTACAATAAATCCCAGCAATTTACCGGATCGCACCCCGAATATGCATTTGTTGGGGTTCAACTTCAGTTGGTACTTCCTCAGACGTTTGAATAGCTTCAACAGATTCACCAGGTGATCTTCTTCAGTGAGGGACTTGGCAATCATGTCATCCACATAACATTCGATTTCTTTATGGATCATGTCATGGAATAATGTTACCATAGCCCGTTGATATGTTGCACCAGCATTTTTCAGTCCGAATGGCATCACCTTATAACAGAACGTGCCCTAGGGTGTGATGAAAGTTGTCTTCTCCATGTCTTCAGGTGACATCTTGATCTGATTGTATCCTGAAAACCCGTCCATGAAGGAGAACACCGAGAACTGAGCCGTATTATCAACCAATACATCAATGTGAGGTAATGGGAAGTCATCTTTCGGGCTGGCTATGTTCAGATCCCGGTAGTCAACACACATTCTTACTTTGCCGTCTTTCTTAGGCACAGGTACTATATTAGTAACCCACGACGGATAGCTAGTTACAGCAAGGAACCTGGCGTCCCACTGCTTTTGTACCTCTTCTTTGATTTTCATTGCCATGTCTGGGCGAGTACGGCGCAGTTTCTGTTTAACCGGCGGGCAATCTTCTCTTAAAGGTAGCTTGTGCATAACAATGTCGGTGTCCAACCCTGGCATATCTTGATAAGACCAAGCAAACACATCCACATATTCCTGAAGCAGGTCAATCAGTTGTTCTTTTACTGAGTTTTGTAGGCAGGCCCCGATCTTAACCTCTTTCACGTCTTCATCTGTACCAAGATTAATCGTTTCGACCTCCTCCTGATGAGGAGTGATAACCTTTTCCTCTTGTCTTAACAACCTGGCTAGCTCTTCAGGAAGCTCAAACTCTTCTTCAACCCCTTCATCAGCTTGATTGATTGGATTGTCAAAGTCATACGAAGTCATAGCCGTGCTGTTGTCGGTGCGGTCTGAAAGGCACTCTCTGCAAGGGTTCAGATTTGTTCATTTTAGTGATTGATTTTAATCTTGTTTAGAAAAAAGTGAAATGAAGTTGTCATTTTGAAAACATTGCCATTTATTTTTTGTACAAAAAGAAAAATGGAAAAACAGTGAGCGGAACAGAAAAAGACTCATTTGCAAAAGATGTCTGATTATCATTGATTGATCTATTTGCACAAAATTACAGATGGCCCGATTACAAAATGAGTCTTGTCATCTTGGGCAAGACGCAAGACTTGATGCATGCTTAAAATATACAGGAAATAATAATTACTCTGCAGGAGTAACTCTTATAATTTCCTGGGAAGACCAGTTTGAGATACTGCTCCCCGGGATCCTTGGACGTATCCAACTCTCCAGGTTGCGGCCGCCTTCATCCTCGTCTTCCAAGTTGTTCACCGCATCTGGGGTGAGCATCCCCCCACTGACAAAATTGGGCTTCTTAGCAGCCTCTGCTTGATCTTATTGAGTTGGTTTGTAACCCAACCCAAATCTATCCTCCTTCTTCTCTACGGGCAGCAACTTGCCCCAGCCTTGGGCAGTCCCTTCCTCAACAACCTTCCGGGCTTGCTGATAAGACGTCATTGAGGTTCCAGGTACAACGGATGCTTCATTTATGTTCAAGGCCTCAAACCCTTGACTCATAGTTTCGTGGATCTCCCCATCCATCTCAATGTATTTGTATGTAACCAGATGGCTAACAAAAATATCTTCCTCTCCACAAATAGTAACGACTTGGCCCTCCCACTCGAATTTTAACTTCTGGTGAAGGGTAGACGTAACTGCACCAGCGGCGTGAATCCAAGGTCTACCCAACAAACAGTTGTAGGCCGGCTGAATGTCCATCACGAAGAAGGTCGTTTTGAAAGTCTGTGGGCCAATCATTATAGGCAACTCAATTTCTCCCAGAACTGATCTCTTAGAGCCGTCAAAGGCTCTCACTACCAAGTTGCTGGGACGTAATGCCAATCCTTCATACTCCAACTTTACAAGGGCTTTCTTAGGTAAGACATTGAGGGATGACCCTGTGTCTACCAGTACATGGGAAAGAACTGCACCCTTACACTCCAAGGTAATGTGTAAAGCCTTGTTGTGATTGCGGCCTTCCGTAGTCAAATCAGTGTTGGTAAATCCTAGTCCATTACTAGTGTTGACATTCCCAACCACTGCCTCTAACTGATTGACGGTAATCTCCTCTGGCACATAAGCTGCGTGCAGGACTTTTAATAGTGCGTTCCGATGAGCCTCGGAGCACATTAGCAATGATAAAATGGAGATCTTGGAAGGTGTCTGGTGAAGCTGGTCTACTATCTTGTAATCACTTTTCTTGATGATTCTCATGAATTCATCAACCTCTTGATCAAAAGGGTTTTTTAAAGCTTCTTTAGCAACTTGTTCTTCTTGCACCATGCTCTTCCCTTTTGCTTTGGCAGCAGCTTCTGCCTCAGCAATGGGTCTTGGAATTTGCGGGGCAAAGAGACGTCCGCTTCGAGTGAAGCCTCCGCCTCCCCCCACATTGTCTATTTGTGGTGAATAAGTTGATGATTCCAGAGTGATTTTCTGTCCTTCGCAGTATAGATCGGAGCCGTAATGCCAAGGGATGGCATTATTGCTTTCGTAAGGAACTGGCCCAGGCACTGTGATAGTGACTGGACTGATAGCAGCTGCAGAAGGGACCATGATAGTGTGTGGATCATAGTATATTGTAACCGGTGCTCTGATAGGAGTGGCATTTTGTGAGTTGTAGGCAGAATCATTTGCAGGATCATAATAAATTGTAACCGTTGAGACACTTTCATTATTTGTTGTTGATGTTGTAGGAGGCACTGTTGATTGGATAGGTGTTACTGTTGTAGGAGGTTCTGAATGAAGGGGTGCTGAAGTTGTAGAAGGGATGTTTGTTGATATTTGGTCCGTTGAAGTGACAGACGAAGCATTTGTTGATGAGATTGAAGAGTTGTTTGGAACAATTGTTGTTGCAGTTGTAGAAGACTCGAGAATGGTTGTTAAGGAGATTGCTGGATTTGTAGGTATTGATGTTGTGATTTGAAGCAGGCCACTCTGGATGAGACCATCTATGCCACTTCTCAAGTTATCGCACCCATTTACTGAAATGTTGCAATAAGCACATCCTAGCTCACATCCGGGGAACATTTGACATTCAAGGAGTTGAGCTTTAATCTCTACCAAGGGTGTCCGAATCTGCCCCACACTGGTTATCAAGTAAGACGACCTATCTTCTTCAATAGCATTGATTCTGGGTCCTCCGTGGTTTGGCATAGGATTTTTACTGACATTTGGCGGGGGTGCAAAGTTTAGAGCTTTGGAATCCACTAGATCCTGTACTTTCATGTGCAAAGCTCTGCACTTCTCTGTACTGTGGCCAGGTGCATTTGAGTGAAAAGCACATCTGGTGCTGGCGTCATAATTTCTGGGTAGACTGGAAGGATCTGGAGGTGCCAATGTCCTTAGCTCAACCAGGTTGAGTTTCAGGAGTTGTGGCAATAATGTGGCATAAGGCATAGGGATCGGATCAATCACCCTATTGGCCTGAGATTGTCTCTGTTGAAACGGTCTTTGCTGATTGTTGTTGCTGGTGTTGTTGTTGTTATAATTTCTCTGAGGTGGATACTTAGCTTGTTGCTGGTAGTGGGGTTGTTGCTGTGGTTGATAAGCTGGTTGTGGATGAATTGGAGCGGGAATGGTGACAGCTGCCACTGACCTATGAACATACTGGGGTCTGCCCCTGCTGGCATGGATAGCATTAGTCTCACCCGTTTTTCTTGGGCCTACAAAAGGCTTTCTTGGGTTGCTGGACGAGCTTGCACCGTTGTCAGAAATTTTGCCCATCTTTAATAGGCTCTCAATTCTTTCTCCAGCTATAACTACATCCGCGAAGCTGGTGGAAGAAAAGGCAGCTAGCCTATCAATGTATGTCCCTTGGAGGGTGTTCATAAACATGTCAGACATCTCCCTTTCCGACATGGGTGGTTGGACAGCAGCAGCAAGCTGTCTCCACCTCTGGGCGTACTCCCGGAAGCTTTCTCTGGATGATTGTGACATTCCCATCAGGAGAGTCCTGTTGGGAGCCATATCCAAGTTGTACTGGTATTGTCTAATGAAGGCCTCAGCCAGATCCTTCCAGCACCTGATGGTTGCTCTAGTCAGATGAGAGTACCATTCCCTTGAAGCTCCTGTTAAGCTATCTTCAAAATAAAACATCCATAGCTTTTCATCCATGGTATATGCCTTCAGCCTCCCCAGAAAAGATTGCAAATGGGTTCGTGGCAAGGAAGTTCCGTTGTACTTCTCAAAGCACGGAGGTTTAAACTTGTGGGGAATCCTGACCCCGTCCACTAAGCCCATGTCCATAACATCAAAACCCAGGGAGTTTTGAGACTCCAAGGACCTTAATTTTTCAGCAATTTCATCTAGCCTTCTGTCATAGGCTTCATCCCCAGCTCCCATCACAGTGAACTGATCTTCCTGGGGGTCTTCTTGCAGTACCCTACCTGTAGTAGCATTCCCTTGTACATTAGCAGGGATTTTGATCTCTGGGTGAAGGTGGGGTCCAAATACAGGTGGGTTGATATGAGGCTGAACCCTCTCATTGTTGCTTGTTCCACCAGTCCCTAGATGGGGGTCTTCCTGAGTCTGCCTTTCCACCAATGCTCTTAATCTTTCTTGGCTCTGTGCCAATCCATTCATCACCTCCATAAACTGGGTCATCTGATTCCTCATTTCCAGTCTCTCATTGGCCATTTGAGTCCTGACCTCTGTAAGGTCCTGTTGTACCTGGTCCATCTGTATACCCGGAAGGTTGTTGCGGGTAGGATATCTGTGCGGACGGTTGAGTGGGAACACCCGACGTCGAGCAATAGTTCCTGAACCACAACAGAGTTAGTAACAAAAACAAAACAAACCTACAAAACAAAACAAAGGTTAGTATGCAATGCAGTATGCTTATTTGTCTCCAAGGTATCCGGCTTGGCACTTGGTTTTGACCTTTCCAGACCCCTGAGGAAGATGCTTTTGATGCTGCTCGAAAGGACTCAGATAAAATAAACCAATACATATATTACAAAATGTGAATGATACATAGTTTGTTTTTTACAATTCATGCCCTCTGAGGGGTCAAAATACAACATAAAAAGGAAAAGTACAATGAAATGAAAGCAACAACAAGCAAAAGTCAGACACCAAGACCAAACTCATCCTCCTGAACTTCCTTTAGAAGTGCTTCAGTCACAGGGTCAGCTGGACGCTCTGTGAGGTTTCTGATAAGAAGATTCCTGGTGGCAACAGCTGCAGTTAGCTTCTTGTGTTGACTCTGGTCCTTTGACCTCTTCACACCAGCCCTAATCTTCAACTCTGAGATCTCTCTTTGGGCTGCTAGCAGGGCTTCCTGTTGCTCCTTTGCACTAGCCTCCAACTGCTCAATCTTGTCCTGAGTCCTCTTATCTTCTTGAGTACGAGCTTCGGTGATCCTGACCCACCTAGCTTGACTCTCTTTCAGGTACAAATCAGTCCTGGCCTTCTGGAACTGAGCCTCCTTGCAGGTATTCTTCAAGATCTGCTCTCCAGCCCTTGACTTCTTAATGTAGTCCTCTGACTTCTCAATCCTGGCTAGATGCTCCACCTTTAGCTTTTCTAGTCTTTCAATGTCCAGCCGACCATCACTCCTCTCCCAGAGGGTCTTCTGTAGAGCCTGATTCAGATTCTCATTCCTCTCTTTCAATTTCTCAAACTCCTCTAAGCTGACAGTGGCAGGAGGTGGTGCTGTGGATGGCCCAGGTGCATCCTCAATGGTGAAGGGCATCCCAGAGATTTGAGCCCTGGCATGAGACCACTCATAGTACTGAGCTGAGGCCACATTGTTGCATCTCCCAAGAATGGCCATTCCCTTGGTCTGGACATTGTCCCAAGCCCAGGATGCTTGCTTGACAATGGCTAGATTAGGCTTAATCTCACAATAAAGGGTCTCAGCCAAATCTTGTGTTCTAGGAGAGTGGACCAATGCATAGCCCAATTGTCTTTTGAATAGCAGAGGGTTGTAGTTGATGCAACCCTTCACTCCTATCAGGGGTACATTGGGGAACTGTCCACAACTGGTAATGATGTCCCTGCCCTTGGTGCTCTGAGTGCACCACCTGATGTCAGCTGAAGTCAAAGCAATGAGTCTTCTAGCCCAGTTCCTCTGCTGGTGAGGATTCAAGAATGCATCAGTCTTGGGCAAGTGTTTGAGTAACCAGGTATGGAACAGGGGAGCACAGCACCTCACCAACCTTCCTCTCTGCTTTTCATTCCTTTGGTGAACAGAGTAGTAGAAATCTCCCAGTAAGGTGGGCACTGGGTTCCTCAGGATGAAAAGATGGATTGCATTCTTGCTAATAAACTTAGGCTCATCTGCAAATAATATGACCCCATATATGCTAAGGGCCAATAATGCATAGACTGCCTTCCATTCTCCCAAGGAGGCCTTCAGGATGGCCTGAGAATTCAAGAAATCCAAATGTAGACCAGAGATTCCAGCCTTGGTAGTCATATTCTGCCCAATCAGACAAGGTTCCAGATATAATGCCTTTGCCACTTCTTCATTACTGGGAAAAGCCATCTCAGGGTTGAAGGGGACACCACCCCTGACAGGCACACCAACCAATGATGAATACTCCTCTAATAAAGGCCCCAACTGAAAATCCTGGAAGGTGAAGCACCTCAGAGGAGGGTCATAGAACTGCAGGCAAGTATGAATCAAGCTCCTCTGGGAAGGATCCAAATCCATAACCACATCAAGTATGCCTCCATAATGTTCTCTGAATAGTGGTATATGGTCTGGAGTAATCAAGGCCTGGACCTTCCTGATGTTAGCCAACTCAGGCTCAAAGAAATGGTAAGAGATGTTACTCTTCTTGGGTGCCATGTTGCTGAAGAAGAGCTGAGACAGATGCTGATGATGGAGGATAATACTGAAGATGGGCCACTGACAGGCTGATGCTAGTGATGCAAGTGACTAAAGCAGGTAGCTGATGGGGATAGCTGAAGCAGATACTGATGAAGATAGGTCTATGCAGATGAAGGGGTCAAAACCAAGCCAAAATATATGATGTGGATACCCTGAAAAAACAAATAAGCAAATGTTAAATGATGCAATGATGATGTATGCAAATGATATGCAAGGGTTTGTGATCAAGCTGGATCTGATTGACTGCCTTGATATAGGTCCATGTATGTTCAAGAAATCCAGATGGAGGTTCATAAGTCCAGTAACCAAGGTGGGGGACTCAAATAAAGAGTCACATGTCCAGGGTTAAAATCACAAGAACTGTTCCAAAGTGGAGTATTCTTAATCAAAACAAAGTAACAGGGTATGCTAAGGTCAAGGGTACCTGCAAACCTGTAAACAGCCCAACCCCCTCACAGGTGGTGTTCTAAGACAAGGATCCTCAGACTTGGATCAGTTATGAGAAGTGTAAACACTTCTAACCCGGAGGTACAGTGTTTACAATAACCATAAAAGATCCTTCTCTAATTCACCTCAGTTTCTGAAGGTCAATACTAAAGGTCATCCAGACTTAGCAGGCTTCCCAGATAGCCCTAGCACTACAGGAAATCTGTAGCACAGAGTTCTCAAGAAGAAACCCATATCTGAACCGTGTTTCATATTCCCGCACCAGACCGAAATGGAATGGGAAAGAACATGAATCACTCTAGCCTATGTGTCACTCAGGTCCCAGGTATAGGACCTCAACTCTCAATAGAACACCCACCCACCAAAGCAACAAACCAGATCCAGCCAGCACAGTATGACAGTATGATATATGTAAAGCTATAAAGAAAGCAATAAAACAACTATACATAAAGCAATAAAATACATATACAAACACAAATAGCACATAACACCCCAGTAAACACAAATCAAACAAGCGCTAGGAGGAACCCACAAAAAGAACCAGAAGCCCTGGTTACAGTATAAGGTTCCCCAGCAGAGTCGCCAAGCTGTCGCTCCCGATAAATGAGAATGGCTCAAATAAAGGTACAGACGCGAACGGTCGGCGAGAGGAGGGTGTGAGAACACACAGGAGTGAACTCACAGGAAAATGAAAAGAGTCGCCAGCTAGGCATTTTAATCCCGGAGGAAAGGCAATGCTGCATAGGCCTAGAAAGATATGGATAAGACGGTTGCGAACTAGAGAGACTGAGAAAGGGGGTTGGTTACAACCTGGGAAGGTATTAGCACCCAGATTGTCCGCCGTACTCGACGGGATCCACGCTTAAAAGATTTTTGTTTTAAAGGGGTAGTGTCAGTGCTATCTGTGTATCAAAGCTGGAAAAGAATGCAAGTGTCAGTGTAAAAGAAGTGTGAAGTGTATAAGCGAAGTGTCAGTGTAAGAACAAGAATGAAATGCTCAAGACCATGAGGCTTAAAGAATAAGGCTGGAAAGAGGGGGAATAAACAGAGACTTTTGTTCGATAACTGTTAAGTTATGCCTACGTATCCTCTCGTGCAATGAGGAAGTCAGAACACCGTAGTTCGACCCAAAGAGACTGAAAGATAAATTGACTTGTGAACTGCTTACTTGTCTATGCTCAAGTGTATGACCTGTCTGGCTCAGGTGCGAACTGTCTTGCATTAGACGGAAGAAGCGAGTTCTCGTTTGTGAGTGAATGAGGTGAGAAAAGAATCCCGGAGGAGACGATTATTGTTTGTTTTTGAGTTTTCAGTCTTTTATTGCTTTTTGAATTTTGCCATAAGAAAATGAGCTTAAGCCTAAACCAATGGGTTAGTAAACTCATCACATCTTCCCTCTGATTAGGGGTAATGAGAATACCTTAAGTGTGAAGTCAGCTTCTCACACTTAATCATCTTTGATGCAGGATTAAGATCATTACCCTACTTGTGATTACTTAGATGTTTTTGGTGTTTTTGTTTAGTGTTAAGTAATGAGATTAAGCCATAATCAGGGATTAAACAGACTCATTACACCATCCTAATAGAAGGATAATAGATGAGAATGTTTAAGCTGAGGAAAGCTCCTCAACTCAATCCATGATTAGGGATTAAACTCATGACAAAACAAAGCCTTTATTAAGTGGATTTTAATTAATGATAAGATGATGAAGTGATTTTTAGGATTTGTAAGACAACTTGAGAGGGACTTGTCCATTAACACTAGGGTTAGTCCTTCTTAACCAATTAAGGAAGAATTAGAACCCTAATGCAAGGCCCAAGTTTCAAGCTTGATGTCTTGATGATTATTAAGATGGATTGATTAAAGGAGTTAAACACATTAAGGGTTTAACACTTAGGATTAAAGTTATACACTCCATCCTAATAGAAGGATGCAGGCATAAGCTTAATCACAAAGCCTTAAAACCTTTAGGGTTTAGTCCCTGATTATGAGATGAGAAGAGAAGACTCAAAGAGACACAAAGGTAAAAGCTAAGTGGGGGACTAATCAAACCCTAATTGTTATCATGCTTGGTTGTTCCTAAGGTTTGTGAGGTTTAAGAAAGAAATCTTCAGAGGAACCACCAGGGAGCAAATGAAAGGAGCAAAGAGAAGCAAAGTAACTTGCTTCATTTAAAAAGACAAGTCACTTGAGGAAAGAAGGTAAGGAGAAAAAAAGAAAGAGCAAGCTCAATCTCAAACACAAAACAAAATGCAGCAATGATGCATAAGGGAGATGAAAAGAAAATGTGAGAAGTGAAGGCAAATTCACTTCTCAAAGTTGCTTACCACCTGAAAAGTTAGTGAAAGAAATGCAATGCAATGCAAAATGAAATGAAATGGCATGATGCAAATCAAAACCAGAAGCATAAGTATGATGTTAATGATGCTATGGGATGATGCAAACATGAATCAAGGCATGAGGATGATCATATGAACATATGGATGCAAGAGAAGCATGCTTAGAACCATGAACATACATGAAAAGTTATGGAATGCAAATGACATACAACATGGAAAATGCAAGAAACAATGATCAAACATGATTCCAATATGTCTTAAGATGTCTAATGAATCAAATGAATGCACAAAATGTCATGGAAAGTCATGGTATGCAAGCAAATGCAAGATGGATGCAAATGAAAGCCCAAATTAGGGTTTATGATCAATGCACCAATCAAAAACCAAAATCAGAAGCAAACATCAAGATAAAAAATTGAAAATGCATTCAAAAGAACCCTAACCCTACACAAACTCACTGCCCAAAGGAGGGGATCCAATTCTTAACCTAGTGAAAGTTATGAATTTCCTAAGATTTCTAGGGTTTTAGGGTACCTTGACAAGAAAGATGTCAAACAAATGGGAAATGCAAGATCAAATCATGCCAATTTAATCCTACAAACTACATGATATGCAAGACACAATGCAAAAAGAATCAAAGTCCAACTCTCAAAGACTAGGCAGAAATAAATTTTTGAACATTGGATCAAAATAATGCCTTGAAATGAAATTAATTCCATGGAAAATTATCAAAATGCATTAAGATCAAAAAGAAATTTGGTTTGAGGGTTGGACAATGTTTCTAAATGATTTTAAAGGTTTCATGAATTTTTTGGTGATTTTTAAATACCTAAAAGTATTTTTAATTAATTAATTCTCATTAATTAATTAAAAATAAACTTTTAAATGATTTAAAAATATTTTTAATGCAAAAAATAAAAATAAAAATGTTTTTGGTTTCTGAAAATTAATAAAAGTTTGTACAAAAATTTTCAGAATTTTTATAATTGTTTTACTATTTTAAATTAAATGAAGAAAACAAATGAAATAAAAAATAAAATAAAACTGAATTAATGGAAGTATGCTGATCCTAAGGCTGAGGTTTAAACTGGGAACGCGCGCGTTGACTGGCGCCATATCCAAGGGTGGAGATTCAAACTGGCCAGATTAAATTATAAAACCTAATTAAATGGATAATGACGTGGATTAGGGTTAAGTGAGGGCATCCTGGCCATTGAGCACGCGCGGGAGGTTACTAAGTCAGTCCATCCAACGCACCAAATTCAAACCTACATTAATTACAGGGATTAGCCCTAATTACTTTCAGGTGGCCGGAGAAGACTTCCGGTCGTCTTCTCCGGCAAGACCCTCACCTGAAAGTTGCCAAAATCCTTAAAACTTCATGAAAATGAAAACTAAAAGCCCAGAAATCATCCCCATTCGAAACTAAACCAAAACCCCCAAACAAAAACCATTACTTCTTCATCAATCAGCCAAATCGAAGCAAAACATTTCTAGGGCAAAAAGTTTCAGAGCATTCATACATCCTGGTTTCTCAACCATTTTCAAAAATAATCACATCCCCATGATCAGGGGAGTGCATAGAAGCTTTTAAGAACTTAAAATGGAGTTTCTGGAAAAAAAGTTTGAGATGGCTACCTGAACTGAAGCTTTTGGTTTCTGGCACTTTCTAGCTGGTTTCTTGCTTGCAATCAACTCCACTGGACCTCCTGAGAAGCTTTCAATGCTTGTTTGAAGTTTATAATGGATGGTTTGAGAGATGGCAGAAGTTCTGCTCAATGAGAGGTGGAAATCGTGTTTGTGATTCAGGGAGTTTTAGGCTATGGTGATGGGTGGTTTGTGACCAGGGAAGTGTGCTGAGTTGATTTGTGAAGTTGGTTTGTATGTTTGTGGCTTGTACTGAGTGTTTCGAAGGCTCTTGCAAATGGGAGAGATTTTGATCACTATCGCTATGGGCAAGATCAGGATGTGTTGTTATGTGCTTTGGCTTGCTTTTTGTTTGCATAGACTAATGGGATTGGTCAGATGAGTTGATGTGTGCTTTTGTGATTGGTATGGCTCAAGTTGCCAAAATGTCATGTTTGTGTAAGAGAGGCATGGGCTACTTGCTAGCCAAGGATAGATGGGGTGTCCTGCGCAGCAAGATGTGTGGAGAGCCCTTGGATTGTTTGTGAAGTCAGCCAGCAAGTGGATTCACACTTGAGTGAGTTTTTGCAACTTGCCTCACTTTTGCTTCCTTTGAGAAATCTTGCTCCATAAGCCATAAAAATGAGTGATCTTTTGGTGAAATCTGACTTTTAGGTCTTGGTACATGCTTGTATGAAGATTATAAGTGTATTTGATAGCTCAATTTGCCTTGACAAGTGAATTTGCAACTTTGCCTCTTTGGTAGAAACTTTGAAATTTTGTGATTTTAGCCAACTTTGACAAGCCATAACTTTTGATTCAAAATGAATTAGGTCATGTTCTTGTACTTTTTGAAAAGGGAATGATCTATTCTACAACATTCATGACCAAAGTTTTTCCATTTGAGGCATTTTTGAATCAAAAAGCAAGGGTTGAAAAAGTTTCCCAAAATGGCAATTTCATTAAAAGTCAAACTTTCCCAAAAAGTCAACTTTGCAAATGACTTGAAATTCTTCAATTTTGTGAACTTCTAACATCTTTCGTGATCAAATAAAGATCATACACAATCAAAATGATGAAGAACACACTTTGGTTGGGTCATTGGGGGCCTCAGATGCCCTGATTTTACACTGACTTGTTTAGAAAGTCAACCCTTGATCAGATGACCTCCCCATTGAATTTCTTCATGAAAATTGATATGCATACTCCCTATACCATATAGAGACCAATAGAAACAAGAATGACCAAAAAAATTGGAGTTATGGCCTTTGAAACCAAAACCCTAATTCTAGGTCATTTGTGCAGTCAAACATGGCTCTGCTTCCATGCCATTTTCAGTTCTTGTGATTTTTTTGACATTCTTGACTTTGAGAGGATATAATATGATGCTTGAACATACATGGACCCCTTTGAAGTGATTGATGACCTTTAGAGAGGCTCAAGAAGCTCTTGGATTGCTCAGATCACAAACCCTAGATGCAGATGACTTAGAAGCAATGCAGTGAATCAAAAATGTGGTATGAGATGGTATGATTGAGTTTATGCATATGAAATGATCACAAGCCATGGTGTGAATGGGTGAGGGCAAATTTGGGGTGTTTACACCAGGTAGACCTCAAGTTCCAGAACAGGTCACAACAACTTTTATTCCGGTACAAGACAGGCAGGAGGATCAGTTTTCTCCTTTTAACAACGACATGAGGTTCGGAGGAGAAGGAAATCTTCAAGACTTTTTTATGCTTGCTGAGAAAGTCAAATCCCTCGAGTGTAGAGACACTTTGGGGATAGACGTGTCTGACATGGGCCTAGTCCCCGGGGTGGTTATTCCTCACAAATTCAGGCCGCCTACTTTTCAGTCATCACTGCCATGAACTAGTTCATTTGGGCCCTCATCTTAGTCCTCTCATTGGCCATATGGGTTCTCACGTCAGTCAGATCTTGCTGAACCTAGTCCATTTGTAAGCCCGGAAGGTTGTTTCTTGTCGGATACCGGTGAACTCTGTTGATGGAGAAGACTCTTCTACGAGCAATGTTTTCTGAAACCACAACAAAGTGTGAAACAACAAAAATAAATACCTACAAAACAAAGAAATGAGGTTAGTATGCAATGCAGGATGTCTATTTGTCTTCCAAGGGTATCCGGTTTGGTTCTTTAGTTTTGACCTTCCAGACCTCGAGGAATGATGATAATGGAGAGAAGTGAAGCCCGAAAGATAACACAAACCATATATTACAAAATGTAAATATACATAGTTTGATTACAAAAAGGTTCCCATGGTGGGTCAAAATACAACAACAAAAGTATAAACAAAATGAAGTACAAGTACAAAGAAATAAAACATCCAATCCATAATCATCCTCTCTAACTTCCTTCAGAAGAGCCTCAGTTACTGGGCCAACTGGATGCTCTGTGATGGTCCTGATAAGAAGGTTCCTGGTGGCAATAGCACTTGTCAACTTCTTATACTTTTCTTGGTATTTTGATCTCTTCAACCCCGCTCGGAGTTTGAATTCAGAGATTTCCTTCTGTGTTGCTAACAAGGCTTCCTGATTCTTCTTCTCATTAGCTTCCAGCTGCTCTATCCTAGCCTGGGTCCTCTGATCCTCCTGTGAATGAGCCTCAGTGATCCTGATCCACCTAGCCTGACTCTCTTCCAAGTAGTGCTCAGCTCTGGCCTTCTGAATCTTGGCTTCCTTGCAAGCATTCTTCAATACCAACTCCCCTGCTCTAGCTCTTCTGATGTAGTCATATATCCTCTCAATCTTGGTCATATGTTCAATCCGGAGCTTCTTTAACCTATCATTGTCCAGACGACTATCATTCCTCTCCCAGAGGGTCTTCTTCAGAGCTTCAGATAGCTAGGCATTCCTCTCTTTCAACTTATCAAATTCCTCTAAGCTGACTGTAGCCACAGGCTCTACTACTTATGGTCCAGGAACATCCTCTAAGGTGAATGGCATGCGTGTGATATGTCCCCTGATACGTGACCAATCAAGATACTGAGCTGAAGCTAAGTTGTTGCACTTACCAAGAATAGCAGTCCCCTTTGTCTAAATATTATCCCAAGCCCAAGCTGCTTGTCTGGAAATGGCAAGGTTGTGTTGAATATCACAATAAAGGGTTTCTAACAAGTCTTGCTCTCTTGGTGGATGCACCAAAACATATCCTAATTGTCTTTTGAACAACAAAGGATTGTAGTTGATTCAACCCTTCACTCCAATCAGGGGTACATTGGGATACTGCCCACAACTGGTGATGATATATCTGCCCTTGGTGCTCTGAGTGCACCATCTGATGTCTTCTGAAGTAAGGGCAATAATTCTCTTATCCCAGTTCCTTGACTGATGAGGGTTCAGGAAAGCTTCTGACTTTGGAAAGTGCCTCAACAACCAACAATAGAAGAGAGATGCACAACATCTGACTAATCTCCCCCTCTGCTTCTCATTCCTTTTATGCATTGAGTAGTAAAAGTCTCCAAGCAAGGTAGGGACTGGATTCTTCAATAAGAAAATGTGGATATCACTCTTGCTTACAAACTTAGGCTCGTCTGCAAACAAGATGATACCATATATGCTAAGGGCCATAGGAGCACAAACAGTGTCCCACTTCCCTGCTGCAGCATGAATGGTGGCCTGAGTAACCAGGAAGTCCAAATGAAAGCCTGGGATTCCAGCCTTGGTGGTCATATTCTGGTCAATGAGGGTGGAATCCAAGTGCAAAGCCTTAGCTACATCTTTATTCTTGGAAGCAGTCATCTCAGGGTTGAAAGGAATCCCTCTCCTGATGGGGACACCCAACAACATGGAGAACTCTTCTAGCAAAGGTCCCAACTGAAAATATGGGAAAGTGAAACATCTGAGAGAAGGGTCATAGAACTGAAGACAGGTGTGGATCATACTCCTCTGGGAGGAATCAAAGTCCATGATCATGTCCATAATGCCACCATAATGTTCCCTGAATAAAGGGACATGATTAGGAGTGATGAGTGTCTGGATCTGTCTGATGCCTGTCAGAGTGGGCTCAAAGAAATGATAAGTGATGTTGCTCTTCCTGGATGGGTCCATGCTGACAATGGATGCTGGTGAAGAAGACTAAGGAGAAGTACTGGAGAAGACTCCTGAAGATAGCTGGAGAAGACACTGAAGAGGATCTCTGATGAAGATAAATGATAAAGAAGGCTGATGCAGATAGCTGAAGGAATCTGAGCAGTAGAACAGGTCAAAACCAAACCAAAGATAAGATGTGGATACCCTATAAAATAAATAGACAAATGTTAAATGATGCAAAATGATGTATGCAAAATGATATGCAAGGGTTTGTGATCAAGTGTTGGATCTTTTATCTGCCTTGATAAGGTCCATGTGTGTTCATGAGTCCGGATGGAGGCTTAGAAAACCAGTAACCAGGTGGGGGACTCAAATAAAGAGTCACAAGTCCAGGGTTTCACAAGAACAATCCAACATGATGCAATATTAAAACAAAACTAGTAACAGGGTATGGTGAGGCCAAGGGTTCCTGCAAACCTGTAAACATCCCAACCCCCTCACATGTATTGTTCTAGAACAAGGATCCTCACACTTGGATCAGTTATGAGAAGTGTAAACACTTCTAACCCGGAGGTACAATATTTACAATAATCATAAAGGTTCCTCCTCTAATTCACCTCAGATGCTGAAGGTCATAAAAAGGTAATCCAGACTTAGCAGGCTTCCCAAATAGCCCTAGTACTACAGGAAATCCGTAGCACAGAGTTCTCAAGAAGAAACCCATGTCTGAACCGTGTTTCATATTCCCACACCAGACCGAAATGGAATGGGAAAGAATATGAAGCCACTCTATCCTATGTGTCACTCAGGCTCCCGATATGGAACCTTACTCACTAAATATCCCTCCCACCAAAACAGACAGAAGATCCAGAATACATGATATGATGATAACAGTATGAAATGCATATAAACAGTAAATGAAAGCAATTAATAAAGCTGTACAGAAAGCAATAAATAAAGCAATAATCAACAAGCACAAGTAGCACATAACACCCCCATAAACACAAATCAAAAAAGCGCTAGGAGAAACCCACAAAAGGAACCAGAAGCCCTGGTTGCAAGATGTCTTCCCCAGTAGAGTCGCCAAGCTGTCGCTCCCAAATATTTATATCCCGGCACAAGCGCGAACGGTCTGTGGAAAGAGAGAATGAAGTGAAGTGAATTGAATAGAGTCGCCAGCTAGGCATTTTTATCCCGAAGGATAGGTAATGCCGCATAAACCTAGAAAAAGATGGATAAGACGGTTGTGAACCAGAGAAACTGAGAAAGGGGGTTGGTTACAACCTGGAAAGGTATTAGCACCCATATTGTCCGTCGTACTCGACGGGATCCACGCTTAAAATATTGTGTTTAAAGGGGTAAGGTGTATGTGCTATCTGTGTGCAAAAGCTGGAAAAGAAATATACAAGTGTCAGTGCAAAAGGGTGAATTGCTCAGGAACTGAGGCTTTTAAAGAATGCTGAAAGAGGGGGGAGACACAGAGACTTTTGTTCGATAGCAGTTAAGTTATGCCTACGTATCCTCTCGTGCAATGAGGAAGTCAGAACACCGTAGTTCGACTCAAAGAGACTGAAAATGAATTGACTGTGAACTGCTTGCTTGTCTATGCTCAAGTGTATGACTCGTCTGGCTCGAGTGCTAACTGTCTTGCATTAGACGGAAGAAACAAGTTCTCGTTTATGAATGAGTGTGATGAGAAAAGAATCCCGAAGGAGACGATTATTGTTTGTTTTTGTGTTTTCAGTTTTGTTATTCTTTTTGGTGTTTTTCATAAGTTAATGAGCTTAAGCCTAAATCTAGGGCTTGCAAACTCATTATATCCTCCCAGATTAAGGATAATGAGCCTACTTAAGTATGAGATAAGCATCTCAACTTAATTACCATGATGATGTAGGATTAAGATCATTAACCTACTTGTGATTAATTAGATGTTTTTGGGTATTTTGTTTAGTGTTAAGTAATGAGTTTAATCTCTAATCACAGATTAGTGAACTCATTACACCATCCTAATAGAAGGATAATATATGAGAACACTTAAGATGATGAAGATACCTCAACTTAATCCATGGTTAGGGACTAAATTCATTATATAAGAAGCCTTTATTAAGTGGATTTTAATTAAAGGGTGCGATTAAGAAGTAGATTTTATGATTTGTAAGACAACTTGAGGGGGACTTGTCCATTAAACACTAGGGTTAGTCCCTCTTAACCATAAGGAATAGTTAGAACCCTAATGTAAGGCCCAAGTTACAAGATAAAGTCTTAGTGATTATTAAGGTGATTTGATTAAGAGGTTTAAACAAATTAAAGGTTTAACACTTAGGATTCAAGTTATACACTCCATCCTAAGATAAGGATGCAGGCATAACCCTAATTCCAAAGTCCTAAAACTTTAAGAGTTTAGTCTCTGATTGTTGAGATGAGAAGAGAGACTCAAGGATACTCAAAGGTAAAAAGCTAAAGGGGACTAAACACAACCCTAAATATTATCATGCTTGTATATCCTATGGTTTGTTAGGCTTAGGGGAAAAAGAGTCTTCAAGAAGGCCACCATGGAAGAAGCGGATGAAAGGGGGAGGAAGCAGAAGAATAAGTTACTTACTTCCTAAGAAAATAAGTTACTTAAAGGAAGAAAGTGAGAAAGATGGAACATAAGTGAATTTGATTCACTTCAAAGACATGTAAAATGCATATGGATGAGATAAGAATAAGTGAGAGGTGAAGGCAAATCCACCTCCCAAAATAACTTACCAAAAGCTCCTGAAAAGTTAGTATGAATGCATAAAACAAAAAGCATGAAGAAATGAATATAAATGAGATGAAATGACCAAAGTCATAAGTGATTATAAAATGAAAATGACATATGAGATGATGTAAAGTCATACAATGTGCATATGAATGATCATACAAAGATGAGATGTCATGAAAGCATGCTTAGAAGTTTGAAAACACATGGATGTTTATGAAATGTAATGAATGCAACACATGGAAAATGGATAAAGAAATGATCAAGAAATATTCTAACATGTCCTGATATGCCTAAGATGACATATGAATGCTTGAGATGTCATGGAAAGTTCATGTGATGATGAATATGCAAGGTGAATGCAAATGAACATGAGAAATTAGGGTTTTATAGACATGTGAGATACAAATGAACAAAACAGAAGCATGCAACATGAACAAATTTTGAAACCAAGCTCAAACAAACCCTAATCCCATATTAGGTCACACCCCAAAGGAGATGGTCAGAAGCTAATCCTATTGAAAGTTATGATTTTCCTAAGTTTGCTAGGGTTTTTTGGGTGATTCAAAAGGAAAAATGCAAATCAATTTGAAAATGCAAGTTAAATTCATGAGGAAAATATAACCTAGAAACTACATGCAATATGTGAAACAATGAAAAAAGAATCAAGTTCAAACTCTTCTTGGTTAGGCAGAAATGATTTTTCAAAGTTAGGGTTAAAAATTGTGATTTTTAAAGAACCCTAATTCAAAGAAAAGTGTGAAATTATGATCAAACCTAAAAAGAAATTTGTATGAAGAGTTTGAAAATGTTTCTAAATGTATTGGAATGGTTCATGATTTTTTTGGTGATGTTTAGAAACATAAATGCATTTTTAATTAATTAAAATACTTTAATTAATTAAAAATAACATTTAAATATTTTAAAAATACTGTTTATATACAAAAAATAAAATAAAAATCATTTTAAAGTTGAGAAAAATATTTAAAACCAGAATGCAAAGTTTCATATTTTTGTGATGAGTTTTGGTATTTTAAAATAAATATGCAAAAGAAATGAAAAGAAAAGAAAATAAAATGAATTGAAAATGCAAGTCAACTGATCCAAGGCTCCAGATTCAAACTTGGGGGAAGAGGTTTGACCGCGCGTGTGATTGAGTGGCTAGGATTCATTCTGGCAATTTTATTAATTAAATCTAATTAATTAATTTAATTAAAAGATTAGGGTTAAGTGAAATGATCAGAACCGTCCACACGCTAATCTAATCACCATCCAAGGGTCCTCATTCAATCTGGCAACAAAACCCTAATTAATCTCAGGCGACCGGAGATAAGCTCCAGTCGTCTTCTCCGACCAACTCCTCACTCAATCTCTCTCAATACGCCATTCCTGACCCTCAGAATCTCCAGAATACATCCCCAAACAACAATAAGCAAGAATAAAGCATCAAAAAGCATTTATAACACGCAGACATGATGAATCAAAGCAAAAACAATTTCACAGGCAAAGTTTTAGAACATCATGAAATGCTTATTTCTCAACCATTTTCAATTTTAAACACATCAGAGTGATCAGTGAAGCATGTAGAATCATTTAAGAACTTAAAAGAAAGGTTCTGGAAAAATTGTTCTTTAGGTATACTTGAGTTGAAGCTTTTCAGTTTGGAGCTTTCTGGCCTTTTCTTTGATGCAAACCAACCCCAATGAGCTCCCTGATGATGTTGCAATGCTTAGAATAAGTTTGTGATGGCTGTTTCGAGGTGTATGGTTCTGGTTTTTGGAGAAATCGTGTTTTAATTTTGGGAGATTTCAGGCCATGGGAGTGGGTGCTTTTTCTATGGATGATTTTGAGTTGATTGGTGGAAAAAAATTTGAAGTTTGAGGCTTGTGCAATGAGATTCGAAGAGGTGAAAGTTTTGGCCAATTTCGTGAATGCTGACTTGTGAGATGTTCTGAGCTTGTGTGTGTTATGAAATGAACTCCCTAGGGTTTGCATAAGAGGTTGTGATTGGTCAGAGAGTGGGTGGTGGCTCAGTTTGATTGGTATGGGAGGAAATGCAAAAATGTCAACTTATGTGTACTTGAGGTATGGGTCAATGTAGCAGGGGATTCTGAGTATAGATTGCCTCAGCATGCTTCATGGAGGGCCCTTAGATCAAATAAAGGCAGCTGGCACAAGTGGATCAAGCCTTTCCAAGCATCTTGCAACTTTTCCCTCTTTAGTGTTTCTTGTATCACAAGCCATGAAATGTGAGCAACCTTAGTTTTGATTGATTATAAATTTTAAGTGTTTGTGTTTGTTTCATATTAAGAAATATGCTTGTTTTTATTTTGGTTCTTTTGTTTCTCAATGTTTATGAATTTTTGGAAAATCACGCATAATGAATCGATTCATTCTAGCTTGAATCGATTCATGCTGTTTGAAGGTTTCTGGATTTCGCAAAATGAATCGATTCATCTTATGATGTATCGATTCATGCTGTTTAAATAATTCTGTTTTCTTAAAATTGATCAGTATGTATCGATTCATCCAAGCTTGAATCGATTCATTCTTCTGTTATTTGTCTAATAGATTCTGCATACATATATGTGCTTTTGTTTCATTTAACAATTGACAGATCACAGATTACAAAAAATTGAGAGACGAATTTTGTAGTGATTAAGCATTGAAGAACACATCAAGATAGGGTTTTTGGAGTTTTGGAACTTCAATGTTGAGCAAGTTTGAAACCTAGAATCAAATACATCTTCATCATCTTCTCAAAGATCTTAATTCAAGAACATCAACAAGGAAGTGTTTGCTGTCCTGTGAATTGAAGGCTTTCGAGATAACATTCAGTGGTACGATCGGAGATCCAGCTGAGTTGAAGATTGATAGAAGGTTTCAAGGAAAAACCAGCTGGGTTTTCCTTCAAGAACGGGCATGTTCTTGAGGGTTTTTTGAGTCACGTTTACAAGTCAGATTCAGCCGCAGCGAGAGTTTTGGAAATCGGTGGATTTCGCAAATAGGTCGTGGAACCGGTGGATTGATTGTATAACTTGCAGGAAATCTTGATTGGGCTCAAATCAAGTGGAGGTTGATACAATAGGAAATTCTAGGAGTTTAGAATTCTGGTATTTGTATTCAAACCTTGTAATCGACGGATTCAGCATCTTTGATATAAGAATTCTCAATTTCGATTTGAAATTGAGAGGGAGACGTACCCACACGCGAGGACGAACGTGGGGAACTTCCTTACCAAATCTCGGCGTATTGTTTCTCTTCTCTATCTCTACTTTCGTTTTAATTTGTTTTTCGATTCATTGTAAATAGCTTTAGTGATAGGTGCATTCAACTGTTTTTCATATTGTGTGTTTAATCCTTTATCATCACAATCGTAAAATCCAGCACATTATCGCTTGTCTGGTCTTCTAGCGGCCGGTTCAGAATAGACGCTTGTTTATTCGGGACCTTCGTTTCCGTAATTCTTTGAAAACTCTGAAAAACTTTTTAAATCCTTGAAAACAAGGAGGTGATCCATTCACCCCCCTCTAGATCACTCACCACAACGTCTAACAAGTGGTATAAGAGCACCGGTTCGCTGGTGCTTTGTGGCTGCCTGTAACGTTATGGATTCTGAACCAAAGGGGGCGTACAATAGAGCTCCTGTTTTCAACGGTGAAAATTATGGCTATTGGAAAGACTGCATGCGAGTACATATAAATTCTGTTGATAGGCGCGTATAGGTGTTAGACCCTAATTTTTGACCCTAAGATTTTTCGCAGCTCATCTGTATTTGCATACAAACAAGATCACATACTGTTCGTTTATCTTTTTTTTAGGTGCAGGTCTATGCCTTGCAGAGGATCACCATGTTTAATAGTCGTTATTTGTTTATATTTACTAACTTCTAACCAAAATATCAAAAAAAAAATATTGCAGTTGCTTCTTCTTCTCTGTGTTGCAGGATTTCAAAGACAGGGCTGTGATTCCAATTCAGATGCGTTTGCTCAGTCACAATTCGATTCAGATGGACGTTTTACCTAATCTTGGTGAAACTATCAAGAGATTGTTTCGACTGCAAGTTGTGTGTGTCAGTGATCTGTTTCTCAGACTGTGCGTATTTCAAAGTTTAAGCTGTGTTGTGTGCAAATTCATCAGTTTATCAGACAGTATTCTGTGTGAAGTTTGGCTTGAATCTTCAAGTTTATCAGTTCATCAGTTGTTTATCTGAGGATTTATTTTCCTCAGTATGAATTCAAGTTATCAAGACAATGTTCAGACAGATTTCAAGTGTTTGTGGCTTAAATGACAAGTTGTTCAATGGTTCATGTTTGACTGTATTCATTATTATCAGTGGTTTGTGCAAGGAAAAATCAAGAATTGGTTGGGCTTAAAAATCATCACTTCACATCCATTTATCCGTTCCATCCATTTTTATTCGATCCATAAACCATCATTATTATCCATTTCCCAATTTTAACCGATTATACATTCAACTTTCGACTTTCCAAATCATATATTTTTTTCCATTATGTCTATTACATCCAAATGTCTCTTATATTGTCCATTGCCAATTTTCTTTTTTATTTTATTCAATATTCATCAATTTTTACCACAATTCAAATTCCATTTTTCTCCTATCCATAAATCATTCTTTTTAAAAGCCCATTTATTTTTTTATCCCAAATATTAGAAATTAATAAATAAAAATAACCAAAGTCATTAGATTTTATTTTATTAGTTTATGTTCCAAAATTCTAAAAAAAAAACAAAAGCTTTCACAGCCACAAAAACTCTGTCAAAATCCTTTGAAGCTTCACTCAAAAATTAATTCCCAAATTCATTCCCAGATTAATCCTCAAATCCATTCCCAATTCAAAAACCATAAACTCTCAAAACCAAATTGAATCCGAAATCAAATTGAAGGAGAAGAAGGAAAGTTGAATCCGAGAGTTTGAGCAAGAAGAGAAATCGTGTAAGGAAAAGAGAGGCAAAGGAAATTCCGATTGAGAAGGTGAGAAGAGGTTCCGCCGCCGCGTTTGACTGTGTTGTTTCTTCTTTCCCCTGTTCGTGCGTGTGTTTGCGAAGAAGAAGAGAATCTGTTTTTCCTTTTGCTTCATTTTTGTTTAGTTTTTTTATTTATTTAATTTAATTAAAAAACTGAGTATGTGAATTGTGCTTGGGCCTTTTGGCCATGGATCACCCCTCACCCGCGGGTCCTTCTTCACCCTCTTATTTCTATTCTTTTTTTTTCTTGTTTCTTCTTATTTCTTTATTTTGTTTTAAATGTTTTTAAATGATTTTGTTAAAAGAGGATTTTAGAAATATTTCAATATTGGAGATATATTTTTAGAATATGTTCTTAAGAGAAATCTTAAAAATATATTCTAAAAAGAGATTTAAAAAAAAAAGGATATTAGAAAAGAATTTTAGAAAAAGTTTAAAAATATTTTAAGTACCTTTTATGGATCTACTTTTAGATCCATTATTCTTCATCTTTCTTTTTAATTTTGGTCGATGACAATCTCCGATTCGGGATTGTTGATTTTCGATTAAGTTTAATCTTCATTATTTCAAATCTATGGATGAATGATCATTTGGATCATTCTCCATACTTTGAGATCGTGATAGGTTGCTTTTCGATGAAATTCAACGAAAATCTCGATTAAGATTAGACCTTCCTTTTCCTTTTAGTGTGACATGTTTTCGGAGAACGATTCATTATATCGTTTCTCTAACATGTATTAACACAAATATTTTCCACTTTAATTAGTGGTGGCCGGCCTCATTTGTAGGGTAATTACTCCGTAAATTACTCGGCGATTGCTTAACATAGACCTACAGTTGTCCCGATACGGAATGCGATCCACTTGGATCCGGTTGCCTCGATTTTATTTTTCTTTTCGTGGTTGTGCTTGATTAAGTTCATCATACCACTTTATATTGTAAATATTAATAATGTGAATATACTAACATTTAATTAAATCTCTTGCACCTTATCCTTTTATTTTAAATCTCTCGTTCTCTACCTCTCTTATTATGCTTCTATATTCATTCATCATATTGCTTATTGTATATATTATTGTTGCTTGTTATTTTTTCTTTGTCCATTTGGACACAAAAAATACTAATAACGGATTAAACATCTAAAAAATGGGTGACTTTTAATTTCGGACTATGGTTACTATCCTTAGCTTGAGATTTGGAGTTTCGGACTTAGATTCTAGGATCATCCCTTTGCTCATTTGTTATGGATTGAAGACTTTGGCTCCGGTTGAGTTACTTGTTTATGAAGATGGAAATCCAATTGTTTCAATGATGCTTGCCATTTGGTTTGATCATTTCTTCCTTTAGCTTTTATTTTCAAGTCTTAGGATAGCCCCTTCATCTCTTCCCATCTTCTTCAATTTTCAAATCTCCTTCCTATTTTCAAATTTTCTTTGTTTTCAAACTTCAAACATTTTCTCAATTAAACCTTGACTTCGGTCATGCGCTTTTACCTTTTCATTTCATTTCTTTAATAAATGCTAAACCACATAAGCATATCGAAACTTTCTTTTCTCAAAAATTTAAAAACTTTCAAACTCATTCAATTACTTTTGTGCCCTCGTGCACGTTTCTCTTAACCTTTTTGTGTTTAGATATGATTCATCCTTTCTAGCGGAATTATTCGCTAAAGGATGACGACTTATCTTTACATTTTAAAATCAATTCAACTCATTTGCCTTTTCATAATTTGTACCACGAACTACGAGGTTTTGATCTCGCATTGCACTTTGTGGGTACGTAGGCATAAGGCGTTAAAACCTTATCAAACACCAAAATCTTAAAAAACATTCTTCTTCTCATCTCTTCAATCTTTTTTCAAGCAAACCATTTCAAACCAAAAAATGCAGTAAACATTTCAAAGGGTTCCCGTGGAGTACCACGGACAAGTCGGGTGCTTAAAACCTTCCCGATTTGTAACCAATCCCCGTACCCATTCTCTGTTTGATTCTTTTAGCTTTTTAGCTTTTAAGGTTCTTTAAGGTTTTGTTCGCTCTTTTACCTTTTTCCATTTGGAAATAAATAAAAGCGCGGTGGCGACTCTGTGTATATTGAGTGAAGTTAATCAATAGCTTACACTCACGATTTTACCGCTACAATAGGCTGCCATTCAAAATGGTCCTTTTCAAATTACCATGATGAATGAGGCAGGTGCCATAGTACCTAAACCAGAAGACGATTGGGATGAAAAAGATGAGAAAAAGTGGTCAAGTGATTGGAGAGCTCGAAATATTCTAATTTCAGCAATTAGTGCAGATGAGTATTATCGAGTTTCCCATTACTCGACAGCTAAAGAAATGTGGGATGCTTTAGAAATTGCTCATGAAGGCACAACTGAAGTAAAACAGTCCCGCATTAACACACTTAATCAAGAGTTCGAACTCTTTCGCATGAAACAAGGAGAATCAATTCCCGACATGCAAAAGAGATTTGTTCATCTTATTAATCGTTTGAATGCACTTGGAAAACCTGTTTCCAATGATATTGCTACTAATAAAATTCTGAGATGTCTTAGCAGGGAATGGCAACCTAAAGTGACAGCTATCAAGGAAGCCAATGATCTAACGACACTCACTATGACTACTTTGTTTGGAAAGCTGGAGGAACATCAGCAAGAACTAGAAAGTCTAGAAAAGTTTGAAAACAAAAGTAAAAAGGGAAAAGAGAAGAATAAAGACAAAGAGGGTGAGAAGAGGCCTATAGCTCTTATGGCTTCAAACTCAAAGTCCTCGCAAAAAGAGCTAAGCAAAAATAAGTCAAGTAGTGACGAAGACTCCGGTGACGAAGAAATGGGACTTTTTGTTAGGAGATATAATAGATTCATTCGAAAGAATGGAATCAAGCATTCCGACAAAAATCTCATAAACTTTAGAAGACAATCTATGGACTCAAAACAGGAGGAGGTTAAGAAGAATAGAGAAAGAAGGTCTTGCTTTAATTGTGGCAAGTCCGGCCATTATAAAACGGATTGCCCTTTAAAGAAAAAGGATAAAGGAAAAGCTCCTCCAAGAAGGTATAATAATAAGCAAAGAAGAGCTTACATTGCTTGGGAGAGTGATAGTGATTCATCAAGTACACAATGCACAAGTGATAGCGATGAAACCGCAAATTTGTGTCTTATGGCTCACACCAAAAATCAGTCCCACCACAAGAAGAAAAGTGATGATAAAAAGGTAAAACAAGCTTATTATAACAACTTCTCTTCCATGTCTTTTTCTGAATTGAAAGTAGCTTTTGAAAAACTGCATAATGAAGCTAAAGAAGCATTTAAAAGGTTAGCTTCCGATAAAAGAATTTTTTCATACTTGGAAGGTAAAGTACAATATGCTGAAAAAGATTTAGAATGCTTGAAAGCTAGTATTGCAGAAAATTCAAAAGCTATTGATATTGATGGTTGTAGTAAAATTAGGCATTGTGAAAGGTGCCACATTTGGCAACAAGAGGTAATCTCTCTTAAAGCCAAATTGGAAAAAGCCTTGCAACCTAAGATTACTTATGTCGTTGATACTAGATTGTTCAAAAAGTCATTAAATCCTCCATATGCAAAATATTCTTTTGTTCCAAAGGATTTAAAGACCAATAGTAAACATCATTGTTATCGTAGTGTTTGTCACTATTGTTGTCATGCTGGCCATACCATTGAGAAATGCAAGTTTAGAAGATTTCTTGTTCCTAAAGGCATTTATCAATGGAAGCCTAAAGACAACCATGTTATCACTTACCCACTTGGACCCAATAAAAATTAGGTACCTACCTCTCTCTTTTGACATTGTAGGATGAGTGTCTTGCATCCATGGAAAGAAGATGGTTTCTGGACAGCGGATGTTCAAGGCACATGACGGGTGACATATCGCTTTTTATTGACTTCAAAGCAAAGAAAAAGGGGTATGTTACTTATGGAGACAATAACAAAGGAACAATACTTGGTAAAGGTAGTGTAGGTAATCCCTCTACCACTACTATTTCTGATGTACATCTTGTAGAGGGACTTAAACACAATTTGTTAAGTATAAGTCAACTATGCGACAAAGGTTATAAAGTGTCTTTCACAAAAACATGTTGCAAAATTGAACATACCGAACAAAATGTTGTGTTTAAGGGTGTTAGAGTAAACAATATATATATGCTTGATCTTTTGAGTGTTTCCTTAACAAGCACTAAATGTCTAGTGGCCTTAAATGATGATTCATGGCTATGGCATAGACGCTTAGCGCATGTTAATTTCGATTTGCTTAATAAGGTTGTATCCAAGGATCTAGTAGTAGGTCTTCCAAAAATAAAATTTTCAAAAGACCACCTATGTGATGCTTGCCAAATGGGAAAACAAACAAGGGTCTCTTTTAAATCTAAAAATATAATTTCAACTTCAAGACCCCTTTAGCTTCTCCATATGGATCTCTTTGGACCATCTAGGACAAAGAGCATAGGTGGAAACTATTACGGTTTTGTAATAGTAGATGACTACTCTAGATTCACTTGGACTATATTTCTTCATAGCAAAGATGAAACTTTTTCTGCTTTCAAAAGTTTTGCAAAGCTGTCCCAAAATAAAATGAATTCTAAAATAGTTACAATCCGAAGCGATCATGGAGGTGAATTTCAAAACCACCTCTTTGATAAGTTTTGTGACAAGTATGGCATTGAGCATAACTTTTCAGCTCCTCGAACTCCACAACAAAACGGTGTTGTGGAACGCAAAAATTGAGTTTTAGAGGAATTGGCAAGAACAATGCTCAATGAGGGTGGATTACCAAAATATTTTGGGCCGATGCAATTAGTACGGCTTGTTATGTTCTCAATAGGATTCTAATTCGTCATATTTTGAATAAAACTCCTTATGAAATTTTAAAAGGTAGAAAGCCCAACTTGTCTCATCTTCATGTGTTCGGTTGTAAATGTTTTGTTTTGAATAACGGTAAGGAAAATCTTGGGAAGTTTGATGCCAAAGCTGATGAAGGTATTTTTCTTGGTTACTCTCAATCAAGCAAAGCATATAGAGTGTATAATAGGCGTTTACTTTCTGTCGAAGAATCTGTCCATGTTTCATTTGATGAGTCTTGCCCAAAAATTGTCGGAAAATGTATCTCTTTTAATGACGCAGGTGTATCTACACAAGACATACTCAAAGAAGCTGGTTCGGAAATTGATCAATCCGAAGCGGTTGCTATTGAGAAGGAGGAAGATACATGTATTGAAAAAGATAAAGAGGAAGGAACATCCGAAGTGAAGGATCTTCCACCAGCTTGGAAATCCTCTAAAGACCACCCCATAGACAATATATTGGGAGACATTTCAAAGGGAGTGTTGACTCGTTCTAAGATAAGTAATTTTTGTTCTCACTTCGCTTTTGTATCACAAGTGGAACCTAAAAATGCTAAAGAGGCCTTGGTTGATGAATTTTGGCTAATGGCCATGCAAGAAGAGCTAAATCAATTTAAAAGAAATGACGTTTGGCTAAGGCACGCTTGGTAGCGCAAGGGTATAACCAAGAGGAGGGCATAGATTATGAGGAGACTTATGCTCCGGTTGCTCGCCTTGAAGCCATACGTCTTTTGCTTGCCTATGCGTGTTCTATGAATTTCAAGCTTTACCAAATGGACGTAAAGAGTGCGTTCTTAAATGGTGTTATAAATGAAGAATTATATGTTTCACAACCTCCTAGTTTTGAAAATTCTGAATATCTAGATCATGTCTACAAGTTAAAGCGTGCTTTATATGGTCTTAAGCAAGCACCCCGTGTGTGGTACGAAAGACTTAGCAAATTTCTACTTGATCATGGATATTCTAGAGGTAAAGTGGATAATACACTCTTCATTAAACACAAAGGAAAACACATTCTTTTAGTTCAAGTTTATGTAGACGATATCATCTTTGGTTCAACTAACATACACTTGGTCGAAGAATTTTCTAATGTTATGCAGGGTGAATTTGAGATGAGTCTCATGGGGGAGTTGAACTACTTCTTAGGCCTCCAAATAAAGAAACTTGATGAAGGTACATCAGTATGTCAAACAAAATAATGTAGAGAGCTGCTCAAACGGTTTGGAATGAATGATTCTAAATCAATTGACACTCCTATGCCTACCAATGGAAACTTGGACAAAGATGAACATGGTAAGTGTGTTGATGTCAAGAGGTATAGAGGTATGATCGGATCTCTTTTGTATCTTACTGCTTCTAGACCAGACATCATGTTTAGTGTGTGTATGTGTGCAAGATATCAATCAAATCCTAAGGAATCTCACCTAAAATCAGTCAAGCGTATATTTAGGTATCTTAATGGAACACCTAAATATGGGCTTTGGTATTCCAAAGGAAGCGATTGCAGCTTAGTAGGTTATTCTGATTCTGATTTTGCTGGCTGCAAATCAGATAGGAAAAGCACTAGTGGCACATGTCATCTGTTTTCAAATTCTTTGATAAGTTGGCATAGTAAAAAGCAAGTATCCGTAGCTTTGTCTACTGCAGAAGCTGAGTATGTCGCAGCCGGTAGCTGTTGTGCTCAAATTCTGTGGCTAAGACAACAACTACAAGACTTTGATATTGAACTTAAACGTATTCCAATTAAGTGTGACAACACTAGTGCCATTAATCTCACTAAGAATCCTATTTTACACTCGCGCACCAAACATATTGAGATTCGACATCACTTCCTTCGCGATCATGTTGAAAAAGGCGATGTTGTTTTTGAGCATGTTGATACTAAAAATCAGCTTGCTGACATTTTCACTAAACCTTTGGCAACTGAACCATTCTTCAACATTCGTCGCGAGTTAGGGATTCTTGATCTCTCCACATTGGTGCCTTAAGTTTGATTGATGAGTTTCTATTTATCTCATCATATTTTCTAAGTTTTGATTGTAGTCTTCACTAGTGCCTCATGAGAATACTACGGTGGAGGTAATATCGTTCCTCTCTTCACTTTGGTAATATTGTATGATCAATGTATGTTTGAGAAATAATCTTTTGTTTACATGAACTTCTTTTCATATGAATGTTTGAACATTGATGTTGTTATTCGTAAGCATGCATACATTGTTGTATTTCATTTTGCTGCATAATGGTTGTTCTGCTTCTTCATAACTGTGTCAATTCCTAAAATAACCACTGAAATATTCAAATTTTTGCATAATGAATCGATCCCAACATTCATGAATCGATTCATGTTGGTTTCATTTTAATTTCTATCAAACCAGTTACAGTATGTATTGATTCATAGTTACTTGAATCGATTCATTCTCATCTGCAAAATCAAAAATTCGCATAATGAATCGATCCCAATCTGCTTGAATCGATTCATGATTTAATTTTACAATTTCTTTCAAAATCAGTTACAGTATGTATTGATTCATAGTTACTTGAATCGATACATAACAGTTTGACTCTTAAAATTCTTCGCGAAATGAATCGATACAAACAGGGATGAATCGATTCATCCTGACGAAAATTCAGTTTATTTTTTAAAATGAATCGACACATCAGCAACTGCCATGACATTTGTATCAGTTACAAAACCCCATTATCTCCATTATGTCTCTCTCATTATCTCATTTACATCATTTACATCATTTGCATCAAACCCTAACTGTTCCAAAAACTCCTCTTCTTCTCTCAAACCCTAATCTTCCACCATGCCTCCAAAAGTTTTGCTTCCAAGAGAAAGAAGTAAACGAAAAGGCAAGGAACCTGTTAGGTCTTCTTCTCAGGCTCCTTCTATTCCTGAAATTCCTCCATCCGGGACTGCAATCCTTCATCCGGCCATCATTGAAGAATTTGAAACTTCCTTTAAATCAAGGTTAGTAATGAAACCTCATATGTTTGATCCTAGTGATGCTCGTACTCTAGGTTTGGAAGAAGTTGCGGATTTAATCGACGCACAAAGTCTTGGATTCTTTTTATATGTTAAAGATGAGTATCATGAAGATTCTATTCGTGCTTTCTATGCTGGTGTGAAAACTGGAAGAGGATATATGTTTAAGTGTTCAATTGGAACAAGAACATATTGTTTTGATGCTGATGACTGGGCCACAGTATTCGGTATGCCATATGTGGTGGATGATTTGCAGATGTGGCATGACCAGAGTTTTGAAACTCAGTTTAATTTGAAGGAATTTTGTGCATCCATTTCTAAGTTTGGATAGACCTCTTGCTGATGATGAGCCACTAACTTCAGGCATGATCAAAAGTGTACCAAGAATTCTGCACTGGATCCTTTCACATATCTTGCGTCCAAGGTCCGGTGGACATTCTCGTTTGGACAAGTCGGATATCCATTTGTTGTACATTATGCAGAAAGAGATTCCCTTAAATTGGGCAAATTACTTTGTCAAGCGTATCTTTCTTACGCGAAACAGCTCCAAAAACATTACCCTTGCCTATGCTGCTCAGATCATGAGGATTCTCAAGTTTTGGAATGTCACTTTTCCTCCTGTGCCTCTCGTATCAGTCTCTAGTGTGCAAGAATTCAACAATGCCACACTCTCTCATATGGGTTATCGATGGGACATCGAGCGTCGCTGCTACTACTTTTTTGAACGCAACACACGTACTCGCATTTATAACTTTGACATTCCGGCTGAACACATCTATGTTGAAGAAAATAGGGATGAAGATATGGAAGAAGCTGAAAATCCTCCTGATGCGCCTTCCAACACCGGATGGGGTGAGTGGATACCACAAAGGTGGTCTCCCACAAACTATGATCCTGCTCCCTCATCGGCTCCACCGACTTCCTCTACTGCTGCTCCAGCCTATCTCACTGACATGTTTGCACAATTGGAAGTTGCAAATAATGCCCGGCATGAGGAAGCTCGTGCGTGGCATGTCCAGCAAACAGAATGGCATAAGGAGCATCGTGAATGGCATGAGGACCATACTCGAATGTACCATAATCAACATTACTGGCATACTGAACTGGTTAAGTGGCATCAAGTGTTCTATAATGAGATATCTGGATTTATGGATGATTGTCGTTCGCACCCGGGCATTATGGAAAGGTTTCAAAGCACCGAAGTTCAGAGGCGTTTCAGGCGTTATGCCTTCATGGGGCAGAATCCAGATGAAATGCCTCCTCCACCTCCTCCTCCAAGCTTCCGTGACCCTGATCGTGATGATGCGGAGTCGTGTGGTGGCCATTTCCCTCATTGACGCATTTCATATTGCATTTCATCATTGTGTGTTGCTTGAGTTTCTTTGTTTTTCATGTTTGAACAATTTATGGTTTGGTTTGGTTATGTAATTCGCAACTTTATTTGACAATTTCACTGCCTATGGTTATGTAATTTTGCTTTTGTTTGAACTGTTTGCGCTTTATGCTTTATTCTTTGTGAGTGAATTTTGCCTCTGTATCTTAGTTTTGCTGTTTCTGGTTCATCACCTATAACTCTTTCTGGCTGTTGACAAAGGGGGAGAAAAAGGCAAGTGTGAAAATACAATGACAGGCACAAACTCAGGGGGAGTACTCTCTCACACTTCAAAATTTTGTCATCATCAAAAAGGGGGAGTTTGTGAGCAACCTTAGTTTTGATTGATTATAAATTTTAAGTGTTTGTGTTTGTTTCATATTAAAAAAATATGCTTGTTTTTATTTTGGTTCTTTTGTTTCTCAATGTTTATGAATTTTTGGAAAATCACGCATAATGAATCGATTCGTTCTAGCTTGAATCGATTCATGCTGTTTGAAGGTTTCTGGATTTCGCAAAATGAATCGATTCATCTTATGATATATCGATTCATGTTGTTTAAATAATTCTGTTTTCTTAAAATTGATCAGTATGTATCGATTCATCCAAGCTTGAATCGATTCATTCTTCTGTTATTTGTCTAACAGATTCGGCATACATATATGTGCTTTTGTTTCATTTAACAATTGACAGATCACAGATTACAAAAAATTGAGAGACGAATTTTGTAGTGATTAAGCATTGAAGAACACATCAAGATAGGGTTTTTGGAGTGTTGGAACTTCAATGTTGAGCAAGTTTGAAACCTAGAATCAAATACATCTTCATCATCTTCTCAAAGATCTTAATTCAAGAACATCAACAAGGAAGTGTTTGCTGTCCTGTGAATTGAAGGCTTTCGAGATAACATTCAGTGGTAGGATCGGAGATCCAACTGAGTTGAAGATTGATAGAAGGTTTCAAGGAAAAACCAGCTGGGTTTTCCTACAAGAACGGGCGTGTTCTTGAGGGTTTTGTGAGTCACGTTTACAAGTCAGATTCAGCCGCAGCGAGAGTTTTGGAAATCGGTGGATTTCGCAAATAGGTCGTGGAACCGGTGGATTGATTGTATAACTTGCAGGAAATCTTGATTGGGCTCAAATCAAGTGGAGGTTGATACAATAGGAAATTCTAGGAGTTTAGAATTCTGGTATTTGTATTCGAACCTTGTAATCGACGGATTCAACATCTTTGATATAAGAATTCTCAATTTCGATTTGAAATTGAGAGGGAGACGTACCCACACGCGAGGACGAACGTGGGGAACTTCCTTACCAAATCTCGGCGTATTGTTTCTCTTCTCTATCTCTACTTTCGTTTTAATTTGTTTTTCGATTCATTGGAAATAGCTTTAGTGATAGGTGCATTCAACTATTTTTCATATTGTGTGTTTAATCCTTTATCATCGCAATCGTAAAATCCAGCACGTTATCGCTTGTCTGGTCTTCTAGTGGCCGGTTCAGAATAGACGCTTGTTTATTCGGGACCTTCGTTTTCGTAATTCTTTGAAAACTCTGAAAAACTTTTTAAATCCTTGAAAACAAGGAGGTGATCCATTCACCCCCCCTCTAGATCACTCGCCACAGCGTCTAACATGAAATGCTTCCAATCTTGGGCCAATTATGATCCTTTGAGAATACTTTGACATATTATGATGCATTTGTGCACATTAGAGGTCATTAGAATGCTTGGCAAGTGAAATTGCAAAATTCCCTCTTTGGCATGAACTTGAAAATTATGTGATTTTTGCCAACTTTGAAAGGCCATATCTTGAGTTCTAGGATGAATCAAGACATGTTCTTGTACTTTTTGAAAAGGGAAAGACCTAATCTACAACTTTCATGCCCAATAATTTTTCATTTGAAGCATTTTTGGTCATGAAAGAGGAGGTTGAAAATCTTTCCCAAAATGGAAAGTTTGCATTTCAAGTCATTTCCAAAAATGGTAAGTTTGCAATTGGCTCAAAATTCTTCAATCTTGTGAACTTCTAACCACTTCTAAGATAAAATAAAGATCATTGAACTTCAATTTGATGAAAATACCCCTTTTGTTCCATTGTTGGGGGCCTCAGATGCCCTGATTTTGACTTAACTTGCTCAGGAAGTTACCCAGTGAACATATGACTTCCACAATGAATTTCTTCATCAAACTTGGTACACATGATCCTTATAACATATTAAGAACATTAGAAACAATAATGACCCAAAAATTTGGAGTTAAGGCCTCTGAAACCAAAACCCTAATTTTGGTCATCTGTGTAGTGAAAACCCTAGCTCTGCTTCCATGCCTTTGCCAGTTCTTGTGATCTCTTGACTTTCATGAACTTTGGGGAGCACAATATGATGATAGAACACATATGGACCCTCTTGGAAAGCTTTGAGACCTTTGGGATGGCTCAGATGGATTCTTGGATTGCTCAGATCACAAACCCTAGATGTAGATGAACTTGAACAATGCAGTGAAGCAAACATGAAATATGAGATGTAATGCTTATGATTATACAAAAATGAAAGATCACAAGTCATGGTGTGATAAGGAGTGAGGGAAAATTTGGGGTGTTTACACTAGTCGGACCAAGCGTTCAGGCTTTCATAAAGGAGTGTATTTGAGTATCCATTACATTCCATCATGCTAATCAGGAGGTCCAAAGACCAGAAACCACAATGGTTATCCAAATCAAGAGGTCCAAAGACTGGAAACCACAATGGTTATCCTTCATCGACCAAAGAATGAGGAATTCAAAACCCTCTCGAAGCAATCAAGACAAATAATGACACACGATTTGTTCAAAAAAAAAAAGAAATGAAAAAGCCCGCTAAGTCGAAACTTGAAAACAAGCGACTTAGGCAAAAGTTAGGGCATCCCGCTGGACTTCACAATCTAAGATTCACAAGAATCAGTCCAGGAAAAAGTTAGGGATAAGCAAAATAATGCAAAAGCGAAATGCAAAAAAGGATTACACAATAAAGATCCTTAAGCAAGAACAAAGTCATGTGGCACAGGTGCGAAAGGCAAAGGGGTGACTGACTCCTAACGACAACCTGATTGGTGCTTGAACCGATAGTAGCAATGGTTCCTTAACCGACATGAAACCCTTATGAAAGGTGAGTGCTTGTGAAAATTAGCTGAATATAGGAATGGAGAACATCACGAAGAGTGGGGGGGGCACATATAAACTTTGAGGGTATATCCTTTGTTTCTGTAACTGTGAACCAGGCCACGATACAATCCTCAAAAGTCCTAACTGAAATAGGGTTAATTTGAGAGCATACTACTACGAGACTGCATTCTTGACTCCTATGAGTTATGCTAAAAGACATTTGTTGGTATTGCATGTACATACTTTCATTAAAAAATAATGTCGTATCTTAACCAGTGATTCCCTCACAAAGGTTTGCGACACCTTTTCAATAAAGACTTCAAGCTTAACATGTGTGTTGCATTAGAATTTTCATTCTAAGAATAAACATTTTTTGCTTGCATTTGTTTGGCATCATATTTGGTTCACATGTGGAAATTCAGTCCAGAAGCTTAAGCGTTGAGAAGTTTAAAACTTCTGAAAGACGGTCACGTCGAGGTATACTTTTCCGCAAAAGCTCCATTGAGTAAAGACTTTCCCAACCAGTCATGGCAAGAGCTAGCCAATCCGGGGAAGTTACGTCGAGCATTCTCTTCAAAATTAAGCCAAACTGGGGAAATCACTTCGAGATTCAAATCTCTCCAAGAGCAAAGATTAGTCAGTCAAGTGCAAAACTATTCAAATACTCGTACTGGGGAAGGCCACCCCAATGGCACGAGAATTCATTCTTTCGCAAAGACAGACGATCGGAAGCATTTACCCGGAGTTCAAAATACCGCGGTCACTCGTCAAGCCAATTATCTCGTTCAGTGTTTCTTACAGCTCCAAGCTCATCTGCGCTGACAATGGTTACCTCCTTAGCAAGGTTATTACACCTATTTAGGAAGTCATTGCGATACTTAAGAGTTTAAAGACACTAAGTCTTTTGTAAAATCCTCTTAAAGTAAGGTCTCCACAAAAGCAAATGATCCCCAGCATGAGACGACTTGAAATCTTTCCTCCTCAGCAAGACGTATCGGTTCTGTTATCCCCAACAGACGGATGGAAGTTATCCCCAGTAAAGTCGCCAAACGTTTTCTTCAACAGGGTTCCTGGATCTTTTTCCTCAACATATCTAAGGTGGATCCTATTCCCTAGCAGATCTCAGACAAATTTCTCTTCCCCAACAGATCTTGGAAGAGATTTCTTTGCTCCAGCAGAGCAATAAGGATTGATAATCCCCAAACAGAGAGTTTTCTTCCTGCGGTGAAGTATTTCTTACAAGAGTTCATGTATTTCCGAAAACCAGCTAAACAGTTCTCTTCCCCACAGAGGTTCAGAAGGTTCAGGTAGACGGAGAGTACTCTTCAGCAGAGCCCTAACAAGACCTTTCTCCAGCTAAGTCGGAAGGTTATCGATCCTCCAGCGAAATCTGATAGGTGAGATTCAATCCCCAGTGGTTGCGGTATCCTCAAGCAGGTTTCGTAAATCTAAAGTCCAATTTATTTTTGGCAAAGGTGATAATTCGGGACAGATGAATTATTCACGCTCTTCTCCAACAGAGATGTTATCCCCGCAGGGCTTCTTGAGATTGAATTCGCGTTCATTGCATTCTCAGCAGAATCAGCAGGGACTTATTACTTCCGCATCAGGAACTCCCTTTGAACTTATGCCATTTCATTGACATGTTCAAAACCTAGCATCCCCAGTGTCATGGGGCATCATGCCATACAATTCAACATATGCATACCCGGTATAATCCAAGTTTGATATCTAGCAAAAGTCCAGCCGCAGACTGGCCAAAGTCCATCTTCGGGTGGTGAATTTCAAAAGTCTCCCGTAGTGAGCAAAAGTCTCCCGTAGTGAGCAAAAGTCTCCCGTAGCGAGCAAAAGTCTCCCGTAGTGAGCAAAAGTCTCCCGTAGCAAGCAACAGCCCCCGTAGTGTGGCAGATTTCCAAAATCCACATGTAGTGTGGCAATCTAAAAGTCCCCCGCAGTGGGAAGAAGTCTCCCACAGTGAGCAGAAGTCCACCCGCAGTGTGGCAAATTTCTAAAGTCCCCCGCAGTGGGCAAAAGTCTCCTGCAATGAGCAAAATTCCAGCCACAGACTAGCCAAAGTCCATCTTCGGGTGGCAAGTTTCAAAAGTCTCCCGTAGCGAGCAGCATCCCCCGTAGTGTGGCAAAGTCCACCCGTAGTGTGGCAATATAAAGTCTAACCGCAGATTGACAAAAGTCTCCCGTAGCGAGCAGAAGTCCACCCGTAGTGTGGCAAATTTCTAGAAGTCTCCCGTAGCAAGCAGAAGTCTCCCGTAGTGAGCAAAAGTCTCCTGTAGCGAGCAGCAGGCCCCGTAGTGTGGCAGATTTCCAAAGTCCACCCGCAGTGTGGCAAAGTATCTGAAGTCCAGCCACAGACTGGCCAAAGTCCATCTTCGGGTGGCAAATTTCTAAAGTCCACCCGCAGTGTGGCGAAGTATCTGAAGTCCAACCGCAAATTGGTGAAAGTCCATCCTCAGGGTGGCAAAGTATCTTGAAGTTCAACTGTAAATTGGTAAAGGTCCACCCGCAGTGTGGCAAGAAAGTAGTCGGCTGGGGTGGTTCAAAGGACATACTTTTAAAAATTCACCCACAGCGTGGTAAGCCAGTAGTCTTCTGGCATTATTCAAAAGGCATATCCCGGTTCATTATTCTTCATACCATATTTCTCCCTAAGCAGAGAGTCATATGGTTGGGTTTATTTCCATGTTCTTCTTCCACGGAGTGCAAATTTTCTGGTTGTTTTTTTGGTATTCAATCCCTGCAAACCTCAAACATCTGAAAGCAACAGCTATCATCCGTTCAGGTGTACAGTGATTGAATAGGGGCAGCTGTAACACCCCAAAATTTGCCCTCATATATATAGACATCTAAATGGCTTTATGTCTTGCATTCATCCACCTTTACATCAAGCATTCATCGGTGTATGCATGTTACTGGGAGCAATTAGGGTTTTGCAGTACCCTGTGGTGCGTTCTCTTTTGCAGGTTTGGTTCCTGGGAAAATAAGAGGATTATTGATTAGGGTCCTCCCTTTCATATAATTCTCAAGTGCACCAAATATCATTGTGAAGATGAGATGAAAAGGTAGCATGGAGTGCATTTTGTTATGAATGGCAATGGTTGATTCAAGGTCTTAAGGTCATGATTTATCCATATTTGGCTCACTCCGAGTGGTTTTGGGGTATACAAGCTTCAAAGGAATGTATTATGATTTTAAAATGCTCGAGTCATCGTCATTCGTCCAGACCATTTGGTTCAATGCGAATTCAAAGCCCAAATGTCCATTTTAAAATAAATAAATAAAACTTATTTATAAGTCTTTGGTCATACCCACGTTCTAAAAACCATGTCCATTAAATACAACCTGTATACCTTTGTCCAATGTAAGAAAATCAATCTCATTATCATATTATTACAATTCATTAATCCTATTATAATCCATTTATCACACTCTCACAAATCAACAAACCCAATACCACCATATATACAAGGATCTAGATGAGGGGAAGCAACGTTTTCTTGAGTGGGAATTCATTCAATGCCTTGCTAATCCTACCTACGTCCGCATTTGGTTAAGAACCGAAATTTCGAGGATGAAGCATTCATTGGGTGATGGAGGGCTTCTCCAGCTATGCAAGTTTTAATATTTTCTTGCTTTACACATACCAACTTCCGAGGATACCGAGTGGACCAAGATTTGTCCCAACCTTTTTCTCATACTTTAATGGATAATGATGTCTTTCATTAAATCTCATTTGGAGGAGATGGTTTTTATTATTTCCAGTACAGATTATAACTTAACTGAGCAACTTTTTCCCGCTAAGCATTCGTTTTTATGCGTGAATCAAGATCTGGCGTGAGGGATGCAAATGTTTTATTCAGAAGTAGCTTTATTCAAACTTTAATAAATCCTCTCCATAACAGAAGGAAAAAAGAAACGCAAGGGTATCATCAAAATTGCTTCATCAAATTCTTTAAAAGGAAAAGATTACAACATAAAATTCAGAAATTAATCGTAACGGAAAATCATTTAAGAGAAAAATCTAACTGATATAGCAGGAACTGAGTTATACAAGAAAAAGGCCATAATCATTTACAGAATGAAAGAAGAAAAAAGACGGTTACGAAAGACTCAGAATCCCTTTCAATCTTCGAATTCATCTCTTCATCAATCTTCATCTTCGTATTACTACGACCTACCCCACATAAGGGCTTTGAACCGACTGCAATTGCATAACAAAAAATATAACTCAGAATCAGGGAAGTTGAACAAGGAAAAAAAAGGATTTCACACCAGAAAATCAGAAACAAAAAGTAGTGAACCAATGCCAAAAACTCAGAAGGAGAAGAAAATTGCAAAAAGAGTCGGTTACAACTAACTCTAACCAATTCAAAACAGAAATTCTAACCAAAATACCTTGAGCAATCACCTTATCGGATTTTCTATAAAAAGCTTGCTGCAACTTCTTCAAAGGGGGGATTCTTCATTCTTCTCCACTCTCACATTTTGCATCATCTTCACCTTCTCTCTCAATTTCCTTTCTGGAACTCTTCATTCAATCTGCATCAAGCTCCATTCTTCATCACCTTCCCCAATATCTCTCATTCTCTTACACATTCTACAAAATTCTTCCGCATTATAGGCATCACCCTTCATCAAGCTTCAGAAATTCGAACCTCATCAATTATTCCCAACCTTCACTCTTGGTCTTCAATCATCCTTCTCTTGAGACCCTGACCTGTAACTTCATTGTTCTGCATCGACATCCGTCATCTTCATAACATCATCATCACCTCCATACTCTTCCGTCTTCATCGCATACAATCAACAAGACCTTCTTCATCTTCATCAGTAATTCTCCTGTAAGAAGAAAACATATCAACGATACGAGTCATCAGCCACACAACAATCCGACTGAAGAGTTTGCAATAGTTTACATCAAGATTTCGGGCTCAACAATAAATCAAAAAAATCAAGAGCAAGGGTGGAAGAAGGAGGAACGAGATCGAATCATACCTGAACGTGAATCCGAATCACTCGAAAGTGTCTTGGCCATATTCGCTCATCCATTAGCATTCGAGTTGCGTTCTTCTTCGAAGATTCCTCATCAACAAGCTGAAGTCATCCATCGGAATATTCGTCGACATTGAAAGCGCAAGGTACGATTATTTTTGCTATGATTCAGATGTAGCGATACTCGGGTCTTGTTGATTGTGCCGATTAAAGGTTTGTGACAGCGGTTGGTGTTTAGATTAGGCGTTCTTGTTAGATGGCGAGGTTTTCGGTTTGTGATGCGTGTCGCCCTCGGGATTTTCATCCTAGTACAAACGCGAAAGTGGCGCGGAAAAGGTAGAGTCGCCAGCCAGGCATTTTTATCCCGAATGAATGGGAAAGGTAATGCTGCACAAACCCGAGGAAGAAGGAAAGGACAAGGTCCTGCGAACCAAAGATCTAGGTTCGGGAGTCGGTTACGACCTGGGAAGGTATTAGCACCCCAGATCGTCCACCGTACCCGACGGGATCCACGCTTGCTTGTTTGTTTCAAAGGGTGAGAAAATAAAGTGCTGCTGAACAACTGAACTGCTAACTGGAACTGGAACTGAAGTGAGAAAAGGAATTAAAAGAGAACAAAAAGAGAGAATGGGGAAAATGTAGGGAAAATAAAGAATGTGCTCGAACGGGCCCTACCCCGCTGCCTACGTACCTCATCAGGATAATGAGGATCAGAGTCGACGTAGTTTACCTAACCAGGCGGGAACTTTGTTTGTGTTTTTTACAACTGGAACTGCGTATGTCTATGCTCAGGTGTTGCAGGCTCGTCTGGTACAAGTGCATTTACTGTCTTGCATGCGAGACAAGTCGCCGCGAGTTCACGCTTAGAGTGAATGAGATGAGAAAAGAATTCCCGCAGGAAAGTCGCTTATTGTTTGTTTTTGTCTTTTATGAGAAGTGTTTTTGAATTTGTTTGTGAACATTCTCATACTAATACTTATCCATCGCGGGAAGTAATTACACCTCGCCCTAAAACGGGACGCGTATAAGAACTCTGCAACAACGTCTCGTGTCGTACAAGAACATTCGGTTTTTATTAAGTGTTTTATTACTTTTTTATGAGATGAGGAAGAAAGACTCAAGTCGGAAAAGGACAAAAACTAAGGGGGACTAAGACCAACCCTAAGTTATTTATCATATACAAAAGGGAGATCCTAATGGTTTGTGAGGTTTTCTAATCCAAAGAAGCAAAAGGATAGAATGCAACTTACTTCCTAGAGAAGTTAAGTTGATTTTACAAAAGAGGGGAAATCCTACCAAAACACAAGTATGAAGAGAAGGAAATGAAATAAATGCATAAAGTAAATGCATAAAGGAAATAAAAGAATAAGGTAAGGAAACTTACCTCAATCTTCCCCTCTACAAAACAAAGGTTAGTGTGCATTTTTATTAAAAAGGAAAGAGGTAAACATACCCTAATTAATCCTAAGGCAACTTGGACCTAAACTAGATTCTATTTTAATTCTAACGAACTAAAAAATGCTAGGACAAAAATACAGCACCTACTACAGTCCCTATTACACAAACAGCTATGGAAACAAAGCATAATACAAGGCAGCTTTTTACAGCCAGCATGCAGAATGAAAAAGTAGGTGTAAAAGGTTACAAACAACATGCACACATAACAAACAGCATACATTTTACAGCACCTATATGCAAAAACAGCTATGAAATGCAAAATCCAGAATTGATTATTTAATTTCTACATGAACATGCATTTGAACATGGATCAACATACATAAATGGATGAACATGAACATTTAGAAGGATCATGCAAGAATGCATCATATGGTTGATTATGCAACAAGTATGCAAAAATGTATCACATGAACATGGTATATGAACATGATGATTATTGATTATTGATTATGAACATGCAACATGATAGCTCAAACATAATGCTAAACTCAATGCAAAATTCAGAAGTGAATTGATATAAATGATATGATCAAACATGCAATCAAATGCAACCAAATGCACATACATACATGATTATGTGAAATGCCACATGCATTGATACAATGAAATGCAAAATGATTTAATGCAATGCAAACATGTAAAAGAAGAATGCAACATGATTATTACATACCTAATGATGCATGAACATAGCAACAAAATGCAAGAAACCAAGCTATGCACAAAGAAGCACTAAAATGCATAATATGCGATATGAACGGAATCGCGTCGAAACGAATCGAAATGGGGGAATGAGCTACTGGAAATGGACCCAAAAAATCCCTAAAATCCCTACCTAAACATGTATGAACATTAGAGGCACTAGAACTTAGGGCTAAGCCATGAAATAAGAAAAAATCCAAAAAACAACAGCGTTAACCGGTTAACCATATGCGTTAACCGGTTAACGGACCTAAAATAGCAGCAATTTGTGGCTAAAACGCACGCGTTAACCGGTTAACCAAATGCGTTAACCGGTTAACACTGAACAGAAAGTGAAAAAACACTTTTGAAATAAGTGCTTTTGGCCACAAACTCACTTCTAATGATCCCTAACATATCTAGGAACATGCTAACACTAATTTCTACTTAATTGGGGCTTATTTACACATGCTAAAACCTATAACTATCAACACCTTAAATCCAAATCCATTAACAATCACAAATCGCAAGCAACACATAAAGAAAATGAATCGATCGCAAGCAAAACGAAAAGCACTTAAAGAATGCCGAAATGGCGAGATGAAGATAATAACTTAAAGGAGAAATGATTTGGATCACCAACCTACGAAACGGAGAAGTGCTTCGGTGAATGTTGCAAGAATCGGAGCTTGATCGAAGAGAAAATCGAGAAAACCGAGAAATCATAAAATAAATGCGTTCTTGACGTTTGGACCTTCGTGCACTTCCGATAAACCGAAACCTTCAACAAAATTCAGTAGCTTCTTCTTCCACAATCCACAAAAACAATGGAGGTTGAGACTAAGCTTCAAGATCTTCAAGTTTCAATGTGAAACTTGAAGAGCTTATTCAAAAAGCTTTAGTGAAAGGAGGGAAAAAAGAGGAAAAGTGAGAGAGAAAAAGTGATTGTGAAAGGGTGAAATTTGGAAAATTGTGTGAAGCCATCTCAATGAAGTGATTAATGAATATATAGAGGCTAGGCTTGGAACTAGGTTTGGGAATGGAATTAGGTTTGGGGCCCAAAAATTAGGCTTGGGATCCAAAAATAGGTTTGGTAGTTAGTTAGGGCTAGGGTTGGAAAAGGGAATATTCCTTGGAATATTCCTTGGAATACTCTAGAAGATGGTAGAACATGGTAGAAGTTTCCAAGGGAAATGGAGTGGAATTGAAGTGGAAAAATGAGAGGGAAAGAATGAAAGGAAGGGTGGAAAGAAAGTGGAAGGAAAAGTGGAGGGAAATGCAAAACCAACCACTTTTCAAATGATTTTCTCTTTTGATTTTTTTACGATTACTCCATCATTTCTTGACCAAATTTGAACCATAGGATCATTTTAACCCTAGTTTCATGATTCCGATCTTAAAAGTCCGGAGTCGACCTTTTTTACCTAGCTCGGTTGCCTTTTCCCCGATTCCTCGATTTTCAAACATCTGGCCAATCGAACCCCTTCCAAAATTTGTGGAAGAGATTTGAACCCTAGGCACTTGAAACCATATATAAGACAAAGGAATTAACTTTGAATCAAAACTTCATGCCGAAGCCCCGTAAAAGTGAAACCCTAATTTGGCCCTTTCATCAAGAGATGTTGCACTGCTTGCCTCCTCCGATCAACTCCAAATCTTTCCATGGCTCGTGGCTTCAAGTGAAGACTCGTGGGATATCGTGAACCCTTTGCACAAGGTTGAGAAGTTTTGTGGCCCTTCGGTTGCCTTTGTATAGCCTCCAGTTGCTCCACCCATTGACCACATGTCTATGCCTCAGCCATGCTACACATGATGCAATGTTTTTTGGTTATTTTATGAAGCTATGTATGCAAAATGTTGAGGAAATGAGAGGGAAAATTTAGAGGTATTACAAAGCGATGTTAGAGTTGGGTTAGCAAAGGAGGTGTGGCGGAGAAGAGGGAGGAAGGCGATGAGATTTGTAGCAGCAGCGGGTGGTGATTGAGAAGGAGAAGGGTGTTGCGGCGGAAATAGGAAGAAGAAGAGGGATTTAGGGTTTCTGACTTGTTAGTTTTCATATTATAATATGTTGATGCATTATTAATATTAATGAATCTTAATGAAATAATATTATAAGTTAATGGAATATTAAGATTTAATCCACCATATTAAGAGTATTAATCGACCATGAAGACTAAATTAATGGCCACTTTTCGGATTCTCAAGAGGATAAGATCATAGTAAGTTTTGGAATCCCCAGCTGTCGCTCCCAAAAGATGAGACTGGCTCAAATGAGGTACGGACGCGAACGGTCGGCGAAAGGAGAAATGAATAGAGTCGCCAGCTAGGCATTTTTATCCCGAAGGAAAGGTAATGCTGCATAAACCTAGAAAGATATGGATAAGACGGTTGCGAACCAGAGAGACTGGGAAAGGGGGTTGGTTACAACCTGGGAAGGTATTAGCACCCAGATTGTCCGCCGTACTCGACGGGATCCACGCTTAAAAGATTTGTGTTTTAAAGGGGTAGTGTTAGTGCAATCTGTGTATAAAAGAACTGGAAAAGGATGTACAGGTGTCAGTGTAAAAGAAAAGCGAAGTGTATAAGTGAAGTGTCAGTGTAGGAACAGGAGTGAAATGCTCAAGATCATGAGGCTAAAAGAATAATGCTGGAAAGAGGGGGAATATACAGAGACTTTTGTTCGATAACTGTTAAGTTATGCCTACGTATCCTCTCGTGTAATGAGGAAGTCAGAACACCGTAGTTCGACCCAAAGAGACTGAAAGATGAATTGACTTGTGAACTTCTTGCTCGCATATGCTCAAGTGTATGACCTGTCTGGCTCAGGTGCTAACTGTCTTGCATTAGACGGAAGAAGCAAGTTCTCGTTTATGAGTGAATGAGATGAGAGAAGAATCTCGGAGGAAACGATTATTGCTTGTTTTTGTGTTTTTAGTCTTTTATTGCTTTTGAAAGTTTGTCATAAGTTAATGAGCTTAAGCCTAAACCAATGGGTTAGTAAACTCATCACATCTTCCCTCTGATTAGGGGTAGTGAGAATACCTTAAGTGTGAAGTCAGCTTCTCACACCTAATCACCTTTGGTGTAGGATTAAGATCATTAACCTACTTGTGATTATTTAGATGTTTTTGTGGTTTTTGGTTTAGTGTTAAGTAATGAGATTAAGCCATAATTAGGGATTAAACAGACTCATTACACCATCCTAATAGAAGGATAATAGATGAGAATGTTTAAGCTGAGGAAAGCTCCTCAACTTAATCCATGATTAGGGATTAAACTCATGACAAAACAAAGCCTTTATTAAGTGGATTTTAGTTAATGATAAGATGATGAAGTGAGTTTTATGATTTGTAAGACAACTTGAGGGGGACTTGTCCATTAACACTAGGGTTAGTCCTTCTTAATCAATTAAGGAAGAATTGGAACCCTAATGTAAGGCCCAAGTTACAAGCTTGATGTCTTGATGATTATTAAGTGGATTGATTAAAGGAGTTAAACACATTAAGGGTTTAACACTTAGGATTAAAGTTATACACTCCATCCTAATAGAAGGATGCAGGCATAAACTTAATCACAAAGCCTTAAAACCTTTAGGGTTTAGTCCTTGACTATGAGATGAGAAGAGAAGACTCAATGAGACACAAAGGTAAAATCTAAATGGGGAACTAATCAAAACCCTAATTATTGTCATGCTTGGTTGTCCCTAAGGTTTGTGAGGTTTACAAGAAAGATCTTCAGAGGAACCACCAGGAAGCAGATGAAAGGAACAAAGAGAAGCAAAGTAACTTGCTTCATTTAAGAAGAAAGGGCACTTGAGGAGAGAAAGTAAGAAGAAAAAGAAAGAGCAAGCTCAATCTCAAACACAAGACAAAATGCAGCAATGATGCATAATGTAAACACCCCAAATTCGCCCTCACCCATTCACACATGACTTGTGATCATCTCATATGCATAAACACAATCACATCATCTCATGTCTCATTTGGTTTCACTGGATAGTTTCTAAGACATCTGCACCTAGGGTTTGTGATCTGAGCAACCTCAGGGCATCTTGAGCCATTCCAAAGGCCACTAATCAACTCAAAGGGGTCCATGTGTGTTCTTATATCATGTTACATCCTCACAAAGTCAAAATTGCAGAGGGATCACAAGAACTAGGGTTTGAGTGGATGCAGAGCCAGGATGAACTGCACAGTTGACTGAAAATTAGGGTTTTGGTTTCAGAGGCCATAACTCCAAATTTTTTGGTCATTCTTGTTTCCATTGGTCTCTATATGGTATAGGGAGTATGCATATCAATTTTCATGAAGAAATTCCATGGGGAAGTCATCTGATCAAGAGTTGACTTTTCAGACAAGTCAGTGCAAAATCAGGGCATCTGAGGCCCCCAATGACCCAACCAATGGGTGATCTTCATCATTTTGAGTGTATATGATCTTTATTTGATCATGGAGGAAGGTTGAAGTTCATAAAAATCAAGAATTTAGGGTTTTTGCAAATGTTGACTTTTTGGGCATAGTTGACTTTTCAAGAATGCCTCATTTTAGGTCAATTTTCAAGCCTTGATTCATGATCCAAAAAGGCTTCAAATGGAAAAACTTTGGTCATGAAAGTTGTAGATCTCATCTTTCCCTTTTCAAAAAATACAAGAACATGATCAAACTCTTCTTGGATCAAAAGTTATGGCATTGCAAAGTTGGCTAAAATCATTGTTTTTCAAGTTGTGCACTAAGTGGAAATTTTGCAAAAACCTTGAATCAATGCATTATGCAGCCTCTAATTCATGTAAAACCATTATGTAAACATCCTCTAAGTCACAAAAATCAGATTTGGATCAAGTTTGCTCATGGTTTGGTTCATGTAACTTGACTTTTTTTTCATGAAAATCCATAAAGCTAACCAAGTTGCAAAACACTCATGAGCTTTTCACCAACTTGCTGCATTGAGTGCTGAGCCAAGCTAGGCCTCTCCCTCACCCATGCTGCACCAGAACCAACTTTGTACTTGGCTAGAGTTGAGCCATGCCCTATCTTACACAAAGTTAACCTTTATGCAAAAGCAAACTCACCCATCATGGCAGGCCAAGTCACATCAAACAACCAATCAGAATTGTTTATTGTATCCATTTGCAAGCTAAACATAACCTTAAGCAAGGCTGAAACATAGCATTGGATCACTTACACAAAAACTCACCTCATTGCAAGTTCCTTCGAATCACTCTCCACAGTCTTCAAACACTTAAACTCTCATCATCACTCAACTCACCACACCTCATAGACAAGAAACACCCCAAGCATAAGCCTGAAACAAGCCTGAAAACTCCATTGCCATCATTCACCTCAAGCTGCAGATTCTATCGAATCTCTCACCCTAGCTCATAAACACACAAACCAACACCACAGATCATCTCTACACATCCTCTGGACCTCAAACACCCCATCACCATGACCTGAAAGTGCCAGAATTTCATTTGCCATTTTTGACTGAACTGAAGCTGAAGCATTCGAATCTCATTATCCAGCAAATCTAAACTCCATTTGAGCATTCAAGCACCTTTGGGGGATCAAGTGGAGCAGCTTGCATCAAAGGAAGTGGCCTGAAAGTTCCTAAATCAAGAGTTGCAAATCTCAGGTAACTCAAAAATAATTTTTCCAGAAATCTCTTTTTATGTTACAAACTTGTTCTTCATGATGCACTGATCATTCTGGTACCTTTAGTTTTTGAAATGGTTTTGTTTTAAGCATTTAATTTGAGTTTGAAGCTTACGAACCCTAGAACTTAGTTTCTTCGATTCAGATGATTTAGGTAATATAAATTTGTTTTAGGTTAGGGTTTTGGTTCGTGAGAGTGAGAGGAACATTTCCCTGGCTTTAGTTTTCATTTTTATTACGTTTTGAGGAAGTTAGGTGTTTCTCAGGTGAGGGCTGGCCGGAGAAGACGACCGGAAGTCTTCTCCGGCAGCCTGAGAGTGATTAGGGTTAATTGCATTTAATTAGGGCAAGGTTCAAACGTGGGCCATTGGATCAGGTTTCGCGCGCGTGTTTGAGTGGTTCAGATCAGTTCATTAGTTTTAATTAGGTTTAATTAAATTAATAAATCAAGATTAATTCAGTTTGAATCCTGGCCACAGGATTGCGCGCCAGTCAACCTTTTTAAACCCAGACACAATCCTAGCCATCCATTCAGCTTACTTTCCATTTAATTTAATTTTAATTCATTTTATTTTCAATTAACTTGTACAATTTATTTAAAATAGTTAAAAAATCATAAAAATTATGAAACTTTTTCTTTAAGGTTTTATTAATTTTTATGACACAAAAATATTTTTATTTTATTTTTTATCATTAAAAAAGTATTTTTAAATATTTAAAAGATTATTTTTAATTGATTAATGAGAATTAATTAATTAAAAATACTTTTAAGTATTTAAAAATTACAAAAAAATTCATGAAATGTTCTAAGACATTTAGAAACATTGTCCAACCTTCAAACCAAATTTCTTTTTTGATCTTGATGCATTTTAAGAATTTTTCATTGAATTAAATCATATTTTATGCATTATTTTGATCATGTGTTTAAAAATTCATTTCTGCCTTTTGGTGAAGGTTGAGACATTGATTCTTTTTGCATTGTTTTCCATTTGACATGTAGTTTCAAGGGTAAAAAGGCCATGATTTGATCTTGCATTTTCTAATTGATTGGCATTTGTTTTGATAAGAACCCTAAAAAACCCTAATGACTTGCAAAAGTCATATCTTGAGATTGGTAAAGAGTTGGGAGTTCCCCTTTGGGCAGGGATTCATCATAGGTCTAGGGTTTATTTGGGTGCCATTTTCCATTTTTTATCTTAGGGTTTGCTTCTGTTTTTGGTTTGTGTTTGATGTTTGATCCATAAACCCTAATTTGGGCTTTCTTTTGCATCCCTCTTGCATTCTCTTGCATAACATGACTTGCCATTACATTTTGTGCATTCTCATGATTCATTTAACATCTTAAGACATGTATGAATCATGTTTGATCATTGCATTGCATATTTGCCATGTCATTTGTCTTGTATGCTTCATAACTTGTCATGTGTATCCATGCTTCTAAGCTTGCACCATTTGCATTCATGATCTTGTATGAACATCCCCATTGTCTTGCTTCATGTTTGCAGCACCTCATAACATCATAATCATCATCACCATGCTTCTGGTCTTGCTTTGCATCATATCATTTTATCTCATCTTGCCTTGCATTGCATTTCTTTCTAACATTGCAGGTGGTAAGTAAACTTGAGAAGTGGATTTGCCTTCACTTCTCATAACTTTTCTTTTCATCTCTCTTGCATCCATTGCTGCATTCTTATATGTGTTTGAGTTTGAGCTTGCTCATTCTTGCTTCTCCCACTTTCTTTCTTCAAGTGACTTGACTTCTTGAATGAAGCAAGTCACTTTGCTTCTCTTGATCCTGTTCACCTGCTTCCTGGTGGTTCCTTTGAAGATCTTCTTGGTGAAACCTCACAAACCTTAGGATCAACCAAGCATGACAATGAATTAGGGTCTTGATTAGTCTCCCCTCATAGTTTTTACCTTTGTGTCTCTCTTTGAGTCTTCTCTTCTCATCTCATAATCAGGGACTAAACCCTAAAGGCTTTAAGACTTTGTGATTAAGCTTATGCCTGCATCCTTCTCTTAGGATGGAGTGTATAACTTTAATCCTAAGTCTTGAACCCTTAAGGTGTTTAAATCTCTTAATCAATTCATCTAATAAATATCAAGACATCACGCTTGTAACTTGGGCCTTGCATTAGGGTTCTAATTCTTCCTTAATTGGTTAAGAAGGACTAACCCTAGTGTTAATGGACAAGTCCCCCTCAAGTTGTCTTACAAATCATAAAAAACACTTCATCATCATACCATTAATCTAAATAAAATCCACTTAATAAAGGCTTGTTTTGTCATGGGTTTAATCCCTAATCATGGGTTAAGTTGAGGAGTCTTCCTCAGCTTAAACATTCTCATCTATTATCCTTCTTTTAGGATGGTGTAATGAGTCTGTTTAATCCCTGATTATGGCTTAACCTCATTACTCAACACTAAACAAAAAAACAAAAAAAAACATCTAATTAATCACAAGTAGGTTAATGATTTTAACCCTACATCAAGGGTGATTAAGTGTGAGAATCTGACTTCACACTTAAGGTAATTCTCATTACCCCTAATCAGAGGGATGATGTGATGAGTTTACCAAATCCATTGATTTAGGTTTAAGCTCATTATCTTATGACAAACTCCAAAAAGAAATAAAAGACTGAAAACACAAGAACAAACAATAATCGTCTCCTTCGGGATTCTTTTCTCATCATCTTCACCCACAATCGAGAACTCGCTTCTTCCGTCTAATGCAAGACAGTTTGCACCTGAGCCAGACAGGTCATACACTTGAGCATAGACAAGCAAGCAGTTCACCAGTCAATTCATCTTTCAGTCTCTTTGGGTCGAACTACGGTGTTCTGACTTCCTCATTGCACGAGAGGATACGTAGGCATAACTTAACAGTTATCGAACAAAAGTCTCTGTTTATTCCCCCTCTTTTCAGCCTTATTCTTTAGCCTCATGATCTTGAGCATTTCACTCCTGTTCTTACACTGACACTTTCATACTTCACATCATTATACACTTCACTTCTTTTGCACTGACACCTGTACATATTGCTTTCCAGCCATTTTACACACAGATTGCACTGACACTACCCCTTTATAACACAAATCTTTTAAGCGTGGATCCCGTCGAGTACGGCGGACAATCTGGGTGCTAATACCTTCCCAGGTTGTAACCAACCCCCTTTCTCAGTCTCTCTGGTTCGCAACCGTCTTATCCTTATCTTTTTCTAGGTTTATGCAGCATTACCTTTCCTCCGGGATAAAAATGCCTAGCTGGCGACTCTATTCATTCTCCAGCGAGTTCACGGCTGTGTGTTCTCACTGTTCCCTTCGCCGACCGTTCGCGCTTGTACCGGGATGCAAATCTTTGGGAGCGACAGCTTGGCGACTCTGCTGGGGATCCATATACTGCAACCAGGGCTTCTGGTTCTTTTTGTGGGTTCCTCCTAGCGCTTGATTGATTTGTGTTTATTGGGGTGTTATGTGTTATTTGTGTTTGTATATTTGCTTTATTTATTGCTTTCTGTACAGCTTTATTTACCGCTTTCTTTATTGCATTTGTATATATCATACTGTCACTGTTGCTGGCTGGATCTGGTTTCCTTGTTTTTTGGTGGGTGGGTATTTCATTGAGAGTTAAGGTCCTACACCTGGGACCTGAGTGACACCTAGGATAGAGTGAATCATATTCTTTCCCATTCCATTTCGGTCTGGTGCGGGAATATGAAACACGGTTCAGATATGGGCTTCTTCTTGAGAACTCTGTGTTGCGGATTTCCTGCAATGCTAGGGGGATCTGGGAAGCCTGCTAAGTCTGGATGACCTTTTAGTATTGACCTTCAGAAACTGAGGTGAATTAGAGGAGGAATTGTTATGGTTATTGTAAACACTGTACCTCCGGGTTAGAAGTGTTTACACTTCTCGTAACTGATCCAAGTCTGAGGATCCTTGTTCTAGATCACTACCTGTGAGGGGGTTGGGCTGTTTACAGGTTTGCAGGTACCTTGACCTCAGAATACCCTGTTACTTTGACTCTGTTAAGAATGCTCCATGTTGGATAGTTCTTGTGATTCTAAAACCCTGGACATGTGGCTCTTTATTTGAGTCCCCCACCCTGGTTACTGGATTTTTAGACCTCCATCTGGATTTGTTGAACACACATGGACCTATATCAAGGCAGTTAATCAGATCCAGCTCAGTCACAAACCCTTTGCATATCATCTGCATTCATACTCATTGCATCATATTAACATGTGCTTATTTGTGTTTCAGGGTATCCACCTTTATCTGGTTTTGGTTTTGACCCCATCTGCAGTTTTGACCTGTCTCCACCAGCATCTTGCTTCAGCTTGTCAGCCATATACTTCAGTGACTTGCACTAGCCAGCCAGTGGCCCACTCCTCAGCATCTTCATCAGCACTCAGTCTTCAGCATCATGGCTCCAAAGAAAAGCAACATCACCTATCATTTCTTCCAACCAGACTTGTCAGACATCAGGAGGATCCAAACCCTGATCACTCCAGATCACATACCCTTGTTCAGGGAGAGTCATGGGGATATACTGGACATGGTTATAGATCTGGACCCTTCTCAGAGGAGCCTCATCCACACCTGCATTCAGTTCTATGATCCTCCATTGAGATGTTTCACCTTTCAAGACTTTCAGTTGGGTCCTCTTTTGGAAGAATACTCATATTTGGTTGGTTTGCCTATCAAAAGAGAAATCCCATTCAACCCTGAAATGGTCTTTCCTAGCAATGGAGAGATAGCAAAAGCTTTGCACCTGGAACCTGTATTGGTTGAACAACACATGACATCTAAAGCTGGGATCCCTGGTTTTCATCTTGACTTCCTGATTTCTCAAGCTAGTTTGAAGGCCTCCCTGGGGGAGTGGAAAGCTGTTTGTGCATTGTTGGCCTTAAGTGTATATGGAATTGTGTTGTTTGCAGACGAGCCTCGATTCATCAGCAAGAATGCAATTCACTTGTTCATCCTGAAGAACCCAGTGCCAACCTTGTTAGGAGATCTCTACTACTCAGTGCATCAGAGGAATGAGAAGCAGAGGGGTAAGTTAGTGAGGTGTTGTGCTCCACTATTCCATGCTTGGCTTCTCAGGCATCTGCCCAGGACAGATGCATTCCTAAATCCTCATCAGCAAAGCAACTGGGCTAAGAGGCTCACTACTCTCACTTCAGCAGACATCAGATGGTGCACTCAGAGCACCAAGGGAAGAGATATTATCACAAGCTGTGGACACTTTCCCAATGTGCCTTTGGTAGGAGTTAAGGGAAGTATCAATTACAACCCTCTGCTGTTCAAGAGGCAGTTAGGCTATGCACTGGTCCATGCTCCTAGGGAACAGGACTTGGTGGAGACCCTCTACTGTGAGAACAAGATTAGTTTGGCTGTTGTTAGGCAGGCTGCCTGGGCCTGGGATCATGTTCAGACTAAGGGAATTACCATTCTGGGTAAGTGCAATAATGTGGCGTCAGTCCAATATTATGAGTGGTCCTATGCCAGGGCCCAATTCTCTGGATTGCCCTTCACCATAGAAGACATGCCTGAGTCATCTTCAGCACCACCCCCTGCCACTATCAGTTTGGAAGAGTTTGAAAGCTTGAAGGAAAGAAATGAGAAGTTAACTCAAGCCTTGCAGAAGACCCTCCGGGAGAGAAGTGAAGGTGTGAGGGAGATTGAAAGATTGGAGAAGCTGAGGTTGGAACACTTGACCAAGATTGAGAAGTCTGGGGAGTATATCAACAAGTCTAAAGCTGGTGAGCAGATTCTGAAGAATGCTTGTAAAGAAGCCCAGTTCCAAAGAGCAAGAACAGACTTGTATTTGAAAGAGAGTCAGGCCAGGTGGGTCCGGATCACTGAGGCCCGTACTCTAGAAGACAAGAGAGCTCAAGACAAGATGGAGCAGATGGAAAAAGCCCTGGCAGCAGCCCAGGAAGAAATATCAGAGCTAGAAATCAGAGCTGGAGTGAAGAGGTCTAAGGACCAAAGTCAGAACAAGAAGTTGACTGCAGCTGTTGCAACAAGAAACCTTCTCATCAGAGGTCTCACGGAGCGTCCGGCTGATCCTGTGACCGAAGCACTTCTTAAGGAAGTTCGTGAGGATGAGTTTGGCCTTGGAGTTTGATCATTTGCTTGTTGTTGTTCCTTTTCCATGTACTTTTGCTTTTTGTGATGTATTTTGACCCCCTTTGAGGGCTTGTGTTGTAAAAATGAACAAGTTGTATTTATTACACCCTTTGTAATACATTTGTGTTGGTTTCTATCTGGGTTCACTTCAAAGGCAACTTCAACAGCAGCATCTTCAAGGGTCTGGAAGGGTCAAAACTGAAGGCCAAACCGGATACCTTGAGAACAAATAAGCATAACTGCATTGCATGCTAACCCTTTTGTTTGTTTTGTAGGTTTTTGTCTTTGCTAACCTCTATTGTGATATTCAGGAATTATTGCTCGCCGCCGGGTATTTCCTCTCAACAGGCCTCACAGGTACCCAACTAGAAACAACCTTCCGGGAATTCAGATGGATCAGATGCAGCAGGACCTTACGGAGGTCAGAAACCAGATGGCAAACGAAAGACTGGAGATGAGAACCCAGATAACACAATTCATGGAAGTGATGAACAACTTAGCTCAAAGCCAGGAGAGGCTCAGAACTTTGGTAGAAGGAAGGAATCAAGAGGAGCCCCATGTGGGGACTGCAGGCACCAGTAATAATGAAAGGGTGCAACCACATGTGAATCCCCCGGTGTTTGGTCCACATCTACATCCTGAGATTAATATCCCTGCAAACGTTCAAGGGACAGCCACCGCGGCCAGAGTACTTCAAGAAGATCCTCAGGAGGACCAATTTACTGTAATGGGTGCTGGAGAGGATGCTTATGATAGGAGATTGGATGAAATAGCTGAGAAGTTAAGGTCTTTAGAATCTCAAAATTCTTTGGGTTTTGACGTCATGGATATGGGCTTAGTAGACGGGGTTAGGATTCCCCACAAGTTCAAGCCTCCATGTTTTGAAAAGTATAATGGGACTTCTTGTCCTCGAACCCATCTGCAATCTTTTCTCGGAAGATTAAAAGCTTACACCATGGACGAGAAATTGTGGATGTTCTACTTCGAAGATAGCTTGACTGGAGCTTCTAGGGAATGGTATTCCCATCTGACGAGAGCAACTGTGAGATGCTGGAAGGACCTGGCAGAGGCCTTCATCAGACAGTATCAGTATAATCTAGATATGGCACCCAACAGGACCCTCCTAATGGGAATGTCACAGTCTTCGAAGGAGAGCTTCAGAGAATATGCTCAAAGATGGAGGCAATTGGCTGCTGCCGTTCAACCCCCTATGTCTGAAAGGGAAATGGCAGATATGTTTATGAACACTCTTCAGGGAACCTATATTGACAGGTTGGCTGCTTTCTCTTCCACCAGCTTCGCAGATGTTGTCATAGCTGGGGAGAGAATTGAAAGCCTGTTGAAAATGGGCAAAATATCTGATATTGGTGCAAGCTCGTCCAGTGGTACAAGAAAGCCTTTTGCAGGCCCGAGAAGAACTGGCGAGACCAATGCCATTCATACCAACAGGGGTAGGCCCCATTATGTTCCCAGAACAATAGCATCAGTCACAATCCCTGCTCCAGCTCATCCTCTGCCAGTCTATCAACCTCCTCAACAAAACTTCCAACAACAACCTCAGTATCATCAGAATCAATATCCTCCAAGAAACATCTACAACAACAACAATAGCAACAACAATCAACAAAGGCCATTCCAACAGAGGCCCTCCCAAGCTAACCGAGTGATCGACCCGATCCCCATGCCGTACGCTGCTTTGCTGCCACAACTTCTGAAACTCAACCTGGTTGAGCTAAGAACGTTGGCACCGCCGGATCCCAACAGTCTACCAAGAAACTATGACTCCAATGCTAGGTGTGCTTTCCATTCAAACGCACCTGGCCACAGTACGGAAAAATGCAGGGCTCTGCATATGAAGGTACAAGACTTGGTAGACTCCAAGGCTCTGAATTTTGCACCTCCGCCCAATGTCAACAAAAATCCAATGCCACACCATGGTGGTCCTCGAATTAATGCTATTGAAGAAGACCAACAGTCTTATTTGATAACTAGTGTGGATCAGATCAGGACACCATTGGTGGAAATCAAAGCTCAGCTCCGTGAAAACAATATATTTCCGGGGTGTGAACTGGGATGTCCCTACTGCAATATTTCATGGAATGGGTGTGAGGACTTGAGGAATGGCATTGACAGCCTTATTCAGAGTGGCCTACTTCAGATCACTACGTCGTTTCCTGCAAATCCGACAACTTCATCAGCAACGGTTTCAGACCCTCCTACAACTGCAGCAACTAATGATCCCAACAATTCATCAGCACCATCAACAAGTACTTCACCTGTCCTTCCGAATGATCAGTTTTCAACAGTTTCTCCTGCTACAACTTCAGCTTCATTCCATTTCGACTCTCCATCAACAACAACAACAGTTCTTCCAACAGTACCTCCTACAACACCAACAATCAATCATGAAGATGTCTCCACTGTTACCATATTCTACGATCCTGAAAATAACTCCGCCTACCATTCAGAAGGTGCTGCTCCCACCAGAGCACCAGTCACAATCTTTTATGATCCACAAACAATAACAATCCCTTCAGCAGCAGCAATCAGTCCGGTCACTGTCACGGTGCCTGGACCTGTACCATATGAAAGCAATAGGGCCATCCCTTGGCACTATGGCTCTGACTTGTACTGTGAAGGGAAAAGAATCACTCTGGAAACATCATCACCTGCACCACAAGTTGATAATGTGGGGGGAGGCGGAGGCTTCACTCGAAGCGGACGTCTCTTCGCTTCACAAGTCCAAAGACCCACTGCCGAAGCAGAAGCTGCTGCCAAGGCAAAGGGTAAAGGACCGGTGCAGGAAGATCCAGCTGCCAAAGAAGCCCTGAAGACTCCATTTGATCAGGAAGTTGATGAGTTTATGCGGATCATCAAGAAGAGTGATTATAAAGTTGTGGATCAACTTCACCAAACTCCATCCAAAATCTCCATCCTCTCACTGCTCATGTGCTCCGAAGCCCATCGGAATGCACTACTGAAAGTCCTGCACGCAGCTTACGTGCCAGAGGAGATTACTGTCAACCAGTTGGAAACGGTGGTTGGGAATGTTACTGCTAGCAACGGGCTAGGGTTTACCAATTCTGATTTGACAGTGGATGGTCGTAACCACAACAAAGCCTTGCACATAACTATGGAATGCAAAGGAGCTGTCCTTTCTCATGTGCTGGTGGACACAGGTTCCTCCCTGAATGTCTTACCAAAGAAGGCTCTGGTGAAGTTAGAATATGATGGATTGGCATTGAGACCCAGCAACCTGGTGGTTAGAGCTTTTGATGGCTCAAAGAGATCGGTTCTGGGAGAGATTGAGCTGCCCGTGACAATTGGCCCGCAGACTTTTAAAACTATCTTTTATGTGATGGACATTCAGCCCGCCTACAGCTGTTTGTTGGGTAGACCCTGGATTCACGCCGCTGGCGCTATAACGTCTACCCTTCACCAAAAGTTAAAATTTGAGTGGGAAGGTCAAGTTGTCACAATCTGTGGAGAGGAGGACATTTTTGTTAGCCATCTGGCTACTTATAAATACATTGAAATGGATGGAGAGATCCATGAAACAATGAGCCAAGGTTTTGAAGCCTTGAATGTCAATGAAGCATCTGCTGTATCTGGTACTCCAATGTCATCTTACCAACAAGCCCGGAAGGTTGTTGAAGAAGGAACTGCCCTAGGCTGGGGCAAGGTCTTAGCTGTGGAGGAGAAGAAGGACAAATTTGGGTTGGGTTACAGACCAACTCAACATCAAGCAAAGGCTGCTGCAGAGCCTGGTTTTGTCAGTGGGGGGATGCTTACCCCCGATGCTATCAACTGTCTGGAAGACGAGCTGGAAGAAGAACGCAACCTGGAGAACTGGATTCGTCCAAAGGTCCCGGGGAGCAGTGTCTCGAACTGGTCTTCCCAGGGAATTATAAGTGTTACTCGAGCAGAGTAATTATTATTTCCTGTATCTTTTATAGCATGCATCAAAGTCTTGCATCTTGCCCAAGATGACAAGACTCATTTTGTAATCAGGGCCATCTGTACTTTTGTGCAAACAAGATTAAATTAATGAAATATCAGACAATCTTTTTGCAAACGAGTCTTTTTCTTTTCTGCTCACTGTTTTTCCATTTTTCTTTTTGTACAAAAATAAATGGCGGTGTTTTCAAAATGATAACTTCATTTCACTTTTTTCTAAAGCAAGATTAAAATCAATCACTAAAATGAACCGACTTAACCCTTGCAGAGAGTGCCTTCCAGACAGCACCGACAACAGCACAGCTATGACATCGTATGACTTTGACAATCCGATAAATCAAGCTGATGAAGGGGTTGATGAAGAATATGAGCTTCCTGAAGAGCTAGCCAGGTTGCTGAGACAGGAGGAAAAAGTTATTACTCCTCATCAGGAGGAGATTGAAGTGATCAATCTTGGTACGGAAGAAAATGTGAAAGAAGTTAAAATCGGGGCCTGCCTGCAAGACTCGGTGAAGAGACAACTGACAGATCTGCTTCAAGAGTATGTTGATGTGTTTGCTTGGTCGTATCAAGATATGCCAGGGTTGGATACCGACATTGTTGTGCACAAGCTGCCTCTGAGGGAAGAATACCCACCAGTTAAACAGAAGCTGCGCCGAACTCGCCCAGACATGGCTATGAAAATCAAAGAAGAGGTACAAAAGCAATGGGACGCCGGGTTCCTTGCTGTGACTAGCTACCCGCCGTAGGTTGCTAATATAGTACCTGTGCCTAAGAAGGACGGCAAAGTAAGAATGTGTGTTGATTACCGGGATCTGAACAGAGCCAGCCCGAAAGATGACTTCCCATTACCTCACATTGACGTATTGGTTGATAACACGGCTCAGTTCTCGGTATTCTCCTTCATGGATGGATTTTCAGGATATAATCAGATCAAGATGTCGCCTGAAGACATGGAGAAGACAACATTCATTACACCCTGGGGCACGTTCTGTTACAAAGTGATGCCATTCGGACTGAAGAATGCGGGTGCCACATATCAACGGGCTATGGTGACATTATTCCATGATATGATCCACAAGGAGATAGAATGTTATGTGGATGATATGATCGCCAAGTCCCTTACAGAGGAAGATCACCTGGTGAATCTGCTGAAGTTATTCAAGCGTTTGAGGAAGTACCAATTGAAGCTGAACCCCAACAAATGCACATTCGGGGTGCGATCCGGTAAGCTGCTGGGTTTTATTGTAAGCGAGAAAGGGATTGAAGTTGACCCTGATAAAGTCAAAGCTATTCAAGAAATGCCTGCACCGAAAACTGAGAAAGAAGTTCGAGGGTTCTTAGGTCGATTGAACTACATTTCACGGTTCATATCTCACCTTACAGCAACTTGTGAACCCTTATTCAAGCTGTTAAGAAAGGAGCAAACGGTCAGGTGGAACGAAGACTGCCAGAAAGCTTTTGACAAGATCAAGGAGTATTTGCAAGAACCTCCAATCCTTATGCCTCCAGTTGAAGGAAGACCTCTGATTATGTACTTGACAGTATTAGAAGAATCGATGGGGTGTGTACTAGGTCAGCATGACGAGTCTGGTCGAAAAGAGTATGCGATATACTACCTAAGCAAAAAGTTTACCGACTGTGAACAGCGTTATTCACTGCTCGAGAAAACTTGCTGTGCTTTAGCGTGGGCTGCTCGCCGACTGAGACAGTATATGTTGACCCATACTACTCTATTGATCTCAAAAATGGATCCAGTTAAGTACATTTTCGAGAAGCCAGCTCTTACCGGACGGGTTGCAAGATGGCAGATGATTCTCACAGAATACGACATACAGTACACATCTCAGAAAGCCATCAAGGGCAGTGTACTATCTGAATATCTTGCTGAGCAACCCATTGATGACTACCAGCCTATGAGGTTCGACTTCCCCGATGAAGACATCATGTTCATTAAAGCAAAAGATCATGAAGAGCCTATTCACACTGAAGGGCCTGACCCAGAAGAAGAATGGACTATGATGTTTGATGGGGCTGTCAACATGAATGGCCGTGGTGTTGGTGCAGTACTCATTACACCTAAAGGGGTTCACATGCCTTTCTCGGCAAAGCTCACTTTCAACTGCACTAACAACGAAGCTGAATACGAAGCTTGCATTATGGGTCTTGAGGAAGCCATTGACCTCAGGATCAAGACATTGACCGTATTCGGAGATTCAGCTTTGGTAGTCAATCAGACCAACGGAAAATGGTACACCCACCAAGATCATCTGATACCTTACAGGGATTATACAAGAAGGTTATTGACTTTCTTCACAACAGTCAAGCTTGAGTATATCCCTCGGGACGAGAATCAGTTTGCGGATGCTCTTGCTACCATTTCATCCATGATCAAAGTTCAAGCTGCTAACTTTGTACCTCAGATTTCAGTATCGAGACTTGATAGACCAGCATATGTATTTGCAGCAGATATTGCTAAAGATGATAAGCCTTGGTTCCATAACATCAAGTGCTTCTTGGAGGATCAAACGTACCCACCTGGGGCATCTTCCAACGATAAAAAGACTTTAAGAAGGCTTGCTGGAAGTTTCTTTCTGAACACTGATGGATCTTTATACAAGAGGAACTTTGATATGGTACTCCTCAGATGTGTTGACAAGACAGAAGCAGATTTGTTGATGCATGAAGTGCACGAAGGATCCTTTGGTACCCATGCAGGAGGGCATGCCATGGCTAAGAAGTTGTTAAGATCAGGCTATTACTGGATCACAATGGATGCAGACTGTTGTGCTTACGCCAGAAAATGCCATAAATGCCAGATTTATGCAGACAAGGTGCATGTGCCTCCCAATCCCCTGAACATAATGTCTTCACCATGGCCCTTTGCTATGTGGGGCATTGACATGATTGGCAAAATTGAGCCAACTGCTTCGAACGGCCACAGATTCATCCTGGTCGCCATCGATTATTTTACAAAGTGGGTTGAAGCAGCCTCATATGCAAATGTCACAAGGCAAGTGGTAGCCAGATTTCTGAAAAGAGATATCATCTGTCGGTATGGAGTGCCCGAGCGAATCATTACTGATAATGGTTCCAACTTGAACAACAAAATGATGGCAGAGCTGTGCCGGGACTTCAAGATCCAACATCACAATTCTTCTCCTTACAGGCCAAAGATGAACGGCGCTGTTGAGGCAGCAAATAAGAATATCAAGAAGATTGTGCAGAAGATGGTAGTCACTTACAAAGATTGGCATGAAATGCTACCGTTTGCCTTGCATGGGTACCGCACATCAATCAGGACGTCCACTGGGGCAACACCGTATCAACTTGTGTATGGTATGGAAGCAGTCCTACCTGTTGAAGTTGAACTACCCTCCCTACGGGTACTGATGGATGTTAAGCTAAACGAAGCAGAATGGGTTCGGGCCCGATACGAACAACTAAGTCTGATCGAAGAGAAAAGATTGGCTGCAATCTGTCACGGGCAGCTATATCAGAAAAGAATGAAGAGAGCCTTCGATCAGAAAGTCAGGCACCGAGAGTACCGGGTGGGAGATCTTGTGTTGAAGAGAATCCTCCCTCCTCATACAGACCACAGGGGCAAGTGGACTCCCAATTACGAAGGACCATTTGTTGTGAAGAAAGTCTTCTCTGGTGGAGCACTGATGCTCAGCACCATGGATGGTGAAGATTTCCCGTCCCCTGTGAATTCAGATGCAGTTAAAAAATACTTCGCATAAAATGACCCGCTGGACATAAAAACAGAATGTAAGTCCAGGCAAAATAGGGCCTCCCGGCGAGTCAAAGACAGAATAAAAGACTCGGGCAAAAATAAGGGAAATAAGCAAAAAAATGTACACCCGCTGAGTTGAAAAGCCGCATTGGACAGCTCAGGCAAAAAATGGGTATCCCGATGGATTGAAAACCCGAAAGGGCGATCCATGCAAAATAAGGGAATAAGCGAACAACTGCATTCTGAATTCGTCCGTATCACCTACAACTTGGTAAGCTCCAAGGGATCAAGCTGCAATCAGAATCAACTCTCTCCAGAAAGCAAGACGAGAAGAACGTCATTGTCATACGAGTCATAGCAGAAGAGGAAGCTCCTTGAAAGCATCGCCAGCACCGCCAGCACTTTATTTCTCAATTTGTAACAATCTCCTCATTTCAGGAGATATGTTTCTCTGACTGTATCTTGCCAATTCAGGGCACACGAATTAATATGATCAGATTTTCAGTCATGTCTCGTTTTTTACATTTATGTTTTGCAAAGAGTTGTCTGATGTCTCTAAAAACACAATTGCATAAGTACAGATGCCTCTCTCTAAAAATAAAACACATGCTTGCAGGGAATATACTTACTCTCGAAAGTACTTATTTCCTATGACGGAATCTCAGTAAAAGATACCTCGGGACCATTTGTGCGTTTCTTTATCTTTGCAGGATTGCAGGTATCCAGAACACAACTCGGGGCATACAAGTTACGTCTCAGCAAGCTGGCAAATCTACAAAAGATATCGGCATCCGAAATGCTCTATCCCCAGTCGAGTTGCTTCCCATTGCTCGCCCCAGCTGAATTACCAACAGCATCTCCCAGCTGTAATACCAACCATTATTCCTCAGCAGGATGCGAGAATCAAGGAATCATCTCCCCACAGAGCTTCAGGCCTCTATTCAGAAGAGCAGCGCACGAAGAAGTCACAACAGAGAGAGAGAAAGCTTCTACAAACCCCAGCTGGGTCCCGTATTATAAGAATCTGTCAATCGATGACGTATATCCCCAAGCAGATACAACTACAGATCTATCAATGATCTCATCCCCAGCTGGGATGTTCACTTCAAGCAGATCGATCAGAGATCTTTGCAGCAACGGGATCCGAATCCCGGATCGGTGCCTCTTTGCATAATCGTAGCATTCGCATCATATTCACCCCCAGAGCGTAGCATTCCGTCTAATACGGAGCATTACGACAAAAAATCAAATGCATAGCATAATCATAAGTCATGTTGTGATTTGAACACTTGTAAATATTGACAATCTGTCGGCATACAGAATACATCCCCATCAGAGTCCCAGCAAAAGCAGTTGCCCCATATCACAAACACCAGTGCATATCTCCTTTTTGATACCCGTCCGTATCATCATTTCCCAGCAGGTTGCCTGAATACACTTTACAAACCAAGATCACCAGTATTGCAGGTACATCCTGACACTCGTCCGTGTCATGTCACCAGCAGAAAGCCAAAGACACCCTCTTTGCACTTACATATACCTATACACTTTCTTGACACCCGTCCGTGTCATATCCCCAGCGTGGTCGCCTATACTTGTATATACACTTTCCTGACACCCGTCCGTGTCATATCCCCAGCAGATAAACACTCACCTATACATTATATACTCACTACTCATTGGTACACCTACTCAGATACTCGTCCGTATCTTATATACACCATGTATATCCCCGCAGATTCGACATTAGTCCTTGTTCTTTGTTAACCAGTTGGTACTCGTCCGTACCATCATCTCAGAACATTGCGTCTAATGTTTGTTTCTACATGATACTCGTCCGTATCATAGTCTTAAGGATGCTCGTCCGCATCTTTAATCCATACACCGTGTCAAACACTTATGTCTTCGTGAATATAGATGCTCGTCTGTGTCTACTATTCCCCAGAAGGATACTTTCAGATGCAACACTCGTCCGTGTTCCTTGTTAACCAGTTGATACTCGTCCGTATCATCAGCTCTGAGCACGTGTCAGTTTGTTTCTACATGATACTCGTCCGTATCATAGTCTTAAGGATGCTCGTCCGCATCTCTAATCTATACACAATACCAAACACTTATACCTTTTGTTTCTTGGATGTAAACGCTCGTCCGTATTTACTATATCCCCAGTAGATCGCAGTCAAATTTCCTTTTTATCTAACACTCGTCCTGTGTTATGATAAACTTTGAGAGCAGCCGTCCCCTGCTAAGTGGTCGTCCTCCACTTCTTGATGGTCGTCCTCCATCATGCTCATCCGATGGCCGTCCCCATCGTTGATTTTAGCAGCCGTCCCCTGCTAGGTGGTCGTCCTCCACCTTTTGATGATCGTCCTTCATCACTTTATCCAATGGCCGTCCCCATTGTTGATTTTAGTTGTCTAACACTCATCCTGTGTTATGATAAACTTTGAGAGCAGCCGTCCCCTGCTGAGTGGTCGTCCTCCACTTCTTGATGGTCTTCCTCCATCATGCTCGTCCGATGGCCGTCCCCATCGTTGACCTTTTCTATCCGATGGCCGTCCCCATCGTTGATATTTTGGCAGCCGTACCCTGCCAGGTGGTCGTCCTCCACCTTTGATGGTCGTCCCCTTCATATTTCTTTTATGCCCAACAGAGCAGCCGTCCCCTGCTAGGTGATCGTCCTTCACCTTTGATGGCCGTACCCCATCATCTGTTTATTTCATTTATTCTTTAACCCGATGGCCGTCCCCGTCGTGGTCCCTTTTCTTTTTTTAACCCGATGGCCGTCCCCATCGTTGGTTACTTTACCTTTGTGAACTTGATGGCCGTCCCCGTCATGTTTCACCAATCCCCAGAGAATGTTACTACTTTATCTTGATGGCCGTCCCCATCATATTATCTTAGTTTTCCCAGCTAGTCGGCCGTCCCCGTCTTAGCTTTATCTTTTATCCCCAGCATGTCGGTCGTCCCCGTCATCGCTTTATTTTACACACTTTCCCCAGCATGTCGGCCGTCCCCGTTTACCCAGCAGTCGTCCTCTGCTCGACGGTCGTCCTCCGTCGCTTACACTTTACAATATACTTTATTTTCCTTTTACAATCTATATCCCTTTTCTTCTTCATTTCTGTGAGTGCAAATTTTGGACTGTCTTTGGTATTCAACCACAAGTTATCTTGTTTGCCTGTTAAGCTGCCGCTTACAACCTGCACAGCTAACTCATGCTTGAATAGGGGCAGCTGTAAACACCCCAAATTCGCCCTCACCCATTCACACATGACTTGTGATCATCTCATATGCATAAACACAATCACATCATCTCATGTCTCATTTGGTTTCACTGGATAGTTTCTAAGACATCTGCACCTAGGGTTTGTGATCTGAGCAACCTCAGGGCATCTTGAGCCATTCCAAAGGCCACTAATCAACTCAAAGGGGTCCATGTGTGTTCTTATATCATGTTACATCCTCACAAAGTCAAAATTGCAGAGGGATCACAAGAACTAGGGTTTGAGTGGATGCAGAGCCAGGATGAACTGCACAGTTGACTGAAAATTAGGGTTTTGGTTTCAGAGGCCATAACTCCAAATTTTTTGGTCATTCTTGTTTCCATTGGTCTCTATATGGTATAGGGAGTATGCATATCAATTTTCATGAAGAAATTCCATGGGGAAGTCATCTGATCAAGAGTTGACTTTTCAGACAAGTCAGTGCAAAATCAGGGCATCTGAGGCCCCCAATGACCCAACCAATGGGTGATCTTCATCATTTTGAGTGTATATGATCTTTATTTGATCATGGAGGAAGGTTGAAGTTCATAAAAATCAAGAATTTAGGGTTTTTGCAAATGTTGACTTTTTGGGCATAGTTGACTTTTCAAGAATGCCTCATTTTAGGTCAATTTTCAAGCCTTGATTCATGATCCAAAAAGGCTTCAAATGGAAAAACTTTGGTCATGAAAGTTGTAGATCTCATCTTTCCCTTTTCAAAAAATACAAGAACATGATCAAACTCTTCTTGGATCAAAAGTTATGGCATTGCAAAGTTGGCTAAAATCATTGTTTTTCAAGTTGTGCACTAAGTGGAAATTTTGCAAAAACCTTGAATCAATGCATTATGCAGCCTCTAATTCATGTAAAACCATTATGTAAACATCCTCTAAGTCACAAAAATCAGATTTGGATCAAGTTTGCTCATGGTTTGGTTCATGTAACTTGACTTTTTTTTCATGAAAATCCATAAAGCTAACCAAGTTGCAAAACACTCATGAGCTTTTCACCAACTTGCTGCATTGAGTGCTGAGCCAAGCTAGGCCTCTCCCTCACCCATGCTGCACCAGAACCAACTTTGTACTTGGCTAGAGTTGAGCCATGCCCTATCTTACACAAAGTTAACCTTTATGCAAAAGCAAACTCACCCATCATGGCAGGCCAAGTCACATCAAACAACCAATCAGAATTGTTTATTGTATCCATTTGCAAGCTAAACATAACCTTAAGCAAGGCTGAAACATAGCATTGGATCACTTACACAAAAACTCACCTCATTGCAAGTTCCTTCGAATCACTCTCCACAGTCTTCAAACACTTAAACTCTCATCATCACTCAACTCACCACACCTCATAGACAAGAAACACCCCAAGCATAAGCCTGAAACAAGCCTGAAAACTCCATTGCCATCATTCACCTCAAGCTGCAGATTCTATCGAATCTCTCACCCTAGCTCATAAACACACAAACCAACACCACAGATCATCTCTACACATCCTCTGGACCTCAAACACCCCATCACCATGACCTGAAAGTGCCAGAATTTCATTTGCCATTTTTGACTGAACTGAAGCTGAAGCATTCGAATCTCATTATCCAGCAAATCTAAACTCCATTTGAGCATTCAAGCACCTTTGGGGGATCAAGTGGAGCAGCTTGCATCAAAGGAAGTGGCCTGAAAGTTCCTAAATCAAGAGTTGCAAATCTCAGGTAACTCAAAAATAATTTTTCCAGAAATCTCTTTTTATGTTACAAACTTGTTCTTCATGATGCACTGATCATTCTGGTACCTTTAGTTTTTGAAATGGTTTTGTTTTAAGCATTTAATTTGAGTTTGAAGCTTACGAACCCTAGAACTTAGTTTCTTCGATTCAGATGATTTAGGTAATATAAATTTGTTTTAGGTTAGGGTTTTGGTTCGTGAGAGTGAGAGGAACATTTCCCTGGCTTTAGTTTTCATTTTTATTACGTTTTGAGGAAGTTAGGTGTTTCTCAGGTGAGGGCTGGCCGGAGAAGACGACCGGAAGTCTTCTCCGGCAGCCTGAGAGTGATTAGGGTTAATTGCATTTAATTAGGGCAAGGTTCAAACGTGGGCCATTGGATCAGGTTTCGCGCGCGTGTTTGAGTGGTTCAGATCAGTTCATTAGTTTTAATTAGGTTTAATTAAATTAATAAATCAAGATTAATTCAGTTTGAATCCTGGCCACAGGATTGCGCGCCAGTCAACCTTTTTAAACCCAGACACAATCCTAGCCATCCATTCAGCTTACTTTCCATTTAATTTAATTTTAATTCATTTTATTTTCAATTAACTTGTACAATTTATTTAAAATAGTTAAAAAATCATAAAAATTATGAAACTTTTTCTTTAAGGTTTTATTAATTTTTATGACACAAAAATATTTTTATTTTATTTTTTATCATTAAAAAAGTATTTTTAAATATTTAAAAGATTATTTTTAATTGATTAATGAGAATTAATTAATTAAAAATACTTTTAAGTATTTAAAAATTACAAAAAAATTCATGAAATGTTCTAAGACATTTAGAAACATTGTCCAACCTTCAAACCAAATTTCTTTTTTGATCTTGATGCATTTTAAGAATTTTTCATTGAATTAAATCATATTTTATGCATTATTTTGATCATGTGTTTAAAAATTCATTTCTGCCTTTTGGTGAAGGTTGAGACATTGATTCTTTTTGCATTGTTTTCCATTTGACATGTAGTTTCAAGGGTAAAAAGGCCATGATTTGATCTTGCATTTTCTAATTGATTGGCATTTGTTTTGATAAGAACCCTAAAAAACCCTAATGACTTGCAAAAGTCATATCTTGAGATTGGTAAAGAGTTGGGAGTTCCCCTTTGGGCAGGGATTCATCATAGGTCTAGGGTTTATTTGGGTGCCATTTTCCATTTTTTATCTTAGGGTTTGCTTCTGTTTTTGGTTTGTGTTTGATGTTTGATCCATAAACCCTAATTTGGGCTTTCTTTTGCATCCCTCTTGCATTCTCTTGCATAACATGACTTGCCATTACATTTTGTGCATTCTCATGATTCATTTAACATCTTAAGACATGTATGAATCATGTTTGATCATTGCATTGCATATTTGCCATGTCATTTGTCTTGTATGCTTCATAACTTGTCATGTGTATCCATGCTTCTAAGCTTGCACCATTTGCATTCATGATCTTGTATGAACATCCCCATTGTCTTGCTTCATGTTTGCAGCACCTCATAACATCATAATCATCATCACCATGCTTCTGGTCTTGCTTTGCATCATATCATTTTATCTCATCTTGCCTTGCATTGCATTTCTTTCTAACATTGCAGGTGGTAAGTAAACTTGAGAAGTGGATTTGCCTTCACTTCTCATAACTTTTCTTTTCATCTCTCTTGCATCCATTGCTGCATTCTTATATGTGTTTGAGTTTGAGCTTGCTCATTCTTGCTTCTCCCACTTTCTTTCTTCAAGTGACTTGACTTCTTGAATGAAGCAAGTCACTTTGCTTCTCTTGATCCTGTTCACCTGCTTCCTGGTGGTTCCTTTGAAGATCTTCTTGGTGAAACCTCACAAACCTTAGGATCAACCAAGCATGACAATGAATTAGGGTCTTGATTAGTCTCCCCTCATAGTTTTTACCTTTGTGTCTCTCTTTGAGTCTTCTCTTCTCATCTCATAATCAGGGACTAAACCCTAAAGGCTTTAAGACTTTGTGATTAAGCTTATGCCTGCATCCTTCTCTTAGGATGGAGTGTATAACTTTAATCCTAAGTCTTGAACCCTTAAGGTGTTTAAATCTCTTAATCAATTCATCTAATAAATATCAAGACATCACGCTTGTAACTTGGGCCTTGCATTAGGGTTCTAATTCTTCCTTAATTGGTTAAGAAGGACTAACCCTAGTGTTAATGGACAAGTCCCCCTCAAGTTGTCTTACAAATCATAAAAAACACTTCATCATCATACCATTAATCTAAATAAAATCCACTTAATAAAGGCTTGTTTTGTCATGGGTTTAATCCCTAATCATGGGTTAAGTTGAGGAGTCTTCCTCAGCTTAAACATTCTCATCTATTATCCTTCTTTTAGGATGGTGTAATGAGTCTGTTTAATCCCTGATTATGGCTTAACCTCATTACTCAACACTAAACAAAAAAACAAAAAAAAACATCTAATTAATCACAAGTAGGTTAATGATTTTAACCCTACATCAAGGGTGATTAAGTGTGAGAATCTGACTTCACACTTAAGGTAATTCTCATTACCCCTAATCAGAGGGATGATGTGATGAGTTTACCAAATCCATTGATTTAGGTTTAAGCTCATTATCTTATGACAAACTCCAAAAAGAAATAAAAGACTGAAAACACAAGAACAAACAATAATCGTCTCCTTCGGGATTCTTTTCTCATCATCTTCACCCACAATCGAGAACTCGCTTCTTCCGTCTAATGCAAGACAGTTTGCACCTGAGCCAGACAGGTCATACACTTGAGCATAGACAAGCAAGCAGTTCACCAGTCAATTCATCTTTCAGTCTCTTTGGGTCGAACTACGGTGTTCTGACTTCCTCATTGCACGAGAGGATACGTAGGCATAACTTAACAGTTATCGAACAAAAGTCTCTGTTTATTCCCCCTCTTTTCAGCCTTATTCTTTAGCCTCATGATCTTGAGCATTTCACTCCTGTTCTTACACTGACACTTTCATACTTCACATCATTATACACTTCACTTCTTTTGCACTGACACCTGTACATATTGCTTTCCAGCCATTTTACACACAGATTGCACTGACACTACCCCTTTATAACACAAATCTTTTAAGCGTGGATCCCGTCGAGTACGGCGGACAATCTGGGTGCTAATACCTTCCCAGGTTGTAACCAACCCCCTTTCTCAGTCTCTCTGGTTCGCAACCGTCTTATCCTTATCTTTTTCTAGGTTTATGCAGCATTACCTTTCCTCCGGGATAAAAATGCCTAGCTGGCGACTCTATTCATTCTCCAGCGAGTTCACGGCTGTGTGTTCTCACTGTTCCCTTCGCCGACCGTTCGCGCTTGTACCGGGATGCAAATCTTTGGGAGCGACACATAAGAGGGATGAAAAGAATTTGTGAGAAGTGAAGGCAAATTCACTTCTCAAAGTGACTTACCACCTGAAAAGTTAGTGAAAGAAATGCAATGCAATGCAAAATGAAATGAAATGGCATGATGCAAACCAAAATCAGAAGCATGTGTGTGATGATAATGATGCTATGAGATGATGCAAACATGAAACAAGGCATGGGGATGATCATACAAACATATGAATGCAAGAGAAACATGCTTAGAACCATGAACATTCATGAAAAGTTATGGACTGCAAATGACATACAATATGGCAAATGAAAGATGCAATGATCAAACATGCTTCTAATATGTCTTAAGATGTCTAATGAATCAAATGGATGCACAAAATATCATGGCAAGTCATGGTATGCAAGCAAATGCAAGATGAATGCAAAAGGAAGCCCAAATTAGGGTTTATGATCAATGCACAAAACAAAAACCAAAACCAGAAGAAAACATCAAGACAAAAATTGAAAATGCATCTAAGGGAACCCTAAACCTATAAAAACTCTCTGCCCAAAGGAGGGGATCCAATTCTTAACCTAGTGAAAGTTATGAATTTCCTAAGATGGCTAGGGTTTTAAGGTACCTTGTCAAGAAAAATGTCAAACAAATTGAAAATGCAAGATCAAATTATGCCAATTTAACCCTATAAACTACATGCTATACAAGATGCAATGCAAAAAGAATCAAAGTCCAACTCTTAAAGACTAGGCAGAAATGAATTTTCAAAGATTGGATCAAAATAATGCCTTGAAATGAAGTTAATTCCATGAAAAATTGTCAAAAGACATCAAGATCAAAAAAGAAATTTGGTTTGAGGGTTGGACAATGTTTCTAAATGATGTTAAAGGTTTCATGAATTTTTTTGTGATTTTTAAATACCTAAAAGCATTTTTAATTAATTAATTCTCATTAATTAATTAAAAATAAACTTTTAAATGATTTAAAAATATTTTTTAATGCAAAAAATAAAAATAAAAATGTTTTTGGTTTCTGAAAATTAATAAAAGGTTGTATAAAAATTTTCAGAATTTTTGAAAATGTTTTACTATTTTTAATAAATTGGAGAAAACAAATCAAATAAAAATGAAAAATAAAATGAATTAAATGAAAAGTATGCGCATCCAGTGGCCAGGATTCAAACTCAGGAAGGAGGGAAAGACTGCGCGCCAGATCCAAGGGTTGTCATTCAAACTGACTAAAATGAATTAATTAATTTAATTAATTGAGATTAGGGCTAAGTGGAAGATCTGGACCATTGAGCACGCGCGGGAATTGACTAAGTCAGCCTATCCTACGCACCAAATTCAAACTGCATTTAATTACAGGGATTAGCCCTAATTACTTTCAGGTGGCCGAAGAAGACTTCCGGTCGTCTTCTCCGGCAAGACCTTCACCTGAAAGTTGCTAAAATCCTCAAAACTTCATGAAAATGAAAACTAAAAGCCCAGAAATCATCCCCATGCGAAACTAAATCAAAACCCCCACACAAACATCATTTTTCATTCATCAATCAGCCAAATCGAAGCAAAACATTCTTAGGGCAAAAAGTTTCAGAGCAATCATACATCCTGGTTTCTCAACCATTTTCAAAAATAATCACATCCCCATGACCAGGGGAGTGCATAGAAGCTTTTAAGAACTCAAAATGGAGTTTCTGGAAAAAGAGTTTGAGATGGCTACCTGAACTGAAGCTTTGGTTTCTGGTACTTTCTGGCTGGTTTCTTGCTTTCAATCAACTCCATTGGACCCCCTGAGAAGCTTTCAATGCTTGTTTGAAGTTTATAATGGATGGTTTGAAAGATGGCAGAAGTTCTGTTCAAGGTGGGATGGAAATCGTATTTCTGATTCAGGGAGTTTTAAGCTATGGTGATGGGTGGTTTTTGATCAGTGAAGTATGCTGAGTTGATTTGTGAAGTTGGTTTGTGTGTTTGCAGCTTCTGGAGAGTTTTTTGAAAGCTTTTGCAAAATGGGGTGAAAATGAGAGAGCTGTGTTGTGTGTGTTTTCAGGCTTGTGTTGTATGTGCTTTGGCTTGCTTTTTGTTTGCATAAACTAATGGGATTGGTCAGATGAGTTGATGTGTTCTTTTGTGATTGGAATGGCTCAAGTTGCCAAAATGTCAAAGTTGTGTAAGAGAGGCATGGGCTACTAGCTAGCAAAGGACAGATGGGGTGTCCTGCGCAGCAAGATGTGTGGAGAACCATAGGATTGTTTGTGGAGTCAGCAAGCAAGTGGATTCACACTTGAGTGAGTTTTTGCAACTTGCCTCACTTTTGCTTCCTTTGAGAAATCTTGCTCCATAAGTCATGAAGATGAGTGATCTCTTGGCCCATTATGAATTTTAGATGTTGTATGATCATGTTGTGAAGGAATGATACACATTTGAGGCCTCTAGAACACTTGAACAAACCATTTTGCAAAATGTCTCTTTGGTAGAAAACTTCAAATTTTGTGATTTTAGCCAACTTTGACAAGCCATAACTTTTGATCCAAAATGAATTAGGTCATGTTCTTGTACTTTTTGAAAAGGGAATGATCCAATCTACAACTTTCATGACCAAAGTTTTTCCATTTGAAGCATTTTTGAATCAAAAAGCAAAGGTTGAAAAAGTTTCCCAAAATGGCAATTTCATTAAAAGTCAAACTTTCCCAAAAAGTCAACTTTGCAAATGACTTGAAATTCTTCAATTTTGTGAACTTCCAACATCTTAAATGATCAAATAAAGATCATACACAATCAAAATGATGAAGAACACCCTTTGGTTGGGTCATTGGGGGCCTCAGATGCCCTGATTTTACACTGACTTGCTCAGAAAGTCAACTCTTGATCAAATGACTTCCCCATGGAATTTCTTCATGGAAATTGATATGCATGCTCCCTATACCATATAGAGACCAATAGAAACAAGAATGACCAAAAAATTTGGAGTTATGGCCTCTGAAACCAAAACCCTAATTCTAGGTCATCTGTGCAGTTAAACCTGGCTCTGCTTCCATGCCATTCTCAGCTCTTGTGATTTTTGACATTCTTGACTTTGAGGGGATATACTATGATGCTTGAACATACATAGACCCTTTTGAAGTGATTGATGGCCTTTGGAGTGGCTCAAGAAGCCCTTGGATTGCTCAGATCACAAACCCTAGATGCAGATGTCTTAGAACCAATGCAGTGAAACAAAAATGTAATATGAGATACTATGATTGAGCTTATGCATATGAAATGATCACAAGCCATGGTGTGAATGGGTGAGGGCAAATTTGGGGTGTTTACAACTGCCCCTATTCAAACATGAGTTAGCTGTGCAGGATGTAAGCACCGGCTTATCAGGCAAACAAGATAACTTGTGGTTGAATACCAAAGACAGTCTGAAATTTGCACTCACAGAATGAAGAAGAAAAGGGATATAGATTGTAAAAGAAAATAAAGTATATTATAAAGTGTGGGCAACGGAGGACGACCGTCGAGCAGAGGACGACTGCTGGGGAATGAGCAATGACGGGGACGGCCGACACGCTGGGAAAAGTGTGGGAAATAAATCAATGACAGGGACGACCGACATGCTGGGGATAAAAGGGATTATGATGGGGACGGCCATCAAATAAAGCTATAAGATTCTCTGGGGATCAATGAAAAATGATGGGGACGACCATCAGGTTCATGAAGTAATGTAAACAACGATGGGGACGGCCATCGGGCTAAACTGATGAAGGACGATCATCAGGAAAAGGAAAAGGGACCACGACGGGGACGGCCATCGGGTTAAAGAATAAATGAAATAATGATGAGGGACGGTCATCAAGGTGAAGGACGATCACCTGGCAGGGTACGGCTGCCAAAAATATCACGACATAGGACGAATGCCGGATAAAAGGTCAACGATGGGGACGGCCATCGGACGAGCATGATGAAGGAAGATCATCAAGAGGTGAAGGACGATCACCTAGCAGGGGACAGCTGCTCTCAAGGTTTATCATGACATAGGACGAATGTCAGATAACGATCAACGATGGGGACGGCCATCGGATAAAATGATGAAGGACGATCATCAAAAGGTGAAGGACGATCACCTAGCAGGGGACGGCTGCTAAATATCACGACATAGGACGAATGTCGGATAGAAAAGGTCAACGATGGGGACGGCCATCGGATGAGCATGATGAAGGACGATCATCAAAAGGTGAAGGACGATCACCTAGCAGGGGACGGCTGCTCTCAAGGTTTATCATGACACAGGACGAATGTCAGATAGAAAAGAAATTTTGCTTTGCTGACGATATACTGGGGAATAGTAAACACGGATGGGTGTTTATATCCAGGAAATAAAAGGTATAAGTGTTTTGTCGTTGTGTATAGATTAAAGATGCGGACGAGCATCCTTAAGACTACGATACGGACGAGTATCGGATAGAAACAAATACTGACACGTGTTCAGAGATGATGATACGGACGAGTATCAACTGGTTAACAAGGAACACGGATGAGTGTTGAATCTGAGGGGACTCTTCTGGGGAATAGTAGACACAGACGAGTGTCTATATTCAAGAAGACAAGAGTGTTTGACACAGTGTATGGATTAAAAATAAGGACGAGCATCCTTAAGACCATGATACGGACGAGTATCGGATAGAAACAAACGCTTGACGCATGTTCTGAGATGTTGGTACGGACGAGTACCAACTGGTTAACAAAGAACAAGGACTAGTGTCGAATCTGAGCGGCGTATAGACAGGTATTTAAACTGTTGGGGAGAATAACACGGACGAGTGTCGAAAGGAGAAAAGTATAGTATAAACAAATATCTGATATATAAAGTGTTAGGTTACTGTGCTGGGGAAGGTGACACGAACGAGTGTCAAGGAATTGTATATATACAAGTATCTTGTGAGTGCAAAGGGGACGCTTTGGCTTTATGCTGGGGATATGACACGGACGGGTGCCACAAGGAGTATATACTGATGTCTGGGAGTGTAAAGCAACTACTTTAGCTTTAGCTCTCTGTTGAGGAATCTGGGGGGTTTTCTGTATGCTGTTGATGGATTGTCAATATTCACAAATGCTTGATTCAGATCATGGCTTATGATTATGCAATATGTTTGATTTTTGCCGTAATGCTCCGTATCAGACGGAATGCTACGCTTTGTGGGGTGAATATGATGCGAATGCCATGATTATGCAAGGATACCAATCCGGGATTCGGATCCCGTTGCTGTGAAGATCTCCGGTCAATCTGCTTGAACTGGACATCCCAGCTGGGGATGAGATCATTGGTAGATCTGACAAGATGTATCTGCTTGGGGGAGTAGGTCACTGATAGACCCATCCTGGTAATAAGGGAACCAGCTGGGGTTTGAAGAAGCTTTCGTCACTCTGTTGTGATTCCCTCATGCGTTGCTCTTCTGGATAGAGGCTGGAACTCTGTGGGGAAGATGGTTCCTTGGCTTTTGTACTTACCTAAGAAGGAGGGATGATTGGCACCTCGGCTGGGGAGAAAACACTTTGGGTGCTAAAACTTGAGTGAGTGCTGATTCGTCAGCTTGCCGGGATGAAGCTTTCATGCCCCACGATGCGCTTTGAATACCTGCCATCCTGCAAAGACAAGAGACGCACAAGTAATCCCGAGGTATCTTTTACTGGATCCCATCGTGAGAGTTAAGACACTCCTGGGAATAAGTACATTTCCTGCAAGCACGTAGTTTCAGAAAGACGCATCCGTATTTATGCAATTGATATATTAGTGACATCAGACATTTTTGCAAATAAAAGAGTGCGAGACAACGTGCGACTAAAAATCTGATTTTATTAATTCATGTGCCCTGAATTGGCATGATACAGTCAAAGAAACATATCTCCTAAAATGAGGAGATTGTTACAAATTGAGAAACAAAATGCTGGCAATGTTGACGACGCTTCAAGGAGCTTCCCCTTTGCTATGACTCGTATGACATTTGACATTCTTCTCGTCTTGCTTTCTGAAGAAGGCCGATTCCGAGTGAAACTTGATCCTTTCGAGAGTTACCAAGTTGTAAGTGATACAGACGAATTCAGAATGCAGTTGTTCGCCCATTCCTTTATTTTGCATGGACCGCCCTTTCGGGTTTTCAATCCATCGGGATACCCATTTTTGCCTGAGTTGTCCAATGCGGCTTTTCAACTCAGCGGGTGTACATTTTTTTGTTTATTTTCCCTTATTTTTGCCCGAGTCTTTTATTCTGTTTTTGACTCGCCGGGATGCCCTATTTTTGCCTGGACTTACATTCTGTTTTTGTGTCCAGCGGGTCATTTTATGCGAAGTATTTTTTAACTGCATCTGAATTCACAGGGGACGGAAAGTCTTCACCATCCATAGTGCTGAGCATCAGTGCTCCACCAGAGAAAACTTTCTTTACCACGAATGGTCCTTCATAGTTAGGAGTCCATTTGCCCCTGTGGTCTGTATGAGGAGGGAGGATTCTTTTTAGCACAAGATCTCCTACTTGGTACTCTCGGTGCCTGACTTTCTGATCAAAGGCTTTCTTCATTCTTTTTTGATACAACTGCCCATGACAGATCGCAGCCAATCTTTTCTCTTCAATCAGACTCAGTTGTTCGTATCGGGACCGGACCCACTCGACTTCGTTTAGCTTAACATCCATTAGTACCCGTAGGGAGGGTAATTCAACTTCAACAGGTAGGACCGCTTCCATACCATACACAAGTTGATACGGTGTTGCCCCAGTGGATGTTCTGATTGACGTGCGGTACCCATGCAAGGCAAACGGTAGCATCTCATGCCAGTCTTTGTATGTGACTACCATCTTCTGCACAATCTTCTTGATATTCTTATTAGCTGCCTCAACAGCGCCATTCATCTTTGGCCTGTAAGGAGAAGAATTGTGGTGTTGGATCTTGAAGTCCCGGCATAGCTCTGCCATCATTTTGTTGTTTAAGTTGGAACCATTGTCAGTAATGATTCGCTCGGGAACTCCGTATCGACAGATGATATCTCTCTTCAAAAATCGGGCTACCACTTGCCTTGTAACGTTTGCATAGGAAGCTGCTTCGACCCACTTGGTGAAATAGTCAATGGCAACCAAGATGAATCTGTGGCCATTCGAAGTAGTCGGTTCAATCTTGCCAATCATGTCAATCCCCCACATAGCAAAGGGCCAGGGTGACGACATCACATTCAAAGGATTGGGAGGCACATGCACCTTATCCGCATAAATCTGGCATTTATGGCATTTTCTGGCGTAGGCACAACAGTCGGCATCCATTGTGATCCAGTAATAACCTGATCTTAGCAACTTCTTGGCCATGGCATGCCCTCTTGCATGGGTACCAAAGGATCCTTCGTGCACTTCGTGCATTAACAAGTCTGCTTCTGTTCTATCAACGCATCTGAGGAGTACCATATCAAAGTTTCTCTTGTACAAAGAACCATCAGTGTTCAGGAAGAAACTACTAGCAAGCCTTCTTAATGTCTTCTTATCATTAGAAGATGCCCCAGGTGGGTATGTTTGATCCTCCAAGAAGCACTTAATGTCATGGAACCAAGGCTTATCATCTTTGACAACATCTGCTGCGAACACATATGCTGGTCTGTTAAGTCTGGACACTGAAATTTGAGGTACAAAGTTGGCAGCTTGCACTTTGATCATGGATGAAATGGTAGCCAGAGCATCTGCAAACTGATTCTCGTCCCGAGGGATGTACTCAAGCTTGACCGTTGTAAAGAAAGTCAATAACCTCCTTGTATAATCCATGTAAGGTATCAGATGATCCTGGTGTGTGTACCATTTGCCGTTGGTTTGATTAACTACCAGAGCTGAATCTCCGAATACAGTCAATGTCTTGATCCTGAGGTCAATGGCTTCCTCAAGACCCATAATGCAAGCTTCGTATTCAGCTTCGTTGTTAGTGCAGTTGAAGGTGAGTTTTGCCGAGAAAGGCATGTGAACCCCCTTAGGTGTAATGAGTACTGCACCAACACCACGACCATTCATATTAACAGCCCCATCAAACATCATAGTCCATTCTTCTTCTGGGTTCGGTCCTTCAGTGTGGACAGGCTCTTCATGGTCTTTTGCTTTTATGAACATGATGTCTTCATCAGGGAAGTCAAATCTCATAGGCTGGTAATCATCAATAGGTTGCTCAGCAAGATATTCAGACAATACACTGCCCTTGATGGCTTTCTGAGATGTGTACTGGATGTCATATTCTGTGAGGATCATTTGCCATCTTGCAACCCGTCCGGTAAGCGATGGCTTCTCAAAAATGTACTTAACTGGATCCATTTTGGAGATCAATAAGGTAGTGTGGGTCAACATATACTGTCTTAGTCGGCGAGCAGCCCACGCTAAAGCACAACAAGTTTTCTCGAGCAGTGAATAACGTTGTTCACAGTCGGTAAACTTTTTGCTTAGGTAGTATATTGCATACTCTTTTCGACCAGACTCGTCATGCTGGCCCAACACACACCCCATTGACTCTTCTAATACTGTCAAGTACATGATTAGAGGTCTTCCTTCAACTGGAGGCATAAGGATTGGAGGCTCTTGTAAGTATTCCTTGATCTTGTCAAAAGCCCTCTGGCAGTCTTCGTTCCACCTGACCGTTTGTTCTTTTCTTAGCAATTTGAACAAGGGTTCGCAAGTTGCTGTAAGGTGAGATATGAACCGTGAAATGTAGTTCAATCGACCTAAGAACCCTGGAACTTCTTTTTCTGACCTTGGTGCAGGCATTTCTTGAATGGCTTTGACTTTATCAGGGTCAACTTCAATCCCTTTCTCACTTACAATAAATCCCAGCAGCTTACCGGATCGCACCCCGAATGTGCATTTGTTGGGGTTCAACTTCAGTTGGTACTTCCTCAGACGCTTGAATAACTTCAGCAGATTCACTAGGTGGTCTTCTTCCGTGAGGGACTTGGCAATCATGTCATCCACATAACATTCAATTTCTATATGGATCATATCGTGGAATAACGTCACCATAGCCCGCTGATATGTAGCACCAGCATTATTCAGTCCGAATGGCATTACCTTGTAACAGAACGTGCCCCAGGGTGTGATGAAGGTTGTCTTCTCCATGTCTTCAGGTGACATCTTAATCTGATTGTATCCTGAAAATCCGTCCATGAAGGAGAATACCGAGAACTGAGCCGTGTTATCCACCAATACATCGATGTGAGGTAATGGGAAGTCATCTTTCGGGCTGGCTCTGTTCAGATCCCGGTAGTCAACACACATTCTTACTTTGCCGTCCTTCTTAGGCACAGGTACTATATTAGCAACCCACGGCGGATAGCTAGTCACAGCAAGGAACCCGGCGTCCCACTGCTTTTGTACCTCTTCTTTGATTTTCATTGCCATGTCTGGGCGAGTACGGCGCAGTTTCTGTTTAACTGGCGGGCAATCTTCTTTTAAAGGCAGCTTGTGCATAACAATGTCTGTGTCCAACCCTGGCATATCTTGATAAGACCAAGCAAACACATCCACATATTCCTGAAGCAGGTCAATCAGTTGTTTCTTCACTGAGTCTTGTAAGCAGGCCCCGATTTTAACTTCTTTCACATCTTCATCTATACCAAGATTGATCGTTTCGACCTCCTCCCGATGAGGAGTGATAACCTTTTACTCTTGTCTCAACAACCTGGCTAGCTCTTCAGGAAGCTCGTAATCTTCTTCAACCCCTTCATCAGCTTGATTGATTGGATTGTCAAAGTCATACGAAGTCATAGCCGTGCTGTTGTCGGTGCGGTCTGGAAGGCACTCTCTGCAAGGGTTCAGTTTGTTCATTTTAGTGATTGATTTTAATCTTGTTTAAAAAGAGTGAAATGAAGTTATCATTTTGAAAACATTTCCATTTATTTTTGTACAAAAAGAAAAATGGAAAAACAGTGAGCGGAAAAGAAAAAAGACTCATTTGCAAAAGATGTCTGATTATCATTGATTGATCTATTTGCACAAAATTACAGATGGCCCGATTACAAAATGAGTCTTGTCATCTTGGGCAAGATGCAAGACTTGATGCATGCTTAAAAATACAGGAAATAATAATTACTCTGCAGGAGTAACTCTTATAATTTCCTGGGAAGACCAGTTTGAGATACTGCTCCCCGGGATCCTTGGACGTATCCAACTCTCCAGGTTGCGGTCGCTTTCATCCTCGTCTTCTAAGTTGTTCACGGCATCTGGGGTGAGCATCCCCCCACTGACAAAATTGTGCTTCTTAGCAGCCTCTGCTTGATCTTGGTGAGTTGGTTTGTAACCCAACCCAAATCTATCCTCCATCTTCTCTACGGGCAGCAACTTGCCCCAGCCTTGGGCAATCCCTTCTTCAACAACCTTCCGGGCTTGCTGATAAGATGTCATTGAGGTTCCAGGTACAGCAGATGTTTCATTTATGTTCAAGGCCTCAAACCCTTGACTCATAGTTTCGTGAATCTCCCCATCCATCTCAATGTATTTGTATGTAGCCAGATGGCTAACAAAGATATCTTCCTCTCCACAAATAGTAACGACTTGGCCTTCCCACTCGAATTTTAACTTCTGGTGAAGGGTTGACGTCACGGTGCCAGCGGCGTGTATCCATGGTCTACCCAATAGACAGCTGTAGGCAGGCTGTATATCCATCACGAAGAAGGTCGTTTTGAAAGTCTGTGGGCCAATCGTTATAGGCAGTTCAATCTCTCCCAGAACTGATCTCTTAGAACCGTCAAAGGCTCTTACTACCAAGTTGCTGGGACGTAATGCCAGTCCTTCATACTCCAGCTTCACAAGGGCTTTTTTAGGTAAGACATTGAGGGATGACCCTGTGTCTACCAGTACATGGGAAAGAACTGCACCCTTACACTCCAAGGTAATGTGCAAAGCCTTGTTGTGATTGCGGCCTTCCGTAGTCAAATCAGTGTTGGTGAATCCTAGTCCATTACTAGCGTTAACATTTCCAACTACAGCCTCTAACTGATTGACGGTAATCTCCTCTGGCACATAAGCTGCGTGCAAGACTTTTAATAATGCGTTCCGGTGAGCCTCGGAGCACATTAGCAATGATAAAATGGAGATTTTGGAAGGTGTCTGGTGAAGCTGGTCCACTATCTTGTAATCACTCTTCTTGATGATTCTCATGAATTCATCAACCTCTTGATCAAAAGGGGTTTTCAAAGCTTCTCTAGTAACTTGTTCTTCTTGTACCATGCTCTTCCCTTTTGCCTTGGCAGCAGCTTCTGCGTCAGCAATAGGTCTTTGAATTTGCGGGGCAAAGAGACGTCCGCTTCGAGTGAAGCCTCCGCCTCCCCCCACATTGTCTATTTGTGGTGAAGAAGTTGATGGTTCCAAAGTGATTTTCTGTCCTTCGCATTATAGATCGGAGCCGTAATGCCAAGGGATGGCATTACTGCTTTCATAAGGAACTGGCCCAGGCACTGTGATAGTGACTGGACTGATAGCAGCTGCAGAGGGACCATGATAGTATGTGGATCATAGTATATTGTAACTGGTGTTCTGATAGGAGTGGCATTTTGTGAGTTGTAGGCAGAATCATTTGCAGGATCATAATATATTGTAACCGTTGAGACACTTTCATTATTTGCTGTTGATGTTGTAGGAGGCACTATTGATCGGATAGATGTTGCTGTTGTAGGAGGTTCTGAATGAAGGGGTGCTGAAGTTGTAGAAGGGATGTTTGTTGATATTTGGTCCGTTGAAGTGACAGATGAAGCATTTGTTGATGAGATTGAAGAGTTGTTTGGAACAATTGTTGTTGCATTTGTAGAAGACTCGGGAATTGTTGTTAAGGAGATTGCTGGATTTGCAGGTACTGATGTTGTGATTTGAAGCAGGCCACTCTGGATGAGACCATCTATGCCACTTCTCAAATTATCACACCCATTTACTGAAATGTTGCAATAAGCACATCCTAGCTCACATCCAGGGAACATTTGACATTCAAGGAGTTGAGCTTTAATCTCTACCAAGGGTGTCCGAATCTGCCCCACACTGGTTATCAAGTAAGACGACCTATCTTCTTCAATAGCATTGATTCTGGGTCCTCCGTGGTTGGGCATAGGATTCTTACTGACATTTGGTGGGGGTGCAAAGTTTAGAGCTTTGGAATCCACTAGATCCTGTACTTTCATGTGCAAAGCTCTGCACTTCTCTGTACTGTGGCCAAGTGCATTTGAGTGAAAAGCACATTGGGCGCTGGCGTCATAATTTCTGGGTAGACTGGCAGGATCTGGAGGTGCCAATGTCCTTAGCTCAACCAGGTTGAGTTTCAGGAGTTGTGGCAATAATGAGGCATAAGGCATAGGGATCGGATCAATCACCCTATTGGCCTGAGAAGGTCTCTGTTGAAACGGTCTTTGATGATTGTTGTTGCTGGTGTTGTTGTTGTTATAATTTCTCTGAGGTGGATATTGAGCTTGTTGCTGGTAGTGGGGTTGTTGCTGTGATTGGTATGCTGGTTGTTGATGAACTGGAGCGGGAATGGTGACAGCTGCCACTGACCTATGAACATACTGGGGTCTGCCCCTGTCGGTATGGATAGCATTAGTCTCACCAGTTCTTCTTGGGCCCACAAAAGGCTTTCTTGGGTTGCTGGACGAGCTTGCTCCGTTGTCGGAAATCTTTCCCATCTTTAAAAGGCTCTCAATTCTTTCTCCAGCTATGACAACATCTGCGAAGCTGGTGGAAGAAAAAGCAGCTAGCCTATCAATGTATGTCCCTTGGAGGGTGTTCATAAACATGTCGGCCATCTCTCTTTCCGACATGGGTGGCTGGACAGCAGCAGCAAGCTGTCTCCACCTCTGGGCGTACTCCTGGAAGCTTTCTCTGGATGACTGGGACATTCCCATTAGGAGGGTCCTGTTGGGAGCCATATCCAGGTTGTACTGGTATTGTCTAATGAAGGCCTCAGCCAGGTCCTTCCAGCATCTGATGGTTGCTCTGGTCAAATGAGAGTACCATTCCCTTGAAGCTCCTGTTAAACTGTCTTCGAAATAAAACATCCACAGTTTTTCATCCATGGTGTATGCCTTCAGCCTCCCCAGAAAGGATTGCAAGTGGGTTCGTGGACAGGAGGTTCCGTTGTACTTCTCAAAGCACGGAGGTTTAAATTTGTGGGGAATCCTTACCCCGTCCACTAAGCCCATGTCCATGACATCAAAACCCAAGGAGTTTTGAGACTCCAAGGACCTTAATTTTTCAGCAATTTCATCTAGCCTTCTGTCATAGGCCTCATCCCCAGCTCCCATCACAGTGAATTGATCTTCTTGGGGGTCTTCTTGCAGTACCCTACCTGTAGTAGCATTCCCTTGTACATTAGCAGGGATGTTGATCTCTGGGTGAAGATGAGGGCCATACACAGGTGGGTTGACATGAGGCTGAACCCTCTCATTGTTGCTCGTTCCACCAGTCCCTATATGGGGGTCTTCCCGAGTCTGCCTTTCTACCAATGCTCTTAATCTTTCTTGGCTCTGTGCCAATCCATTCATCACCTCCATAAACCGAGTCATCTGATTTCTCATTTCCAGTCTCTCATTGGCCATTTGAGTCCTGACCTCTGTAAGATCCTGTTGTACCTGGTCCATCTGTATACCCGGAAGGTTGTTGCGGGTAGGATATCTGTGCGGACGGTTGAGTGGGAACACCCGACGTCGAGCAATAGTTCCTGAACCACAACAGAGTTAGTAACAGACAAAACAAAAACCTACAAAACAAAACAAAGGTCAGTATGCAATGCAGTATGCTTATTTGTCTCCAAGGTATCCGTCTTGGCACTTGGTTTTGACCTTTCCAAACCCCTGAGGAAGATGCTTTTGATGTTGCTTGAAAGAACTCAGATAAAACAAACCAATACATATATTACAAAAAGTGAATGATACATAGTTTGTTTTTTACAATTCATGCCCTCTGAGCGGTCAAAATACAACATAAAAAGGAAAAGTACAATGAAATGAAAGCAACAACAAGCAAAAGTCAGACACCAAGACCAAACTCATCCTCCTGAACTTCCTTTAGAAGTGCTTCAGTCACAGGATCAGCTGGACGCTCTGTGAGGTTCCTGATAAGAAGATTCCTGGTGGCAACAGCTGCAGTTAGCTTCTTGTGTCGACTCTGGTCCTTTGACCTCTTCACACCAGCCCTAATCTTCAACTCTGAGATCTCCCTCTGGGCTGCTAGCAAGGCTTCTTGTTGCTCCTTTGCACTAGCCTCCAATTGCTCAATCTTGTCCTGAGTCCTTTTATCCTCCTGAGTACGAGCTTCGGTGATCCTGACCCACCTAGCTTGACTCTCTTTCAGATACAAATCAGTCCTGGCCTTTTGGAACTGAGCCTCCTTGCAGGCATTCTTCAAGATCTGCTCTCCAGCCCTTGACTTCTTGATGTAGTCTTCTGACTTCTCAATCCTGGCTAGATGCTCCACCTTTAGCTTTTCTAACCTTTCGATGTCCAGACGACCATCACTCCTCTCCCAGAGGGTCTTCTGTAGAGCCTGAGTCAGATTCTCATTCCTCTCTTTCAGTTTCTCAAACTCCTCTAAACTGACAGTGGCAAGAGGTGGTGCTGTGGAGGGTCCAGGTGTATCCTCAATGGTGAAGGGCATCCCAGAAATTTGTGCCCTGGCATGAGACCACTCATAGTACTGAGTTGAGGCCACATTGTTGCATCTCCCAAGAATGGCCATCCCTTTGGTCTGGACATTGTCCCAAGCCCAGGATGCTTGCCTGACAATAGCTAGATTAGGCTTAATCTCACAATAAAGGGTTTCAGCCAAGTCTTGTGCTCTAGGAGGGTGGACCAATGCATAGCCCAATTGTTTTTTGAATAACAGAGGGTTGTAGTTGATGCAGCCCTTCACTCCTATCAAGGGTACATTGGGGAACTGCCCACAACTAGTAATGATGTCCCTGCCCTTTGTGCTCTGAGTGCACCACCTGATGTCATCTGAGGTCAAAGCAATGAGTCTTCTAGCCCAATTCTTCTGCTGGTAGGATTCAAGAATGCATCAGTCTTGGGCAAGTGTTTGAGCAGCCAGGTATGGAACAGGGGAGCACAGCATCTCACCAATCTTCCTCTTTGCTTTTCATTCCTTTGGTGAACAGAGTAGTAGAAATCTCCCAGTAAGGTGGGCACTGGGTTCCTCAGAATGAAAAGGTGAATGGCATTCTTGCTAATAAAGTTAGGCTCGTCTGCAAAAAGTATAACCCCATATATGCTGAGGGCTAACAAAGCACAGACTACCTTCCATTCTCCCAAGGAGGCCTTCAGGATGGCCTGAGAAGTCAAGAAATCCAAATGTAGACCAGAGATTCCAGCCTTGGTTGTCATGTTCTGCCCAATCAGACAAGGTTCCAGATACAATGCCTTTTCCACTTCTTCATTACTGGGAAAAGCCATCTCAAGGTTGAAGGGGACACCACCCCTGACAGGTACACCAATCAGTGATGAATACTCTTCCAACAAGGGTCCCTACTGAAAATCCTGGAAGGTGAAGCATCTCAAAGGAGGATCATAGAACTGTAGACAAGTGTGAATCAAGCTCCTCTAGGAAGGGTCCAAATCCATATCCACATCAAGGATGCCTCCATAATGTTCTCTGAATAGTGGTATATGGTCTGGAGTAATAAGGGCCTGGATCTTCCTGATGCCAGCTAACTCAGGCTCAAAGAAATGGTAGGAGATGTTGCTCTTTTTGGGTGCCATGTTGCTGAAGAAGAGCTGAGACAGATGCTGATGATGGAGAATAATACTGAAGATGGGCCACTGGCAGGCTAATGCTGGTGATGCAGGTGACTGAAGCAGGTAGCTGGTGAACAGGGGTCTAATCAGATAAAGGGGTCAAAACCAAGCCAAATATATGATGTGGATATCCTGAAAAAACAAATAAGCAAATGTTAAATGATGCAATGATGATGTATGCAAATGATATGCAAGGGTTTGTGATCAAGCTGGATCTGATTGCTGCTTTGATATAAGTCCATGTATGTTCAAGAAATCCAGATGGAGGTTCATAAGTCCAGTAACCAAGGTGGGGGACTCAAATAAAGAGTCACATGTCCAGGGTTAAAAAATCACAAGAACTGTCCCAAAATGGAGTACTCTTAATCAAAACAAAGTAACAGGGTGTGCTGAGGTCAAGGGTACCTGCAAACCTGTAAACAGCCCAATCCCCTCACAGGTGGTGTTCTAAAACAAGGATCCTCAGACTTGGATCAGTTATGAGAAGTGTAAACACTTCTAACCCGGAGGTACAGTGTTTACAATAACCATAAAAGATCCTCCTCTAATTCACCTCAGTTTCTGAAGGTCAAAATAAAGGTCATCCAGACTTAGCAGGCTTCCCAGATAGCCCTAGCACTACAGGAAATCTGTAGCACAGAGTTCTCAAGAAGAAACCCATATCTGAACCGTGTTTAATATTCCCGCACCAGACCGAAATGGAATGGGAAAGAACATGAACCACTCTAGCCTAGGTGTCACTCAGGTCCCAGGTATAGGACCTCAACTCTCAATAAAACCCCACCCACCAAAACAACAAAACCAGATCCAGCCAGAACAGTATGACAGTATGATGTATATAAAGCTGTAAAGAAAGCAGTAAAACAACTATACATAAAGCAATAAACAAAAAAAATATACAAACACAGATAGCACATAACACCCCAGTAAACACAAATCAAACAAGCGCTAGGAGGAACCCACAAAAAGAACCAGAAGCCCTGGTTACAGTATAAAGATTCCCCAGCAGAGTCGCCAAGCTGTCGCTCCCAAAAGATGAGACTGGCTCAAATGAGGTACGGACGCGAACGGTCGGCGAAAGGAGAAATGAATAGAGTCGCCAGCTAGGCATTTTTATCCCGAAGGAAAGGTAATGCTGCATAAACCTAGAAAGATATGGATAAGACGGTTGAGAACCAGAGAGACTGGGAAAGGGGGTTGGTTACAACCTGGGAAGGTATTAGAACCCAGATTGTCCGCCGTACTCGACGGGATCCACGCTTAAAAGATTTGTGTTTTAAAGGGGTAGTGTCAGTGCAATCTGTGTATAAAAGAACTGGAAAAGGATGTACAGGTGTCAGTGTAAAAGAAGAGCGAAGTGTATAAGTGAAGTGTCAGTGTAGGAACAGGAGTGAAATGCTCAAGATCATGAGGCTAAAAGAATAATGCTGGAAAGAGGGGGAATATACAGAGACTTTTGTTCGATAACTGTTAAGTTATGCCTACGTATCCTCTCGTGCAATGAGGAAGTCAGAACAACGTAGTTCGACCCAAAGAGACTGAAAGATGAATTGACTTGTGAACTGCTTGCTTGCCTATGCTCAAGTGTATGACCTGTCTGGCTCAGGTGCTAACTGTCTTGCATTAGACGGAAGAAGCAAGTTCTCGTTTATGAGTGAATGAGATGAGAGAAGAATCCCGGAGGAAACGATTATTGCTTGTTTTTGTGTTTTTAGTCTTTTATTGCTTTTGAAAGTTTGTCATAAGTTAATGAGCTTAAGCCTAAACCAATGGGTTAGTAAACTCATCACATTTTCCCTCTGATTAGGGGTAGTGAGAATACCTTAAGTGTGAAGTCAGCTTCTCACACCTAATCACCTTTGGTGTAGGATTAAGATCATTAACCTACTTGTGATTATTTAGATGTTTTTGTGGTTTTTGGTTTAGTGTTAAGTAATGAGATTAAGCCATAATCAGGGATTAAACAGACTCATTACACCATCCTAATAGAAGTATAATAGATGAGAATGTTTAAGCTGAGGAAAGCTCCTCAACTTAATCCATGATTAGGGATTAAACTCATGACAAAACAAAGCCTTTATTAAGTGGATTTTAGTTAATGATAAGATGATGAAGTGAGTTTTATGATTTGTAAGACAACTTGAGGGGGACTTGTCCATTAACACTAGGGTTAGTCCTTCTTAACCAATTAAGGGAGAATTGGAACCCTAATGCAAGGCCCAAGTTACAAGCTTGATGTCTTGATGATTATTAAGTGGATTGATTAAAGTAGTTAAACACATTAAGGGTTTAACACTTAGGATTAAAGTTATACACTCCATCCTAATAGAAGGATACAGGCATAAACTTAATCACAAAGCCTTAAAACCTTTAGGGTTTAGTCCTTGACTATGAGATGAGAAGAGAAGACTCAATGAGACACAAAGGTAAAATCTAAATGGGTAACTAATCAAAACCCTAATTATTGTCATGCTTGGTTGTCCCTAAGGTTTGTGAGGTTTACAAGAAAGATCTTCAGAGAAACCACCAGGAAGCAGATGAAAGGAACAAAGAGAAGCAAAGTAACTTGCTTCATTTAAGAAGACAAGTCACTTGAGGAGAGAAAGTAAGAAGAAAAAGAAAGAGCAAGCTCAATCTCAAACACAAGACAAAATGCAGCAATGATGCATAAGAGGGATGAAAAGAATTTGTGAGAAGTGAAGGCAAATTCACTTCTCAAAGTGACTTACCACCTGAAAAGTTAGTGAAAGAAATGCAATGCAATGCAAAATGAAATGAAATGGCATGATGCAAACCAAAATCAGAAGCATGTGTGTGATGATAATGATGCTATGAGATGATGCAAACATGAAACAAGGCATGGGGATGATCATACAAACATATGAATGCAAGAGAAACATGCTTAGAACCATGAACATTCATGAAAAGTTATGGACTGCAAATGACATACAATATGGCAAATGAAAGATGCAATGATCAAACATGCTTCTAATATGTCTTAAGATGTCTAATGAATCAAATGGATGCACAAAATATCATGGCAAGTCATGGTATGCAAGCAAATGCAAGATGAATGCAAAAGGAAGCCCAAATTAGGGTTTATGATCAATGCACAAAACAAAAACCAAAACCAGAAGCAAACATCAAGACAAAAATTGAAAATGAATCTAAGGGAACCCTAAACCTATACAAACTCTCTGCCCAAAGGAGGGGATCCAATTCTTAACCTAGTGAAAGTTATGAATTTCCTAAGATGGCTAGGGTTTTAAGGTACCTTGTCAAGAAAAATGTCAAACAAATTGAAAATGCAAGATCAAATCATGCCAAATTAACCCTATAAACTACATGCTATACAAGATGCAATGCAAAAAGAATCAAAGTCCAACTCTTAAAGACTAGGCAGAAATGAATTTTCAAAGATTGGATCAAAATAATGCCTTGAAATGAAGTTAATTCCATGAAAAATTGTCAAAAGACATCAAGATCAAAAAAGAAATTTGGTTTGAGGGTTGGACAATGTTTCTAAATGATGTTAAAGGTTTCATGAATTTTTTTGTGATTTTTAAATACCTAAAAGCATTTTTAATTAATTAATTCTCATTAATTAATTAAAAATAAACTTTTAAATGATTTAAAAATATTTTTTAATGCAAAAAATAAAAATAAAAATGTTTTTGGTTTCTGAAAATTAATAAAAGGTTGTATAAAAATTTTCAGAATTTTTGAAAATGTTTTACTATTTTTAATAAATTGGAGAAAACAAATCAAATAAAAATGAAAAATAAAATGAATTAAATGAAAAGTATGCGCATCCAGTGGCCAGGATTCAAACTCAGGAAGGAGGGAAAGACTGCGCGCCAGATCCAAGGGTTGTCATTCAAACTGACTAAAATGAATTAATTAATTTAATTAATTGAGATTAGGGCTAAGTGGAAGATCTGGACCATTGAGCACGCGCGGGAATTGACTAAGTCAGCCTATCCTACGCACCAAATTCAAACTGCATTTAATTACAGGGATTAGCCCTAATTACTTTCAGGTGGCCGGAGAAGACTTCCGGTCGTCTTCTCCGGCAAGACCTTCACCTGAAAGTTGCTAAAATCCTCAAAACTTCATGAAAATGAAAACTAAAAGCCCAGAAATCATCCCCATGCGAAACTAAATCAAAACCCCCACACAAACATCATTTTTCATTCATCAATCAGCCAAATCGAAGCAAAACATTCTTAGGGCAAAAAGTTTCAGAGCAATCATACATCCTGGTTTCTCAACCATTTTCAAAAATAATCACATCCCCATGATCAGGGGAGTGCATAGAAGCTTTTAAGAACTCAAAATGGAGTTTCTGGAAAAAGAGTTTGAGATGGCTACCTGAACTGAAGCTTTGGTTTCTGGTACTTTCTGGCTGGTTTCTTGCTTTCAATCAACTCCACTGGACCCCCTGAGAAGCTTTCAATGCTTGTTTGAAGTTTATAATGGATGGTTTGAAAGATGGCAGAAGTTCTGTTCAAGGTGGGATGGAAATCGTATTTCTGATTCAGGGAGTTTTAGGCTATGGTGATGGGTGTTTTTTGATCAGTGAAGTATGCTGAGTTGATTTGTGAAGTTGGTTTGTGTGTTTGCAGCTTCTGGAGAGTTTTTTGAAAGCTTTTGCAAAATGGGGTGAAAATGAGAGAGCTGTGTTGTGTGTGTTTTCAGGCTTGTGTTGTATGTGCTTTGGCTTGCTTTTTGTTTGCATAAACTAATGGGATTGGTTAGATGAGTTGATGTGTGCTTTTGTGATTGGTATGGCTCAAGTTGCCAAAATGTCAAAGTTGTGTAAGAGAGGCATGGGCTACTAGCTAGCCAAGGACAGATGGGGTGTCCTGCGCAGCAAGATGTGTGGAGAACCATAGGATTGTTTGTGGAGTCAGCAAGCAAGTGGATTCACACTTGAGTGAGTTTTTGCAACTTGCCTCACTTTTGCTTCCTTTGAGAAATCTTGCTCCATAAGTGTCGCTCCCGATAAGTGACACCAGGTCAGATAAGGGTACAGACGCGAACGGTCGGCGAGAGGGACAATGAGAACACACAGCCGTGAACTCACTGGAGATGAATAGAGTCGCCAGCTAGGCATTTTTATCCCGGAGGAAAGGCAATGCTGCATAGACCTAGAAAGATATGGATAAGACGGTTGCGAACCAGAGAGACTGAGAAAGGGGGTTGGTTACAACCTGGGAAGGTATTAGCACCCAGATTGTCCGCCGTACTCGACGGGATCCACGCTTGAAAGATTTGTGTTTTAAAGGGGTAGTGTCAGTGCAATTTGTGTGTAAAAGAGCTGGAAAGATATACAGGTGTCAGTGTAAAAGAGTGTGAAGTGTAGCATATACAGTGTCAGTGTGAGATCAAGAATAAGATGCTCAAGATCATGAGGCTTAAAGAATAATGCTGGAAATAGGGGGAATATACAGAGACTTTTGTTCGATAACTGTTAAGTTATGCCTACGTATCCTCTCGTGCAATGAGGAAGTCAGAACACCGTAGTTCGACCCAAAGAGACTGAAAGATGAATTGACTTGTGAACTGCTTGCTTGTCAATGCTCAAGTGTATGACCTGTCTGGCTCAGGTGCAAACTGTCTTGCATTAGACGGAAGAAGCAAGTTCTCGTTTGTGAGTGAATGAGATGAGGAAAGAATCCCGAAGGAGACGATTGTTGTTTGTTTTTGTGTTTTCAGTCTTTTATTGCTTTTGGAAGTTTGTCATAAGTTAATGAGCTTAAGCCTAAACCAATGGATTTAGTAAACTCATCACATCATCCCTCTGATTAGGGGTAATGAGAATACCTTAAGTGTGAAGTCAGATTCTCACACTTAATCACCTTTGATGCAGGGTTAAGATCATTAACCTACTTGTGATTATTTAGATGTTTTTGTGGTTTTTGTTTAGTGTTGAGTAATGAGGTTAAGCCATAATCAGGGATTAAACAGACTCATTACACCATCCTAAAGGAAGGATGATAGATGAGAATGTTTAAGCTGAGGAAAGCTCCTCAACTTAATCCGTGATTAGGGATTAAACTCATGACAAAACAAAGCCTTTATTAAGTGGATTTTATTTAATGATATGTTGATGAAGTGATTTTTATGATTTGTAAGACAACTTGAGGGGGACTTGTCCATTAACACTAGGGTTAGTCCTTCTTAACCACTTAAGGAAGAATTAGAACCCTAATGCAAGGCCCAAGTTACAAGTGATGTCTTGATGATTATTAGGTGAATTGATTAAGAGATTTAAACACATTAAGGGTTTAACACTTAGGATTAAAGTTATACACTCCATCCTAAAAGAAGGATGCAGGCATAAGCTTAATCACAAAGTCTTAAAGCCTTTAGGGTTTAGTCCCTGATTATGAGGTGAGAAGAGAGGACTCAAAGAGAGACACAAAGGTAAAACTATGAGGGGATACTAATCAAAACCCTAATTCATTGTCATGCTTGGTTGATCCTAAGGTTTGTGAGGTTTTCAAGAACAATCTTCAAAGGAGCCACCAGGAAGCAGATGAACAGGATCAAGAGAAGCAAAGCAACTTGCTTCATTCAAGAAGTCAAGTCACTTGAAGAAAGAAAGTAGGAAGAAGAAGAATGAGCAAGCCCAAACTCATACACAAATAGAAATGCAGCAATGGATGCAAGAGAGATGAAAAGAAAAGTTATGAGAAGTGAAAGCAAATTCACTTCTCAAGTTCACTTACCACCTGAAATGTTAGAAAGAAATGCAATGCAATGCTAAATGAAATGAAATGACATGATGCTAGACCAAACCAGAAGCATGTTGATGATGATTATGATGTTATAAGATGCTGCAAACATGAGGCAAGGCATGGGGATGTTCATACAAGATTATGAATGCAAATGATGCAAGCTAAGGAGCATGAACAAGCATGAAATGTTATGAAGCATACAAGACAAATGACATGGCAAATATGCAATGCAATGATCAAACATGCTTTCTAAATGTCTTAAGATGTCAAATGAATCACAAGAATGCACAAAATGCAGAGACAAGTCATGTTATGCAAGGAAATGCAAGAAGGATGCAAATGGAAGCCCAAATTAGGGTTCATGGACCAAACATCAAACAAAAACTCAAAACAGAGGCAAACCCTAAGATAAAAAATGGAAAATGCCAACCAAAGAAACCCTAAACCTATACTAAATCACTACCCAAAGGGGAACTCTCAACTCTCAACCAATCTCAAGATATGAATTTTCTAAGTTATTAGGGTTTTTTAGGGTTCTTAACTAAAGAAAAGCCAAACAATATGGAAAATGCAAGATCAAATCATGGCCATTTTACCCTAGAAACTACATGCCAAACACAAAACAATGCAAAAAGAACCAATGTCCAACTCTTCTCCAATAGGCAGAAATGATTTTCGGAACTTATGATCAAAATAATGCACAAAATATGATTTAATTCAATGAAAAATTCTTAAAATGCATCAAGATCAAAAATGAAATTTGGTTTGAAGGTTGGACAATGTTTCTAAATGTCTTAGAACATTTCATGAATTTTTTTGTAATTTTTAAATACCTAAAAGTATTTTTAATTAATTAATTCCCATTAATCAATTAAAAATAATCTTTTAAATATTTAAAAATACTTTTTTTATGATAAAAAATAAAATAAAAATGTTTTTGTGTCTTAAAAATTAATAAAACTTTTAAGAAAAAGTTTCATAATTTTTAAGAATTTTTAGCTATTTTAAAATAATTATGCAAGTTAATTGAAATAAAAATGAATTAAAAATAAATTAAACTGAAGTATGCACAATGAGAGGCTGAGATGCAATCTGGAAAGGAAACCATTGACCACGCGCCAGATCCAATGGTCATAATTCAAACCTGACTAATTAATTTATTAAACCTAATTAGAATTAATTAATCCTGATTAATTGAAAATGGCATGATCTCAGCCACACACTCACACGCGGGAAACAAGATCCAGTGGCTCACATTTAAAACTTGCCCTAACCCTAATTAAATGACTAATCACTTTCAGGTCACCGGAGACGAGCTCCGGTCGTCTTCTCCGGTGACCTTCTCCCCTGAAAACTTCCAAATCCTTCCCTAGGTCACTAAAATGAAATCTAAAACCATGGAAATGTTCCTCACATCCTCACGAATCAAACCCCTATCCTAAAACAAATTTATTCTTCCTAAACAAACTGAATCGAAGAGAACAAGTTCTAGGGCACGCAGGTTTCAGAGACAAATTAAACTCTCAAATCAAAGCCATTTTCAAAACCAATGATACCAGGATGATCAGTGAAGCACATAGAACAAGTTTGTAACAAGAAAAACAATTTCTGGAAAAATAAATTTCAGGCTACCTGAGATTCGAAGCTTTCAATTTGAGGACTTTCTGGCCACTTCCTTCAGTGCAAACTACTCCACTTGGTCCCCAGAAGATGTTTGAATGCTCAAAAGAAGTTTGTGTTGGCTGGATAATGAGATTCGACAGCTTCTGCTCAAGCTTGATCAGAAATGGCAATGGTGTTTTAGGCACTTTCAGGTCATGGTGAAGGGTTGTTTGTGATCCTGATGATGTTTTGAGAAGGTCTGTGGTGTTAGTTTGGCTGTTTGTGAGCTAGAAAGAAAGATTCGAATGAAACTGCAAAGTGAGGTAAGGAATGGCAGTGGAGTGTTCTGGTTGTTTCAGGCTTGGGTTCTTGGTGCTGGGTGGTCTATGGAGCAAGGTGAGTTGAATGGTGAAGATAGTTTGAGTGTTTGCAAGCTATGGAATCAGATCCGAAACAAGTTGCAATTGGGAGTGTTTTTGTGAATGTGATGAATTAATCAGTTTCAGGCTTGCTTAGTGTTATGTCTTGCTTGCAAATTGTCCACATAACTCTCTCTCATTGGTCAGTTGACAAGACATGCCCTTTATTGATTGGTAAGTTACCTTTTGCAAAAAGTCAAATAATGTGTAAGAGAAGTATGGCTCATGGTCTAAGCAAGTACAAGGCATGGGCTGGCGCAGCAAGGGTGAGGGAGAGGCCTAGCAAAGCTCAGCATCCAAGGCTGCAAGTTGTAGGAAGCATGATCATGAGTTTTGCAACTTGTTGCAACTTTGGTTCACATGTGAGAAAGTCTTGTTACACAAACCAAACCATGGGTAAACTTGGTCCAATTCTGATTTTTAAGGCTCATAGAATGTTTGTGTAATGGTTTCAAATGAATTAGAGGTCACATAATGCATTGGTTCATGACTTTGCAAAATTCTCACTTAGGGCATGCCTTGAAAATCAATGATTTTAGCCAACTTTGCATTGCCATAACTTTTGATTCAAGAAGAGTTTGATCATGTTCTTGTACTTTTTGAAAAGGGAAAAATGAGATCTACAACTTTCATGACCAAAGTTTTTCCATTTGAAGCATTTTTGGATCAAGAATCATGGCTTGAAAAATGACCTAAAATGATGCATTCTTGAAAAGTCAACTATGCCCAAAAAGTCAACATTTGCAAAAAACCTAAATTCTTGATTTTTATGAACTTCAACCTTCTTCCATGATCAAATAAAGACCAAATACACTCAAAATGATGAAGATCACCCATTGGTTGGGTCATTGGGGGCCTCAGATGCCCTGATTTTACACTGACTTGTCTGAAAAGTCAATCTTTGATCAGGTGACTTCCCCATGGAATTTCTTCATGAAAATTGACATGTATACTCCCTATACCACATAGAGATCAATGGAAACAAGAATGACCAAAAAATTTGGAGTTATGGCCTCTGAAACCAAAACCCTAATTTTAGTCAACTGTGCAGTTCAAACTGGCCCTGCATCCACTCAAACCCTAGTTCTTGTGATTCCTCTGCAATTTTGACTTTGAGGAGATGGAATATGACATAAGAACACACATGGACCACTTTGAGTTGATTGGTGGCCTTTGGAATGGCTCAAGATGCTTTGAGATTGCTCAGATCACAAACCCTAGGTGCAGATGCCTTAGAAACTATGCAGTGAATCAAAAATGAGATGTGAGATGATATGATTGTGTTTATGCATATGAGATGATCACAAGCCATGGTATGAATGGGTGAGGGCAAATTTGGGGTGTTTACAGCTGCCCCTATTCAAACATGAGTTAGCTGTGCAGGTTGTAAGCAACGGCTTAACAGGCCAAACAAGATAACTTGTGGTTGAATACCAAAGACAGTCCAAAATTTGCACTCACAGAAAAAAAGAAAGAAATAAAGTATATTGTAAAGTGTGGGCGACGGAGGACGACCGTCGAGCAGAGGACGACTGCTGGGTAACTAGCAATGACGGGGACGGCCGACATGCTGGGGAAGGTGCGGAAAATAAAGCAATGACGGGGACGGCCGACATGCTGGGGATAAAAAGGTAAAGCCAAGACGGGGACGGCCGACTAGCTGGGAAAAAAATAAGAAATTATGATGGGGACGGCCATCAAGATAAAGCTGTAAAATTCTCTGGGGATTAATGAAACATGACGGGGACGGCCATCAAGTTCATAAAGCAAAGTAACCAACGATGGGGACGGCCATCGGGCTAAAAGGAAAAGGGACCACGACGGGGACGGCCATCGGGTCAAAGAATAAATGAAATAAACAGATGATGGGGTACGGCCATCAAAGGTGAAGGACGATCACCTAGCAGGGGACGGCTGCTCTGTTGGGAATAAAAGAAATATGATGGGGACGGCCATCAAAGGTGGAGGACGACCACCTGGCAGGGTACGGCTGCCGAAAATATCAACGATGGGGACGGCCATCGGATAGAAAAGGTCAACAATGGGGACGGCCATCGGACGAGCATGATGGAGGACGACCATCAAGAAGTGGAGGACGACCACTCAGCAGGGTACGACTGCTCTCAAGGTTTATCATGACATAGGACGAATGTCAGATAGCCAAAATCAACAATGGGGACGGCCATTGGATAAAATGATGAAGGACGATCATCAAAAGGTGGAGGACGACCACCTAGCAGGGGACGGCTGCTAAAATCAACGATGGGGACGGCCATCGGATGAGCATGATGGAGGACGACCATCAAGAAGTGGAGGACGACCACTCAGCAGGGGACGGCTGCTCTCAAGGTTATCATGACACAGGACGAGTGTCAGATAAAAGAAAAAGCTTTGTTGGTGATCTACTGGGGATATAGTGAACACGGACGAGCGTTCACAACCAAGAAAAGAAAGTATAAGTGTTTGGTATTGTGTATAGATTAAAGATGCGGACGAGCATCCTTAAGACTATGATACGGACGAGTATCATGTAGAAACAAACTGACACATGTTCAGAGATGATGATACGGACGAGTATCAACTGGTTAACAAAGAACACGGACGAGTGTTGAATCTGAAAGAAACCTTCTGGGAAATAATAGACACAGACGAGTATCTATATTCAAGAAGACATAAGTGTTTGCCACGGTGTATGGATTAAAGATGCGGACGAGCATCCTTAAGACTTATGATACGGACGAGTATCATGTAGAAACAAACACTAGACGCAATGTTCTGAGATGATGGTACGGACGAGTACCAACTGGTTAACAAAGAACAAGGACTACTGTCGAATCTGTGGGGATATGAGTGATGATGTATACAAGATACGGACGAGTATCTTGTATAAGTGTACCAATGAGTAGTGAGTATTGTATAGATAAGTGTTTATCTGCTGGGAAGAGTGACACAGACGAGTGTCAAAAGAGAAAAGTATAGCATTATCAAGTGTATGGGTGATAAAGGTGTAAGCGACTGCGCTGGGGATATGACACGGACGGGCGTCAAGAAAGTGTATATATAAGTATATGTGAGTGCAAAGAGGATGTCTTTGGCTTTCTGCTGGTGATTTGACACGGACGGGTGTCTGGACGTATCTGTAACACGGGTGATCTTGTTCGTGAAGATGTTTAGGCGACTTTACTGGGGAGTGATGACACGGACGGGTGCCAAAAGGTGTATATACTGGTGTTTGTGATTGGAGAGGCAACTGCTTTTGCTGGGACCCTGGTGGGGATTTTTTGTATAACGATGATGAACGGTTTATTATTCACAAGTGTTACTTCAGAACATGGCTTATGATTATGCTATGCGTTTGATTTTTGCCGTAATGCTCCGTATTAGACGGAATGCTACGCTCTGAGGGGATAGTATGATGCGAATGCTATGATTATGCAAAGAGGCACCGATCCTGGATTCGGATCCCATTGCCATGAAGATCTCTGGTCGATCCTCTTGAAGTGAACATCCCAGCTGGGGATGAGATCATTGGTAGATCCAATAAGAGGATATTTGCTTAGGGATATAGGTCACTGGTTGACATATCCTTATAATACGGTACCCAGCTGGGGTTTGTAGAAGCTTTCTTCACTCTGTTGTGATCTCTTCATGCGTTGCTCTTCTGGATAGAGGCTGGAACTCTGTGGGGAGATGGTTCCCTGACTTCTGTATTCAGCTGAGGATGAAATGGCAACTCGGCTGGGGAACTGTGAGAGGCAACTCAGCTGGGGAGAGCAACAAGAGGCAACTCAGCTGGGGATAGAGCACTTCAGATGCTGAGATTGAGTGCATGTTGATTTGGCAACTTTGCTGGGGAAATGGGCCCCTTCCAGTGCCATGTGGAAGATAGACCGAGTTGATAATGATTCACCATCTTGCTGAGACGTAACTTGCATGCCCCAGGTTGCGTTCTGGATACCTGCAATCCTGCAAAGACAAGGAGACGCACAAAAGGTCCCGAGGCATCCTTTACCGGATTCCGTCATAGGAGATAAGTACTTTCGAGAGTAAGTATATTCCCTGTAAGCATGTGCTTTTATTTTTAGAGAAAGGCATCTGTACTTATGCAATTGTATTTTCAGAGATATCAGACAATTCTTTGCAAAACATAGATGTAAAAAACGAAACATGACTGAAAATCTGATTTTATTAATTCATGTGCCCTGAATTGGCAAGATACAGTCAAAGAAACATATCTCCTGAAATGAGGAGATTGTTACAAATTGAGAAATAAAGTGTTGGCGATGCTGACGACGCTTTCAAAGAGCTTCCTCTTCTGCTATGACTCGTATGACAATGACGTTCTTCTCGTCTTGCTTTCTGAAGAAAGTTGATTCTGATTGAAGCTTGATCTTTTCGAAGCTTACCAAGTTGTGAATGATACAGACGAATTCAGAATGCAGTTGTTCGCTCATTCCCTTATTTTGCATGGATCGCCCTTTCGGGTTTTCAATCCATCGGGATACCCATTTTTGCCTGAGTTGTCCAATGCGGCTTTTCAACTCAGCAGGTGTACATTTTTTCATTTATTTCCCTTATTTTTGCCCGAGTCTTTTATTCTGTTTTTGACTCGCCGGGATGCCCTATTTTTGCCTGGACTCACATTCTGTTTTTATGTCCAGCGGGTCATTTTATGCGAAGTATTTTTTAACTGCATCTGAATTCACAGGGGATGGGAAATCTTCACCATCCATGGTGCTGAGCATCAGTGCTCCACCGGAGAAAAATTTCTTTACAACAAATGGTCCTTCATAATTTGGAGTCCATTTTCCCCTGTGGTCTGTATGAGGAGGGAGGATTCTTTTCAACACAAGATCCCCTACTTGGTACTCTCGGTGTATGACTTTCTGATCAAAGGCTTTCTTCATTCTCTTCTGATATAACTGCCCATGACAGATTGCAGCCAATCTTTTCTCTTCGATCAGACTCAGTTGTTCGTATCGGGCCCGAACCCATTCTGCTTCACTCAGTTTAACATCCATTAATACCCGTAACGAGGGTAGTTCAACTTCAACAGGTAGGACTGCTTCCATACCATACACAAGCTGATACGGTGTTGCCCCAGTGGATGTTCTGATTGATGTGCGGTACCCATGCAAGGCAAATGGTAGCATTTCGTGCCAGTCTTTGTAAGTGACTACCATCTTCTGCACAATCTTCTTAATATTCTTATTAGCTGCCTCAACAGCGCCATTCATCTTTGGCCTGTAAGGAGAAGAATTGTGATGTTGGATCTTGAAGTCCCGGCACAGCTCTGCCATCATTTTGTTGTTCAAGTTGGAACCATTATCAGTAATGATTCGCTCGGGAACTCCATATCGACAGATGATATCTCTTTTCAGAAATCTGGCTACCACTTGTCTTGTAAAGTTTGCATATGAGGCTGCTTCAACCCACTTGGTGAAATAGTCAATGGCGACCAGGATGAATCTGTGGCCATTTGAAGCAGTCGGCTCAATCTTGCCAATCATGTCAATGCCCCACATGGCGAAGGGCCATGGTGAAGACATGGTGTTCAAAGGATTGGGAGGCACATGCACTTTATCTGCGTAAATCTGGCATTTATGGCATTTTCTGGCGTGGGCACAACAGTCTGCATCCATTGTGATCCAGTAATAGCCTGATCTTAACAACTTTTTAGCCATGGCATGCCCTCCAGCATGGGTACCAAAAGATCCTTCGTGCACTTCATGCATCAACAAATCTGCTTCTGTCTTGTCAACACATCTGAGGAGTACCATATCAAAGTTTCTTTTGTATAAAGACCCATCAGTGTTCAGAAAGAAACTACCAGCAAGCCTTCTCAAAGTCTTCTTATCATTGGAAGATGCCCCAGGTGGGTATGTTTGATCCTCCAAGAAGCTTTTAATGTCATGGAACCAAGGCTTATCATCTTTTACAACATCCGCTGCAAATACATATGCTGGTCTATCAAGTCTAGACACTGAAATCTGGGGTACAAAGTTAGCCGCCTGAACTTTGATCATGGATGAAATGGTAGCCAGAGCATCTGCAAACTGGTTCTCGTCCCGAGGGATATACTCAAGCTTGACCGTTGTGAAGAAAGTCAATAACCTCCTTGTATAATCCCTGTAAGGTATCAGATGATCCTAGTGTGTATACCATTTCCCATTGGTTTGATTGACTACCAAAGCTGAATCTCCGAATACGGTCAATGTCTTGATCCTGAGGTCGATGGCTTCCTCAAGACCCATAATGCAAGCTTCGTATTCAGCTTCGTTGTTAGTGCAGTTGAAAGTGAGTTTTGCCGAGAAAGGCATGTGAACTCCTTTTGGTGTAATGAGTACTGCACCAACACCACGCCCATTCATGTTAACAGCCCCATCAAACATCATAGTCCATTCTTCTTCTGGGTCAGGCCCTTCAGTGTGAATAGGCTCTTCATGATCTTTTGCTTTTATGAACATGATGTCTTCATCAGGGAAGTCAAACCTCATAGGCTGGTAGTCATCAATGGGTTGCTCAGCAAGATATTCAGATAGTACACTGCCCTTGATGGCTTTCTGAGAGGTGTACTGTATGTCGTATTCTGTGAGAATCATCTGCCATCTTGCAACCCGTCCGGTAAGCGCTGGCTTCTCGAAAATGTACTTAACTGGATCCATTTTTGAGATTAATAAGGTAGTGTGGGTCAACATATACTGTCTCAGTCGGCGAGCAGCCCACGCTAAAGCACAGCAAGTTTTCTCGAGCAGTGAATAACGTTGTTCACAGTCGGTAAACTTTTTGCTTAGGTAGTATATTGCATACTCTTTTCGACCAGACTCGTCATGCTGGCCCAGCACACACCCCATTGATTCTTCTAATACTGTTAAGTACATAATCAGAGGTCTTCCTTCAACTGGCGGCATGAGGATTGGAGGTTCTTGTAAGTACTCCTTGATCTTGTCAAAAGCCTTCTGGCAGTCTTCGTTCCACCTGACCGTTTGTTCCTTTCTTAACAGCTTGAACAAGGGTTCACAGGTTGCCGTGAGGTGAGATATGAACCGTGAAATGTAGTTCAATCGACCTAAGAACCCTCGAACTTCTTTCTCAGTTTTCGGTGCAGGCATCTCCTGAATAGCTTTGACTTTATCAGGGTCCACTTCAATCCCTTTCTCGCTTACAATAAAGCCCAGCAGCTTACCGGATCGCACCCCGAATGTGCATTTGTTGGGGTTCAACTTTAGTTGGTACTTCCTCAGGCGCTTGAACAACTTCAGCAGATTCACCAGGTGATCTTCCTCTGTAAGGGACTTGGCGATCATATCATCCACATAACATTCTATTTCCTTGTGGATCATATCGTGGAATAATGTCACCATAGCCTGTTGATATGTCGCACCAGCATTCTTCAGTCCGAATGGCATCACTTTGTAACAGAACGTGCCCCAAGGCGTGATGAATGTTGTCTTCTCCATGTCTTCAGGTGACATCTTGATCTGATTATATCCTGAAAATCCGTCCATGAAGGAGAATACCGAGAACTGAGCCGTGTTATCCACCAATACATCAATATGAGGTAATGGGAAGTCATCTTTCGGGCTGGCTCTGTTCAGATCCCGGTAGTCAACACACATTCTTACTTTGCCATCTTTCTTAGGCACAGGCACTATATTAGCAACCCACGGCGGGTAGCTAGTCACAGCAAGGAACCCGGCGTCCCACTGCTTTTGTACCTCTTCTTTGATTTTCATAGCCATGTCGGGGCGAGTTCGGCGCAGCTTCTGTTTAACTGGTGGACATTCTTCCCTCAAAGGCAGCTTATGCACAACAATGTCGGTATCCAACCCTGGCATATCTTGATACGACCAAGCAAACACATCAACATACTCTTGAAGCAGATCTATCAGTTGTCTCTTCACTGAGTCTTGCAGGCAGGCCCCGATTTTAACCTCTTTCACGTCTTCCTCCGTACCAAGATTAATCACTTCAATCTCCTCCTGGTGAGGGGTAATAACTTTTTCCTCCTGTCTCAACAACCTGGCTAGCTCTTCAGGAAGCTCATATTCTTCTCCAACCCCTTCATCAGCTTGATTGATTGGATTGTCAAAGTCATACGATGTCATAGCCGTGCTGTTGTCGGTGCTGTCAGGAAGGCACTCTCTGCAAGGGTTAAGTTTGTTCATTTTAGTGATTGATTTTAATCTTGCTTTAGAAAAAGTGAAATGAAGTTATCATTTTGAAAACACCGCCATTTATTTTTGTACAAAAAGAAAAAATGGAAAAACAGTGAGCATAAAAGAAAAGACTCGTTTGCAAAAAGATGTCTGATATTTCATTAATTTAATCTTGTTTGCACAAAAGTACAGATGGCCCTGATTATAAAATGAGCCTTGTCATCTTGGGCAAGATGCAAGACTTTGATGCATGCTATAAAAAATACAGGAAATAATAATTACTCTGCATGAGTAACTCTTATAATTTCCTGGGAAGACCAGTTCAAGACACTGCTCCCCGGGATCTTTGGACGAATCCAATTCTCCAGATTGCGCTCCTCTTCCAGCTCGTCTTCCAAACAGTTGATAGCACCGGGGGTGAGCATCCCCCCACTGACAAAACCTGGCTCTACAGCAGCCTTTGCTTGATGTTGAGTTGGTCTGTAACCCAACCCAAATTTGTCCTCTTTTTTCTCCACCGATAGCAGTTTGCCCCAGCCTTGGGCAGTTCCTTCCTCAACAACCTTCCGGGCTTGTTGGTATGACGACATTGGAGTACCAGATACAGCAGATGCTTCATTGACGTTCAAGGCTTCAAAACCTTGGCTCATTGTTTCATGGATCTCCCCATCCATCTCGATGTACTTATAGGTTGCCAGGTGGCTGACAAAAATGTCCTCTTCCCCACAGATTGTGACAACTTGACCTTCCCACTCAAATTTTAACTTTTGGTGAAGGGTAGACGTTATTGCGCCGGCGGCGTGAATCCAGGGTCTACCCAACAAACAGCTGTAGGCGGGTTGAATGTCCATCACATAAAAGATAGTTTTAAAGGTCTGTGGGCCAATTGTCACAGGTAGCTCAATCTCTCCCAGAACCGATCTCTTAGAACCATCAAAGGCTCTTACCACCAGGTTGCTGGGTCTCAATGCCAATCCATCGTATTCTAACTTCACCAGAGCCTTCTTTGGTAAGACATTCAGGGAAGAACCTGTGTCCACCAGCACATGAGAAAGGACAGCTCCTTTGCATTCCATGGTTATGTGCAAGGCTTTGTTGTGGTTGCGGCCATCCACTGTCAGGTCAGAATTGGTAAACCCTAGCCCATTGCTAGCAGTAACATTTCCAACCACGGTTTCCATTTGGTTGACAGTAATCTCTTCAGGCACGTAAGCTGCGTGCAAGACCTTGAGTAGTGCATTCCGATGGGCTTCGGAGCACATAAGCAGTGAGAGGATGGAGATTTTGGATGGAGTCTGGTGAAGTTGATCCACAACTATATAATCACTCTTTTTGATGATTCGCATAAACTCATCAACTTCCTGATCGAATGGAGTTTTCAGGGCTTCTTTGGCAGCTGGATCTTCCTGCACCGGGCCTTTTCCTCTTGCCTTGGCAGCAGCTTCTGCTTCGGCAGTAGGTCTTTGAACTTGTGAAGCAAAGAGACGTCCGCTTCGAGTGAAGCCTCCGCCTCCCCCCACATTATCTACTTGCGGTGCAGGTGCTGATGTTTCAAGAGTGATTCTTTTCCCTTCACAGTACACGTCAGAGCCATAGTGCCAGGGGATGGCCCTATTGCTTTCATATGGTACTGGTCCAGGCACCGTGACAGTGACTGGACTGATTGCTGCTGCTGAAGGGACTGTAATTGTTTGTGGATCATAAAAGATTGTAACCGGTGCTCTGGCGGGAGCAGCACCTTCTGAATGGTAGGCGGAACTACTTTCAGGATCGTAGAATATGGTAACAGTGGAGACATCTTCATGATTGATTGCTGGTGTTGTAGGAGGTACTGTTGAAAGGACTGTTGTTGTCGTTGATGGAGATTCGAAATGGAATGAAGCTGAAGTTGTAGCAGGAGAAACTGTTGAAAACTGATCATTTGGGAGGACAGATGAAGTACTTGTTGATGGTGCTGATGAATTGTCGGGAACAATAGTTGCTGCAGTTGTAGGAGGTTCTGACACCGTTGCTGATGAAGTTGCCGGATTTGTCGGGAATGATGTAGTGATCTGTAGCAGGCCACTCTGAATAAGGCTGTCAATGCCATTCCTCAGGTCCTCACACCCATTCCATGAAATATTGCAATAGGGACACCCTAGTTCACACCCCGGAAATATTTGGTTTTCGCGGAGTTGAGCTTTGATTTCCACCAATGGTGTCCTGATCTGATCCACACTAGTTATTAAATAAGACGGTTGGTCTTCTTCAATAGCGTTAATTCGGGGACCACCATGGTTTGGCATTGGGTTTTTATTGACATTGGGCGGAGGTGCAAAATTCAGAGCCTTGGAGTCTACCAGGTCTTGTACCTTCATATGCAGAGCCCTGCATTTTTCTGTACTGTGACCAGGTGCGTTTGAATGAAAAGCACACCTAGCATTGGAGTCATAGTTCCTTGGTAAACTGTTGGGATCCGGAGGTGCCAACGTTCTTAGCTCAACTAGGTTGAGTTTCAGAAGTTGTGGCAACAAGGCAGCATACGGCATTGGGATCGGGTCGATCACTCGGTTAGCTTGGGATGGCCTTTGTTGGAATGGCCTTTGTTGATTGTTGTTGTTGTTGTTGTTGCTGTTGAAGTTTCTTGGAGGGTACTGATTCTGATGATACTGAGGTTGTTGTTGGAAGTTTTGTTGAGGAGGTTGATAGACTGGCTGAGGATGAGCTGGAGCAGGGATAGTGACTGCTGCTATTGACCTTTGAACATATTGGGGCCTACCCCTGTTGGTGTGAATGGCATTGGTCTCGCCAGTCCTTCTCGGGCCTGCAAAAGGCTTTCTTGTACTACTGGACGAGCTGGCACCATTATCGGAGATCTTACCCATCTTCAACAGGCTTTCAATTCTCTCCCCAGCTATAACAACATCTGCGAAGCTTGTGGAAGAGAAAGCAGCCAACCTGTCAATATACGTTCCCTGGAGAGTGTTCATAAACATGTCTGCCATTTCTCTCTCAGACATTGGTGGTTGAACGGCAGCAGCCAATTGCCTCCATCTCTGGGCATATTCTCGGAAACTTTCCCTTGACGACTGTGACATTCCCATAAGGAGAGTCCTATTGGGTGCCATATCTAAGTTGTATTGATACTGTCTGATGAAGGCCTCTGCCAGGTCCTTCCAGCATCTAATTGTTGCTCTTGTCAGATGGGAATACCACTCCCTCGAAGCTCCAGTCAAGCTGTCTTCAAAGTAGAACATCCAAAGTTTCTCATCCATTGTATAGGCCTTCAGCCTTCCCAGAAATGATTGCAAGTGAGTCCGGGGGCATGAAGTCCCATTATACTTTTCGAAACAAGGAGGCTTGAACTTGTGGGGGATTCTGACCCCGTCTACCAAACCCATGTCCATGACGTCGAACCCCAAAGAATTTTGAGATTCTAAAGACCTCAACTTCTCAGCCATTTCATCCAGTCTCCTATCATAAGTTTCCTCTCCAGCACCCATTACTGTAAATTGATCCTCCTGAGGATCTTCTTGAAGTACTCTGGCTGCAGTGGCTGTCCCTTGAATGTTTGCAGGAATATTAACCTCAGGATGGAGATGGGGACCAAACACAGGGGGGTTAACATGTGGTTGCACCCTTTCATTGTTACTTGTGCCTGCAGTCCCCACATGGGGCTCCTCTTGATTCCTTCCCTCTACCAAAGCTCTGAGCCTCTCCTGGCTTTGAGCTAAGTTGTTCATCACTTCCATGAACTGTGTTATCTGAGTTCTCATCTCCAACCTTTCGTTGGCCATCTGGTTTCTGACCTCCGTAAGGTCCTGCTGCATCTGATCCATCTGGATTCCCGGAAGGTTGTTTCTAGTTGGGTACCTGTGTGGCCTGTTAAGAGGAAATACCCGGCGGCGAGCAATAATTCCTGAATATCACAACAGAGGTTAGCATCAACAAAACAAAACCCTACAAAACAAATAAAAGGTTAGCATGCAATGCAGTTATGCTTATTTGCTATCAAGGTATCCGGTTTGGCCTCCAGTTTTGACCCTTTCAGACCCTTTGAAGATGCTGCTGTTGAAGTTGCTTTTGAAGTGAACCAACACAAATATATTACAAAAGGTGAAATAAATACAACTTGTTCATTTTTACAACACAAGCCCTCAAAGGGGTCAAAATACATCACAAAAAGCAAAAGTACATGAAAAGGAACAACAACAAGCAAATGATCAAACTCCAAGGCCAAACTCATCCTCACGAACTTCCTTAAGAAGTGCTTCGGTCACAGGATCAGCCGGACGCTCCGTGAGACTTCTAATGAGAAGGTTTCTTGTTGCAACAGCTGCAGTCAACTTCTTGTTCTGACTTTGGTCTTTAGACCTCTTCACTCCAGCTCTGATTTCTAGCTCTGATATTTCCTTCTGGGCTGCTGCCAGGGCTTTTTCCATCTGTTCCATCTTGTCTTGAACTCTCTTGTCTTCTAGAGTACGGGCCTCAGTGATCCGGACCCACCTGGCCTGACTCTCTTTCAAATACAAGTCTGTCCTTGCTCTCTGGAACTGGGCTTCTTTACAAGCATTCTTCAGAATCTGTTCACCAGCTTTAGACTTGTTGATATAATCTCCAGACTTCTCAATCTTAGTCAAGTGTTCCACCCTCAATTTCTCCAATCTCTCAATCTCCCTCACACCTTCACTCCTCTCCCGGAGGGTTTTCTGCAAAGCCTGGGTTAGCTTCTCATTTCTTTCTTTCAAGCTCTCAAACTCTTCCAAACTGATAGTGGCAGGGGGTGGTGCTGAAGATGACTCAGGCATGTCTTCTATGGTGAAGGGCATTCCAGAGAGTTGGGCCCTAGCATGGGACCACTCATAATATTGGGCTGATGCCACATTATTGCACTTCCCCAGAATGATGGTTCCCTTGGTTTGAACATGATCCCAGGCCCAGGCAGCCTGCCTAACAATTGCCAGACTAATCTTGTTCTCACAGTAGAGGGTCTCAACCAAGTCTTGCTCCCTGGGAGTATGGACCAGTGCATAGCCTAATTGCCTCCTGAACAGCAGAGGGTTGTAATTGATACTTCCCTTAACTCCTATTAAGGGCACATTGGGAAAGTGCCCACAGCTGGTGATGATATCTCTGCCCTTGGTGCCTTGAGTACACCATCTGATGTCTGCTGAAGTGAGAGTAGTGAGCCTCTTAGCCCAGTTGCTTTGCTGATGAGGGTTTAGGAATGCATCTGTCCTGGGTAGATGCTTTAGAAGCCAAGCATGGAATAATGGAGCACAACACCTCACTAGCCTTCCCCTCTGCTTCTCATTCTTCTGATGTACTGAGTAATAGAGATCTCCTAGCAAAGTTGGCACTGGGTTCTTCAGGATGAACAAATGGATTGCATTTTTGCTAATGAATCGAGGCTCATCTGCAAACAGCACCATTCCATATACACTTAAGGCCAACAGAGCACAAACAGCTTTCCATTCCCCCAGGGAAGCCTTCAAACCAGCTTGAGAAATCAGGAAGTCAAGATGAAAACCAGGGATCCCAGCTTTAGAGGTCATATGCTGCTCAATCAAAGTAGGTTCCAGGTGCAAAGCTTTTGCCACCTCTCCATTGCTGGGAAAGACCATTTCAGGGTTGAAAGGGATTTCTCTCTTGATAGGCAAACCAATCAAAGATGAGTATTCTTCCAAGAGAGGACCCAACTGAAAGTCTTGAAAGGTGAAACATCTCAATGGGGGGTCATAAAACTGAATACAGGTATGGATCAGGCTTCTCTGAGATGGGTCCAGATCCATGACCAAGTCAAGTATATCCCCATAATGCTCCCTGAACAAAGGTACGTGATCTGGAGTGATCAGGGTTTGGATCCTCCTGATGTCTGATAAGTCTGGTTGGAAGAAATGATATGTGATGTTGCCTTTCTTTGGAGCCATAAGTGCTGAGACTGAGTAGAATAAGTGTTGATGAAGAGGTTGAGAAGTGGGCCACTGGCTGGCTAGTGCAAGTAACTGAAGTATATGGCTGACAAGCTGAAGCAAGTGCTGGTGGAGATAGGTCAAAACTACAGATGGGGTCAAAACCAAAACCAGATGAAAATGGATACCCTGAAACACAAATAAGCACATGTTAATATGATGCAATGGGTATGTATGCAAATGAAATGCAAGGGTTTGTGACTGAGCTGGATCTGATTAACTGCCTTGGTATAGATCCATGTGTGTTCAAGAATCCCAGATGGAGGTCTATAAATCCAGTAACCAAGGTAGGGGACTCAAATAAAGAGCCACAAGTCCAGGGTTTAGAATCACAAGAACTATCCAACATGGAGCATTCTTAACAAAGTCAAAGTAACAGGGTATTCTGAGGTCAAGGTACCTGCAAACCTGTAAACAGCCCAACCCCCCTCACAGGTGATGATCTAAAACAAGGATCCTCAGACTTGGATCAGTTATGAGAAGTGTAAACACTTCTAACCCGGAGGTACAATGTTTACAATAACCATAACAATTCCTCCTCTAATTCACCTCAGTTTCTGAAGGTCAATACTGAAAGGTCATCCAGACTTAGCAGGCTTCCCAGATAGCCCTAGCATTGCAGGAAATCTGCAACACAGAGTTCTCAAGAAGAAACCCATATCTGAACCGTGTTTCATATTCCCGCACCAGACCGAAATGGAATGGGAAAGAATATGATTCACTCTAACCTAGGTGTCACTCAGATCCCAGGTATAGGATCTTAACTCTCAATGAATCACCCACCCAACAAAACCAGATCCAGCCAGCAGTAATGACAGTATGATAAATAAATGCAATAAAGAAAGCAGTAAAGTAACTGTACATAAAGCAATAAACAAAAATAAATACAAGCACAAACAAGCACATAACACCCCAGTAAACACAAATCAATCAAGCGCTAGGAGGAACCCACAAAAAGAACCAGAAGCCCTGGTTTCAGTATAAGGGTCCCCAGCAGAGTCGCCAAGCTGTCGCTCCCGATAAGTGACACCAGGTCAGATAAGGGTACAGACGCGAACGGTCGGCGAGAGGGACAATGAGAACACACAGCCGTGAACTCACTGGAGATGAATAGAGTCGCCATCTAGGCATTTTTATCCCGGAGGAAAGGCAATGCTGCATAGACCTAGAAAGATATGGATAAGACGGTTGCGAACCAGAGAGACTGAGAAAGGGGGTTGGTTACAACCTGGGAAGGTATTAGCACCCAGATTGTCCGCCGTACTCGACGGGATCCACGCTTGAAAGATTTGTGTTTTAAAGGGGTAGTGTCAGTGCAATTTGTGTGTAAAAGAGCTGGAAAGATATACAGGTGTCAGTGTAAAAGAGTGTGAAGTGTAGCATATACAGTGTCAGTGTGAGATCAAGAATAAGATGCTCAAGATCATGAGGCTTAAAGAATAATGCTGGAAATAGGGGGAATATACAGAGACTTTTGTTCGATAACTGTTAAGTTATGCCTACGTATCCTCTCGTGCAATGAGGAAGTCAGAACACCGTAGTTCGACCCAAAGAGACTGAAAGATGAATTGACTTGTGAACTGCTTGCTTGTCAATGCTCAAGTGTATGACCTGTCTGGCTCAGGTGCAAACTGTCTTGCATTAGACGGAAGAAGCAAGTTCTCGTTTGTGAGTGAATGAGATGAGGAAAGAATCCCGAAGGAGACGATTGTTGTTTGTTTTTGTGTTTTCAGTCTTTTATTGCTTTTGGAAGTTTGTCATAAGTTAATGAGCTTAAGCCTAAACCAATGGATTTAGTAAACTCATCACATCATCCCTCTGATTAGGGGTAATGAGAATACCTTAAGTGTGAAGTCAGATTCTCACACTTAATCACCTTTGATGCAGGGTTAAGATCATTAACCTACTTGTGATTATTTAGATGTTTTTGTGGTTTTTGTTTAGTGTTGAGTAATGAGGTTAAGCCATAATCAGGGATTAAACAGACTCATTACACCATCCTAAAGGAAGGATGATAGATGAGAATGTTTAAGCTGAGGAAAGCTCCTCAACTTAATCCGTGATTAGGGATTAAACTCATGACAAAACAAAGCCTTTATTAAGTGGATTTTATTTAATGATATGTTGATGAAGTGATTTTTATGATTTGTAAGACAACTTGAGGGGGACTTGTCCATTAACACTAGGGTTAGTCCTTCTTAACCACTTAAGGAAGAATTAGAACCCTAATGCAAGGCCCAAGTTACAAGTGATGTCTTGATGATTATTAGGTGAATTGATTAAGAGATTTAAACACATTAAGGGTTTAACACTTAGGATTAAAGTTATACACTCCATCCTAAAAGAAGGATGCAGGCATAAGCTTAATCACAAAGTCTTAAAGCCTTTAGGGTTTAGTCCCTGATTATGAGGTGAGAAGAGAGGACTCAAAGAGAGACACAAAGGTAAAACTATGAGGGGATACTAATCAAAACCCTAATTCATTGTCATGCTTGGTTGATCCTAAGGTTTGTGAGGTTTTCAAGAACAATCTTCAAAGGAGCCACCAGGAAGCAGATGAACAGGATCAAGAGAAGCAAAGCAACTTGCTTCATTCAAGAAGTCAAGTCACTTGAAGAAAGAAAGTAGGAAGAAGAAGAATGAGCAAGCCCAAACTCATACACAAATAGAAATGCAGCAATGGATGCAAGAGAGATGAAAAGAAAAGTTATGAGAAGTGAAAGCAAATTCACTTCTCAAGTTCACTTACCACCTGAAATGTTAGAAAGAAATGCAATGCAATGCTAAATGAAATGAAATGACATGATGCTAGACCAAACCAGAAGCATGTTGATGATGATTATGATGTTATAAGATGCTGCAAACATGAGGCAAGGCATGGGGATGTTCATACAAGATTATGAATGCAAATGATGCAAGCTAAGGAGCATGAACAAGCATGAAATGTTATGAAGCATACAAGACAAATGACATGGCAAATATGCAATGCAATGATCAAACATGCTTTCTAAATGTCTTAAGATGTCAAATGAATCACAAGAATGCACAAAATGCAGAGACAAGTCATGTTATGCAAGGAAATGCAAGAAGGATGCAAATGGAAGCCCAAATTAGGGTTCATGGACCAAACATCAAACAAAAACTCAAAACAGAGGCAAACCCTAAGATAAAAAATGGAAAATGCCAACCAAAGAAACCCTAAACCTATACTAAATCACTACCCAAAGGGGAACTCTCAACTCTCAACCAATCTCAAGATATGAATTTTCTAAGTTATTAGGGTTTTTTAGGGTTCTTAACTAAAGAAAAGCCAAACAATATGGAAAATGCAAGATCAAATCATGGCCATTTTACCCTAGAAACTACATGCCAAACACAAAACAATGCAAAAAGAACCAATGTCCAACTCTTCTCCAATAGGCAGAAATGATTTTTGGAACTTATGATCAAAATAATGCACAAAATATGATTTAATTCAATGAAAAATTCTTAAAATGCATCAAGATCAAAAAAGAAATTTGGTTTGAAGGTTGGACAATGTTTCTAAATGTCTTAGAACATTTCATGAATTTTTTTGTAATTTTTAAATACCTAAAAGTATTTTTAATTAATTAATTCCCATTAATCAATTAAAAATAATCTTTTAAATATTTAAAAATACTTTTTTTATGATAAAAAATAAAATAAAAATGTTTTTGTGTCTTAAAAATTAATAAAACTTTTAAGAAAAAGTTTCATAATTTTTAAGAATTTTTAGCTATTTTAAAATAATTATGCAAGTTAATTGAAATAAAAATGAATTAAAAATAAATTAAACTGAAGTATGCACAATGAGAGGCTGAGATGCAATCTGGAAAGGAAACCATTGACCACGCGCCAGATCCAATGGTCATAATTCAAACCTGACTAATTAATTTATTAAACCTAATTAGAATTAATTAATCCTGATTAATTGAAAATGGCATGATCTCAGCCACACACTCACACGCGGGAAACAAGATCCAGTGGCTCACATTTAAAACTTGCCCTAACCCTAATTAAATGACTAATCACTTTCAGGTCACCGGAGACGAGCTCCGTTCGTCTTCTCCGGTGACCTTCTCCCCTGAAAACTTCCAAATCCTTCCCTAGGTCACTAAAATGAAATCTAAAACCATGGAAATGTTCCTCACATCCTCACGAATCAAACCCCTATCCTAAAACAAATTTATTCTTCCTAAACAAACTGAATCGAAGAGAACAAGTTCTAGGGCACGCAGGTTTCAGAGACAAATTAAACTCTCAAATCAAAGCCATTTTCAAAACCAATGATACCAGGATGATCAGTGAAGCACATAGAACAAGTTTGTAACAAGAAAAACAATTTCTGGAAAAATAAATTTCAGGCTACCTGAGATTCGAAGCTTTCAGTTTGAGGACTTTCTGGCCACTTCCTTCAGTGCAAACTACTCCACTTGGTCCCCAGAAGATGTTTGAATGCTCAAAAGAAGTTTGTGTTGGCTGGATAATGAGATTCGACAGCTTCTGCTCAAGCTTGATCATAAATGGCAATGGTGTTTTAGGCACTTTCAGGTCATGGTGAAGGGTTGTTTGTGATCCTGATGATGTTTTGAGAAGGTCTGTGGTGTTAGTTTGGCTGTTTGTGAGCTAGAAAGAAAGATTCGAATGAAACTGCAAAGTGAGGTAAGGAATGGCAGTGGAGTGTTCTGGTTGTTTCAGGCTTGGGTTCTTGGTGCTGGGTGGTCTATGGAGCAAGGTGAGTTGAATGGTGAAGATAGTTTGAGTGTTTGCAAGCTATGGAATCAGATCCGAAACAAGTTGCAATTGGGAGTGTTTTTGTGAATGTGATGAATTAATCAGTTTCAGGCTTGCTTAGTGTTATGTCTTGCTTGCAAATTGTCCACATAACTCTCTCTCATTGGTCAGTTGACAAGACATGCCCTTTATTGATTGGTAAGTTACCTTTTGCAAAAAGTCAAATAATGTGTAAGAGAAGTATGGCTCATGGTCTAGGCAAGTACAAGGCATGGGCTGGCGCAGCAAGGGTGAGGGAGAGGCCTAGCAAAGCTCAGCATCCAAGGCTGCAAGTTGTAGGAAGCATGATCATGAGTTTTGCAACTTGTTGCAACTTTGGTTCACATGTGAGAAAGTCTTGTTACACAAACCAAACCATGGGGAAACTTGGTCCAATTCTGATTTTTAAGGCTCATAGAATGTTTGTGTAATGGTTTCAAATGAATTAGAGGTCACATAATGCATTGGTTCATGACTTTGCAAAATTCTCACTTAGGGCATGCCTTGAAAATCAATGATTTTAGCCAACTTTGCATTGCCATAACTTTTGATTCAAGAAGAGTTTGATCATGTTCTTGTACTTTTTGAAAAGGGAAAAATGAGATCTACAACTTTCATGACCAAAGTTTTTCCATTTGAAGCATTTTTGGATCAAGAATCATGGCTTGAAAAATGACCTAAAATGATGCATTCTTGAAAAGTCAACTATGCCCAAAAAGTCAACATTTGCAAAAAACCTAAATTCTTGATTTTTATGAACTTCAACCTTCTTCCATGATCAAATAAAGACCAAATACACTCAAAATGATGAAGATCACCCATTGGTTGGGTCATTGGGGGCCTCAGATGCCCTGATTTTACACTGACTTGTCTGAAAAGTCAACCTTTGATCAGGTGACTTCCCCATGGAATTTCTTCATGAAAATTGACATGTATACTACCTATACCACATAGAGATCAATGGAAACAAGAATGACCAAAAAATTTGGAGTTATGGCCTCTGAAACCAAAACCCTAATTTTAGTCAACTGTGCAGTTCAAACTGGCCCTGCATCCACTCAAACCCTAGTTCTTGTGATTCCTCTGCAATTTTGACTTTGAGGAGATGGAATATGACATAAGAACACACATGGACCACTTTGAGTTGATTGGTGGCCTTTGGAATGGCTCAAGATGCTTTGAGATTGCTCAGATCACAAACCCTAGGTGCAGATGCCTTAGAAACTATGCAGTGAATCAAAAATGAGATGTGAGATGATATGATTGTGTTTATGCATATGAGATGATCACAAGCCATGGTATGAATGGGTGAGGGCAAATTTGGGGTGTTTACAATAAGTCATGAAGATGAGTGATCTCTTGGCCCATTCTGAATTTTAGATGTTGTATGATCATGTTGTGAAGGAATGATACACATTTGAGGCCTCTAGAACACTTGAACAAACCATTTTGCAAAATGTCTCTTTGGTAGAAAACTTCAAATTTTGTGATTTTAGCCAACTTTGACAAACCATAAATTTTGATCCAAAATGAATTAGGTCATGTTCTTGTACTTTTTGAAAAGGGAATGATCCAATCTACAACTTTCATGACCAAAGTTTTTCCATTTGAAGCATTTTTGAATCAAAAAGCAAAGGTTGAAAAAGTTTCCCAAAATGGCAATTTCATTAAAAGTCAAACTTTCCCAAAAAGTCAACTTTGCAAATGACTTGAAATTCTTCAATTTTGTGAACTACCAACATCTTCAATGATCAAATAAAGATCATACACAATCAAAATGATGAAGAACACCCTTTGGTTGGGTCATTGGGGGCCTCAGATGCCCTGATTTTACACTGACTTGCTCAGAAAGTCAACTCTTGATCAAATGACTTCCCCATGGAATTTCTTCATGGAAATTGATATGCATGCTCCCTATACCATATAGAGACCAATAGAAACAAGAATGACCAAAAAATTTGGAGTTATGGCCTCTGAAACCAAAACCCTAATTCTAGGTCATTTGTGCAGTTAAACCTGGCTCTGCTTCCATGTCATTCTCAGCTCTTGTGATTTTTGACATTCTTGACTTTGAGGGGATATACTATGATGCTTGAACATACATAGACCCCTTTGAAGTGATTGATGGCCTTTGGAGTGGCTCAAGAAGCCCTTGGATTGCTCAGATCACAAACCCTAGATGCAGATGTCTTAGAACCAATGCAGTGAAACAAAAATGTAATATGAGATACTATGATTGAGCTTATGCATATGAAATGATCACAAGCCATGGTGTGAATGGGTGAGGGCAAATTTGGGGTGTTTACACCAACCACACCGGCGGTGACACTTGTCACTGTCCGGTAGGCTCCATTAGCTGTTAATCCTGTGCACGTCATCCATCGCAATCACCATGGTCCTTTGCCTAAGATCCGTCTGATGAACATAATGTGTAAGTCAACATGATCTAACGATCTAGATGAGCCAAACCCTTTGAACATGAACTACACCATGCACCTTCAGTTTCCTGTTGCGTGTGGGCCTAAATCCAGATGCTATCCGCACCCCCATTTGGGCCCAGTTTTCATTATTAACTAAAAAAATACTTCACCTACACCCCATTCTAATTTCTCTCTTCTTTTTTAATTTCTGTTTCATGTCCTTTCAATTTTAATTCATAAAAAATACCAAAAAGCATTATAAAATTCTACAAAAATTATATGATCTTTCTAACTCATTTTAGAAATTCTCTACATTTTTACTTTCTAAATTTTGTCATTTTTCAATTTAATTTAGATTTTCCATTTAATTAGTGTTATATTGAATTCTTTCATGAACATATAATTTTGTACATTTTATTTCTCCCACTTCCTGTTTGATATTTGGCCCATTCTTTTTTCTATAATTAGAGGACTCATAATAGAACCTGGAATAAGTTTTGGTATTTTTTTAGGCCATTTTATTCACTGTCTTGGTAGTGTTGTTTGTGTAAAATTGTGATTGAATCTTAGATAGATTTAAGTGACCATTTGACATAGTTAGGTTATGAATTTTTAGGAGATTTTTAAACACAATATTAGTGTATTGATTTTAGTCAACCTTTTTAATTGTAAATCCGTCTAAGTTAGCTTAGGATTTTATGGTGCATTAGGACTTAGGCTTAGAAACCGTTCAAATGTGTTTCCATAAAGCGATTAGCCTTCATTTCAGTTTTATGCCTTATATACTTTAGAAATTCTTGCAACCTTTTTGTTATCTTAATTCATTTTCGTCATATTATTGTATATGCATCTCCATTTCATTTACTAACATTTTCTTTTTGTGCAAGGTATTTTTTCGAGGATTCGCTTATGGACTTGGATTATTTTTATTATGCCTCGATTATATTTTTGTGGTTTGTACTTTGTGATGTAATAGCTTAGAACTCTTTTTTCCTGGCATAGTTCTCATAATTAGGCTAGAAAAGATAAAACGAATCGCTAGAAAACCAAATCTCAAAAATAAAATAAAGAAATACTCGATCCAACGTCGAGTAAATTTTCAAATAAATAAACAAATAAAGTTTCATGCGACTTTAGGATTCCTCGATTACCATTGCTCCACTCCATTACACCCAAAAGCAAGCCTTATATGTTGCACACCATAAGTCGTGCGTCTCAGCACCATGCAACCGACCCACCCGATCCATCGTTTCATCTCATTTACGATTCATACACGTTTTCACCCACCATGACGTAGGAGGGCCATGTTATTCATTATTACTTTTTGTACTTGCATTTCTAGTCTAATATCCTCCTAGGTAGCTTTAATCTTTCAAGCCTCACTAACCATAGGTCACCATTAAACTCAATTAACTTAGGGTAAAGTCTAGTTTCCCTTAGAGTTTTTCCTTTCAATTTGAGTCTCACTTTTCACCTTTAAAGGAAAATCAAAAACATTTAAAAGGAAAGTAGGTACAATATGCCACGAGCCTTAAGCTATATGGGAAAGGATTGGTGGAGGTCTCCTCCATTCTTCTAGGATACTTTACAAACGTTCCATTGGGGGCGACCATGGAAAGTATTCGCTCCTGTATCATAGTCTTTAGTGTTGTACCCACGATAAACACAAAATCAAGACACTTCTTCTAAAAGACAATAAACCAACAAGACAACATGTCTTCTCTTCTCATCTTACTCTTTGCGGACGAATGCGACTTGCCTCGACAGTTCAAACAGCGACACGGTAAACACCCTCGAGTCAGAGCCGGTAACACCTGAGCTAGAGCTATGGCAACATCATCCTAAAAATCATAAACAAGTTCCCGCCTTAGTTAGACGAACTACGGCGACTCTGATACTCATTTTCCCGATGAGGTACGTAGGCAGTGGGGTAGGGCCCATTCGAGCACATTATTTATTTTCCCTACATTTTCCCCTCTTTCTTTCCATTCTCCAGTTCCTTTCTCAGTTCCCTTTCTCATTCCATTCCAGTTCCAGCAGCAGTTTTATTCAGCAATAGTTATATTCTTTTACCCTTTGAAGCAGACTAACAAGCCTGGATCCCGTCGGGTACGGCGGGGGATTGGGGTGCTAATACCTTCCCAGGTCGTAACCGACTCCCGAACCCAGATCTTTGGTTCGCAAGGCCTCGTCCTTTTCCTTCTTCCTCAGGTTTGTGCAACATTACCTTTCCCATTCATTTGGGATAAAAATGTCTGGCTGACGACTCTACCTTTTCCGCGCCACTTTCGTGTTTGTACTAGGATGAAAATCCCGGGAGCGACAATATTTTCTTAATAAATCTATTCAAACCTTAATTTTTATTTAAAGCCTAATTCTAACCCTAATTTATTTTTAGTTTTTTAAGTTTTATTTTATTTAATTATTTAAAATATTATTCTGTTCTTTGCTTTATTTTAAATTATTATAAAAATGTATAAGTTGTAATTATTGTAATTTATTTTCCGTCCGATTATATTGTATCTGCCCCAAAGCCATGTAATAGCTTAGGAACGTATTTTTGCTTTTTTTTTATCTTCGTAAATATATTAATTGTGTGGTTAGTAAATAGGGAGTGGAAAGAATTAATTCTAATTAATTGAATTTAGATAACTAATTAAAAAGATAAAAAATATCTGAATATAAACACTCACACATGTAAGTCGATCTAAGATCGATGTCTGCACCTCCTAGGGTTATCCCTTTTGGTTACCTTAATTAAACGGCCAAGCCCCTCGAAAGTAGGGCGTCTTAAGCAAAGTCCCTCCAGGAAATAAATCATCTTGTCCCTCCCTTCGGTTAAAAGATCAAGTCCATACGATGTTGCCTAATTGATCTTGCCCCTTCAGATTAAAAGATGATGGTCCCTCCCAAATTGCTAAAGACACCCTACAGTTGCCTTCGTTGACCGTACGATGACCCTATGCCTGCACCTTAATAAATCCAAGGTAATGACTACCTAATCCTTAATAGTAGGGACAGTCTTACCCTTGAAAGAATATAAAAGAACATGAATGACTTAGTCTAGGGTAGGTACCTCATAGTTACTTGCTCAAACTTTAAAAATACCTTTCACACCTCACTATTTTCAAAACATTTTCAAAACAAAGGCTTTGTATACATCCATCTGAGGATCATTACAAAGTACTTAGACAATTTTTCTAATCACACACTTCACACTTTCAAAACAATTAAGTGAGCTAAGTAACTAAGAACCCATGGATAACCATGGATATTAAGGGTGTTAACACCTTCCCTTTATATAACCTACCCCCCCGAACTCAAGTCTTTTAAAAATAGGTCTTTCCTGTTCTTTTATGTCCTTTCCACTTGGATAAAATAAAATTCGGTGGCGACTCTTGCTATCCGCAACATAACTAAAAAGTCAGTTCTCCCACCGTGTTACAGATACAAATAAGTGTAATTCATTGGGATAGGATCAAAGTTTGGCCTATTGCGATACTTATTTTGTCTGGCAGCAGGATGTGGAGCTTGAGCTTGAGCTTGTTGAGCTTTAACAATAGGAGAAAATGCAGCTACATATGGTTGAACATATTGTTGTTGATGGCGATAATGCTTCCTTTCATTTGAAATAACATAAGTATCACCATCTTTTCTCTTTTGAAAGTTCCCATGAGACTTTCTTGCAGCATTAGAAGATTCAACATTGGTAATATTACCTTTCTTGATACCTTCTTCTAATCTTTCTCTAACAGTGGCTAGGTCAGCAAAACTAGATGAAACACTTCCTACCATCTTCTCCCAAACGAAAGGTTGAAGAGTGTCCATAAAAAAACCAGTTAATTCTTTTTCGGCCAAAGGTGGCTCCACTTTAGCAGCTAGCTCTCTCCAACACTGAGTGTACTCTTTGAATGATTCTTTCTCTTTCTGAGACATGTTCTGAAGTTGACGACGGTCAGGCGCCACGTCCAGATTATACTGTAAACACCCTAAATTTGCCCTCACTTTTTCTCACACCATGACTTGTGATCTTTCATTTTTTTTTAACATAAGCATTACATCTCATATTGCATGTTTGCTTCACTGCATAGTTCAAGTTCATCTACATCTAGGGTTTGTGATCTGAGCAATCCAAGAATCCATCCGAGCCATCCCAAATGCCTCAAGGCTTTCCAAGGGGGTCCATGTGTGTTCTACCATCATATTATGCTCCCCAAAGTACATGGAATACAAGAGATCACAAGAACTGGCAAAGGCATGGAAGCAGAGCTAGGGTTTTCACTACACAGATGACCAAAATTAGGGTTTTGGTTTCAGAGGCTTTAACTCCAAACTTTTGGGCCATTCTTGTTTCTAATGTTATTAAAATGTAATAAGGATCATGTGTACCAAGTTTGATGAAGAAACTCATTGTGGAAGTCATCTGATCACTGGGTAACTTCTTGAGCAAGTTAAGTCAAAATCAGGGCATCTGAGGCCCCCAACAATGGAACCAAAGGGTTATTTTCATCAAATTTAAGTTCTATGATCTTTATTTGATCTTATAAGTGGTTGGAAGTTCACAAGATTGAAGAATTTTGAGCCAATTGCAAACTTGCCATTTTTGGAAATGACTTGAAATGCAAACTTTCCATTTTGGGAAAGTTTTTCAACCTCCTCTTTCATAACCAAAAATGCTTCAAATGAAAAATTATTGGTCATAAAAGTTGTAGATTGGGTGTTTCCCTTTTCAAAAAGTACAAGAACATGTCTTGATTCATCATAGAACTCAAGATATGGCCTTTCAAAGTTGGCAAAAATCCTATAATTTCAAGTTTCATGTCAAAGAGGGATTTTGCATTTTGGCATGTTCAAGAATTCTAATGACTTCTAATGTGCACAAACACTTCACAACATGTCAAATGGACTTCAAAAGATCATAATTATGCATTGAACCTAGGGTTTCCATGACTTATGATTCAAGAAACTTCAAAGAGGGATATTTGCAAAAACATGTGATGACTCTTCATCCAAGCCTTCCAGCACATCAAAACCAATCCCATGGCCATCCTTGAACCCAACTGAGGCCAGACACCCCATGAAATCTCCTCTGACCCGTGCCCATACCTCATAGTACACAATCTTGACTTTTTGCAAAAACTCCCATACCAATCAGCCTGTGCCACCACCCACTTTCTGAGCAATTCCATTGGCTTAAACAAACATTATGGATCACATTTCATAACACACAAGAGCCTGAATCATCCCACAACTCAGAATCCACAAAATCCATCAAAAACTTCCTCTCTTCGAAAATCATCACATAACCACTCAAACTTCAAACTTATTCCACCAATCAATTCAGCATCACCCCAGGATCATTTCCCACCCATCACCATAGCTTAAAACACCCTCAAGCCAAAATACGATTTATGCAAAACCAAACACTCCAAAATAGCCATCACAAGCTTGCTCTAAGCTCCTCATCATCATCATGGAGTTCATTGGGGTGGATATGAACCAAAAGGAAGGCCAGAAAGCTCAAGTACACAAAGCTTCAACTCAGGTAGCTATGATGAACATTTTTTCCAGAACTTCTCTTTTAAGTTTCTAAATGATTCCTTATGCTTCCCTGATCATGCTAATGCTTTTACTTTTGAAAATGGTTGAGTTTTAAGCATTTCATAGCTTTCTGAAATTTTGCCCGTGAAATGTTCTTGCTTCGATTCTCTCTTTTGATGCATGATAAATGTTTTTAGTGCCCGGATTCTTGTTTGTTGATGTTTGATGAGTGATTCTGGAGCATTTGGGAGCTTGGGGTGGCCTAAGTAGTGATTTCAGAATTTGGATGGCCAGAGAAGATGACCGGAGCTAGCTCCGGTCATCTGAAAGTGGTTAGGGTTCTTAATTAGGGTTTAAGGGTCAGTTTGAATGTGGACCGTAGGATTAGGATTAGCGCGTGTTTAGAGGGTCCAGATCATTTCATTAAATCCTAATCTTTTAATTAAATTAATTAATTAGGATTAATTAAATAAAAACCCAGTTTGAATGTCAGCCATTGGATTGCGCGCTCAGTCAACCCTCCCTTTTCTAGTTTGAATCTCAGCCATCAGATCCTCATACTTTCATTTAAATCAATTTTTACTTCATTTTTATTGCATTTCCTTGCACAATTTATTTAAAATATCAAAAAGCATTCAAAAAATGTTTTCTTTTGCATTCTGACTTTAAATATTTTTCTCCATCCAAAAATAATTTTTATTTTATTTTTTGCATTAAAAAAGTATTTTTAAAATATTTAAATGTTATTTTTAATTAATTAAAGTATTTTAATTAATTAAAAATACATTTAAGTTTCTAAAAATCACCAAAAAAATCATGAATCGTCTCAATGCATTTAGAAACATTTTCAAACTCTTCACACAAATTTCTTTTTAGGTTTGATCATAGTTTGCCAATTTGTTTGAATTAAGGGTCATAAAAATCATATTTTTGAACCCTAACTTTAAAAAATCATTTCTGCCTAACAAAGAAGAGTTTTAAGATGATTCTTTTTTCATTGTGTTACATATTGCATTTAGTTTATAGGTCTTTTTCATCATGAATTTATCTTGCATTTTCAAATTGATTTGCATTTTTCCCTTTGAACCACCCAAAAACCCTAGAAAACTTAGGAAAATCATAACTTTTGATAGGTTAGGCTTCTGACCTTCTCCTTTGGGGTGTGACCTAATATGGGATTAGGGTTTGTTTGAGCTTGATTGAAATTTTTATCATGTCATTTGCTTCTGTTTTATCCATTTGCATCTCACATGTCCATGTAACCCTAATTTCTCATGTTCATTTGCATTCACCTTGCATATGCATCATCACATCTTCAAAGCATGCCTCCTTTGCATCCCATCTTTGTATGATCACACATGTGCATTTTATATGACTTTGCATCATCTTACATGACATTTGCATTGCATAAGAACTTCTGACTTTGGTCATTTCATCTCATTTCATCTCATTTCATCTCATTTCATTTCATTTCTTTATGCTTTTTACTTATGTATTCATGCTAACTTTTCAGGATTTGGTAAGTCATTTTGGGAGGTGAATTTGCCTTCACCTCTCCCTTCTTCTTATCTCTTTCATTTGCATTTTAACTTGTCTTTAAAGTGAATTTGATTCACTTATGTTCCATCTCCCACTTTCTTCCTTTAAGTTACTTATCTTCTTAGGAAGTAAGTAACTTATTCTTCTGCTTCTTCCTCCTTTCATATGCTTCTTCCATTGGTGGCTTCCTTGAAGATCTTTCTTAAGCCTCACAAACCATAGGATATCCAAGCATGATAATGATTAGGGTTGTAATTAGTCCCCCTTAGTTTTTTACCTTTTCGTCTCCTTGAGTCTCTCTTCTCATCTCAATAATCAGAGACTAAACTCTTAAAGTTTTAGGACTTTGGAATTAGGATTATGCCTGCATCCTTCTCTTAGGATGGAGTGTATAACTTTAATCCTAAGTGTTAAACCTCTTAATCAAATCATCTTAATAATTATCAAGACTTTATCTTGTAAGTTGGGCCTTACATTAGGGTTCTAATTCTTCCTTATGGTTAAGAAGGACTAACCCTAGTGTTTAATGGACAAGTCCCCCTCAAGTTGTCTTACAAACATAAAATCCATTTCTTAATCCCACCTTTAATTAAAATCCATTTAATAAAGGCTTGTTATATAATGAATTTAATCCCTAACCATGGATTAAGTTGAGGTATCTTCCTCAGCTTAAGTGTTCTCATCTATTATCCTTCTATTAGGATGGTGTAATGAGTTCACTAATCTGTGATTAGAGATTAAACTCATTACTTAACACTAAACAAAATCCAAAAACATCTAAATAATCACAAGTAGGTCAATGATCTTAATCCTACATCATCATGGTAATTAAGTTGAGATGCTTATCTCACACTTAAGTAGGCTCATTATCCCTAATCAGGGAGGATATAATGAGTTTACAAGCCCTTGATTTAGGCTTAAGCTCATTAACTTATGCAAAACACGAAAAACAATAACAAAACTGAAAAACACAAAAACAAACAATAATCGTCTCCTTCGAGATTCTTTTCTCATCACACTCATTCACAAGCGAGAACTTTCTTCTTCCGTCTAATGCAAGATAGTTAGCACTCGAGCCAGATGAGTCATACACTTGAGCATAGACAAGTAAGCAGTTCACAGTCAATTTATTTTCAGTCTCTTTGAGTCGAACTACGGTGTTTTGACTTCCTCATTGCACGAGAGGATACGTAGGCATAACTTAACTGTTATCGAACAAAAGTCTCTGTGTCTTCCCCCTTTCTCAGCATTTTCTTTTAAAGCCTCAGTTCCTGAGCATTCACCTTTTGCACTGACACTTGTATACTCTTTTCCAGCTTTTGCACATAGATATCACATCACCTACCCCTTTTAAACACAATCTTGTAAGCGTGGATCCCGTCGAGTACGAAGGACAATTTGGGTGCTAATACCTTCCCAGGTTGTAACCAACCCCCTTTCTTAGTTTCTCTGGTTCGCAACCGTCTTATCCATCTCCTTCTAGGTTTATGAAACACTACCTTTCCTTCGGGATAAAAATGCCTAGCTGGCGACTCTATTCATCTTCACTTTCATTTTCTCTTTTCGCTGACCGTTCGCGTCTGCACCGGGATGCATATCTTCGGGAGCAACAGCTTGGCGACTCTGCTGGGGAAAAATCTTGCAACCAGGGTTTCTGTTTCTTTTTGTGGGTTTCTCCTAGCATTTGTTTGATTTGTGTTTATGGGGGTGTTATGTGCTACTTGTGCTTGTTGTTTATTGCTTTATTTATTTCTTTATGTACAGATTTATTTATTGCTTTCATTTTACTGTTTATATGCATTTCATACTGTTATCATATCATTTGTGTTGGATCTCTTGTCTGTTTTGATGGGAGGGATTATTGAGTGATTAAGGTTCCATACCGGGAGCCTGAGTGACACATAGGATAGAGTGGCTTCATATTCTTTCCCATTCCATTTCGGTCTGGTGTGGGAATATGAAACATGTTTCAGACATGGGTTTCTTCTTGAAAACTCTATGCTACGGATTTCCTGTAGTACTAGGGCTATTTGGGAAGCCTGCTAAGTCTAGATGACCTTTTTATGACCTTCAACATCTGAGGTGAATTAGGGGAGGAACCTTTATGATTATTGTAAACATTGTATCTTCGGGTTAGAAGTGTTTACATTTCTCATAACTGGTCAAAGTCTAAGGATCCTTGTTCTAGAACAATACATGTGAGGGGGTTGGGATGTTTACCGGTTTGCAGGAACTCTTGGCCTCATCATACCTTGTTACTAGTTTTGTTAAGGTTGCATCATTTTGGAATGTTCTTGTGAAATCCTGGACTTGTGACTCTTTATTTGAGTCCCCCACCTGGTTACTGGTTTTCTAAGCTTTCATCCGAACTTATGAACACACATGGACCCTATCAAGGCAGATAACAGATCCAGCACTTGATCACAAACCCTTTGCATATCATTCTGCATACATCATTTTGCATCATTTAACATTTGTCTATTTGTTTTACAGGGTATCCACATCTTGTCTTTGGTTTGGTTTTGACCTGTTCTGCTGCTCAGATTCCTTCAACTATCTGCATCAGCTACATCAGAGATTCTTTTCAGCTCTCTTCACCAGCTGTCTTCATCAGAGACTCTTCTTCAGCATCTTCTTCAGTTACCTTTATCAGCAGTTATCCTCAGTCTTCTTCATCAGCATCTATTGTCAGCATGGACCCATCCAGGAAGAGCAACATCACCTATCATTTCTTTGAGCCCACTCTGACAGGCATCAGACAGATTCAGACTCTCATCACTCTTGATCATGTCCCTTTATTCAGGGAACATTATGGTGGCATTATGAACATGATCATGGACTTGGATGCCTCCCAGAGGAGCATGATCCACACCTGTCTCCAGTTCTATGACCCTCCTCTCAGATGTTTCACTTTCCCGGATTTTCAGTTGGGACCTTTGATGGAAGAGTTCTCTATGTTGTTAGGTGTCCCATCAGGAGAGGGATTCCCTTCAACCCTGAGATGGTTGCTCCTAAGAATGAAGATGTAGCTAAGGCTTTGGAATTGAAGTCCACTCTCATTGACCAGAATATGACCACTAAGGCAGGAATCCTAGGCATTCATTTGGACTTCTTGGTTACCCAGGCCACCCTTCATGCTGCAGCAGGGAAGTGGGACACTGTTTGTGCTCTTCTAGCCCTCAGCATATATGGAGTCATCTTGTTTGCAGACGAGCCTAAGTTTGTAAGCAAGAGTGCAATCCACCTTTTCCTGTTGAAGAATACAGTCCCTACCCTACTTGGAGACTTTTATTATTCAGTGCATCAAAGGAATGAGAAGCAGAGGGGGAGATTAGTCAGATGTTGTGCACCCCTTTTCTACTGTTGGTTGTTAAGGCACTTGCCGAAGTCGGACACTTTCTTGAATCCTCATCAGCCAAGGAACTGGGCTAAGAGAATGATTGCCCTTACATCAGAGGACATCCGATGGTGCACTCAGGGCACCAAGGGCAAAGATATCATCACCAGCTGTGGGTAGTATCCCAATGTACCCCTGATTGGAGTGAATGGTTGCATCAACTACAATCCTTTACTTTTCAAAAGGCAATTAGGGTATGCCTTGGTGCATCCACCAAGAGAGCAAGACTTGACAGAAACCCTCTATTGTGACATCCAGCATAACCTTGCCATTGTCAGACAGGCAGCCTGGGCTTGGGACAATATTCAGACTAAGGGGACAGCTATTCTTGGCAGGTGCAACAACATAGATTCAGCTCAGTATCTTGACTGGTCTCGTGTCAGGAGACAAATCACCCGTATGCCATTCACCATGGAGGATATACCTGGACCATCAGCTGTGGAGCCTGCAGCTACTGTCAGTTTAGAGGAGTTTGAGAAATTAAAGGAAAGGAATACTCAGCTCTCTGAAGCTTTGAAGAAGACCCTCTGGGAGAGGAATGATAGTCGTCTGGATAATGAAAGGTTAGAGAAGCTCCGGATTGAGCACTTGACCAAGATTGAGAAGACAGATGATTACATCAGAAGGGCTAGAGCAGGAGAGTTGGTATTAAAGAATGCTTGCAAGGAAGCCAAGACTCAGAAGGCCAGAGTTGAACATTACTTAGAGGAGAGTCAGGCTAGGTGGATCAGGATCACTGAGGCTCGTTCACAGGAAGATCAAAGGACCCAGGCTAGGATAGAGGAGTTGGAAGCCAATCAAAAGAAGAGTCAGGAGGCCTTGTTAGCAGCACAGAAAGAGATCTCTAAGTTGAAGCTCTGGGCCGGGTTGAAGAGATCAAAGGATCAGGATAAGCACAAGAAGTTGACAAGTGCCATTGCCACCAGGAACCTTCTTATCAAGACCATCACAGAGCACCCAGTTGGCCCAGTGATTGAGGCTCTCCTGAAAGAAGTCAAAGAGGATGATTATGGATTGGATGTTTGATTTCTTTGTACTTATACTTCATTTTGATTGTATTTTTGTTGTTGTATTTTGACCCATCATGGGGACTTTGTTGTAATCAAACTATGTATCTTTACATTTTGTAATATATGGTTTGTATTATTTAATGGGCTTTATCTCTCTTCAACATCATCATTCCTCGAGGTCGGGAAGGTCAAAATCAAAGAACCAAACCGGATACCCTTGGAAGACAAATAGGCATCCTGCATTGCATACTAACCTCATTTCTTTGTTTTGTAGGTTTTTGTTTTTGTTGTTATTTCTCACTTTGTTGTGGTTTCAGGAAACATTTCTCGTAGAAGAGTGTTCCCCGTCAATAGAGTGCACCGGTATCCGATAAGAAATAACCTTCCGGGCTTACAAATGGATCAAGTTCAACAAGATCTGACTGACGTAAGAACCCAAATGGCCAATGAAAGGACTGAGATGAGGGCCCAAATGAACCAGTTTATGACAGTGATGATTGGATTGGCTCAAAGCCAAGAAAGGCTGAGAGAGTTAGTCGAGCGAAAAACTCCCGAAGAAAACCACCCAGGTATAGGGGGTACCAGCAACAACGATCATGTACAGCCTCGTACGGATCCCCCAGAGTTTGGACCTCATCTTAACCCAGACATCAACGCTATAAGAAACACCCAGGGCAATACTTGAGGGAGGGCCTTGCAGGAGGACCCTCAGGAAGAACAATTTACTGTGGTAAGGGCAGGAGACGAAGTCTACGATCGTCGGCTAGACGCGATAGCAGAAAAGCTAAGGTCTTTAGAGTCTCAAAACTCTCTGGATTTTGATGTCATGGATATGGGACTAGTGGAGGGGGTTAGAATTCCTCACAAATTCAAACCTCCTTGTTTTGAAAGATACAATGGCACATCCTGCCCACATACTCATCTCTAATCTTTCTTGGGGAGATTGAAAGCCTACACCATGGATGAAACACTGTGGATGTTTTATTTTGAGGATAGCTTGACAGGGGCATCCCGGGAGTGGTACTCTCATTTGACCAGGGCCATAGTAAGGAATTAGAAAGACTTGGCTGAGGCATTTATTTGCCAATATCAATATAATCTGGACATGGCTCCAAACAGAACCCTTCTGATGGGAATGTCACAGTCTTCCCGGGAAAGCTTTAGAGAGTACGCCCAAAGATGGAGGCAATTAGTTGTTGTCGTTCAACCCCCGATGTCAGAAAGGGAAATGGCAGATATGTTCATGAATACCCTCCAGGGGACTTATATTGATAGATTGGCTGCATTTTCTTCCACTAGTTTTACAGACGTGGTTATAGATGGGGAAAGAATTGAGAGCTTATTGAAGATGGGAAAGATTTATGACAACGACGCCAGTTCAAGCAGTGCAAGGATACCATTCGCAGGGCCCCGCAGATCCGGTGAAACAAATTATGTACATATGGGAAGGGGGAGACCCCATTATTTGCCAAGATCAATTGTCGCCGTCACTATTCCTACTCCACCTCCTCAATACACTCAACAACCACAGCATTTTCCTCAACAACCACAGTTTCCTCAACAAAGATCCTACAACAACAACAACAACAACCAACAACAGCGCCCTTTCCAGCAACGGCCATCTCAGGTTAACAGGGTGATTGACCCTATACCAATGCCATATGCCACCTTATTGCCACAACTCCTAAAGCTTAATCTTGTCGAGTTAAGGACATTGGCTCCACCAGATCCTCAGAACCTTCCGAGAAATTACGACGTCAACGCTAGGTGTGTTTTTCATTCTAATGCACCTGGTCACACCACAGAAAAGTGCAGGGCTTTGCACATGAAGGTCCAGGATCTGGTAGATTCAAAAGCCCTAAATTTTGCACCACCTCCTAATGTCACGAAGAATCTTATACCCAGCCAAGGTGGGCCAAGGATAAATGCAATAGAGGAGGGTTCACCCATGATTTTAATTGAAGATACTGCAAGTATTCAAATACCTCTGGAAGAGGTTAAAGCCCATCTTTTAAAATGCCAGGTGTTTCCAGGTTGTGAGGCCTGTTGTGAATCTTGCAAGGTTTCCGTCAATGGGTGTGCAGGCTTGAGGAATGGCATCAATGGCTTGATCAGAGAGGGTATCCTAAAAATAACAACAACCGCTTCTACAACACCAGCAACTCCTTTTTCAACAACAAGTATTTCTCCTACAACTGCAAAGACAATTGCTCCTACAAACTCATCTACAAAATCAGAAACCACCTCTACCATCACTTCAACAAACAACAATTCAATTGCATCCACTTCTACAACTACAACAACCAACAACAACGATGTCTCCACAGTCACCATCTATTACGACCCTGCAACGGTCCCTGTTCCCAACAATTATCAACAACAATTTCAGCAACAACCAAGCTTCAGTCGATCACCACCAACATCAATCAGAAGTCCTGTCACCATCTTTTATGATCCACAAACAATAGCAGTCCCTACCTCTGCTACAGTTAGTCCAGTCACCATCATGATGTCGGGGCCCATTCCATATGATAAAAACAATGTTGTACCATGGCACTATGGTTCAGACCTTTACTACAACAGAGAAAGAGTCCTTCTTGATTCTTCGGTTCACACACCACAAGTGGATAATGTCGGGGGAGGCGGAGGCTTCACCCGAAGCGGACGCCTCTTCGCGTCACAAGCTCCAAAGACTAATACTGAGGCAAAGGCTGCTGCCAAAGCCAAAGGTAAAAGTGTGGCTCCTGAAGAACATGTACCAAAAGAAGCCAATAAATCATCCTTTGATCAAAAGAAGCCAAGCAATCTGATGGTCAGAGCTTTTGATGGCTCCAAGAGGTCTGTTCTTGGAGAGGTGGAGCTTCATGTGATAATCGGTCTGCAGGTCTTTCAGATTACTTTCTATGTGATGGACATTCAGCCGGCCTACAGCTGTTTGTTGGGTCGACCATAGATTCACGTCGCTGGCGCAATTACGTCGACACTTTACCAGAAATTGAAATATGAGTGGGAAGGACAGATTATCACCATCTGTGGTGAAGAGGACATCTTTGTTAGCCATCTGGCTACATACAAATACATTGAGATGGATGGTGAGATTCATGAAACCGTGAGCCAAGAGTTCGAAGCACTGAATGTCAATGAGGCGACAACTGAAGTATTTGCTGCATCCCAGGAGGATAGGATGGGTACTTCAATTGTCTCCTATCAGCAAGCCCTGAAGGTTGTTGAAGATGGAAATACCCATGGTTGGGGCAAGCTGCTACCGGTGGAGAAGAAGGAGGACAAATTCGGTTTGGGTTACAAACCATTCCAACAAGATCAAGCAGAGGCTGCTAAAGAGCCCAAGTTCATCAGTGGGATGATCACCCCAGATGTTGTCAATAATATGGAAGACGAGGCGGAAAGTGACCTCAACCTGGAGAGCTAGATACGTCCAAGGATCCCGGGTCACCAAGTCCTTAATTGGTCTTCCCAGGAAATTATAAGGGTTACTCCTGTAGAGTAATTATTATTTCCTGCTTTTTTCACCATGCATCAAGTCCTGCATCTTTCCCATGGTGTCAGGACTCATTTTGTAATAGGGTAATATTTGTAATTTTGTGCAAATGGAATATCAATGAATATCGGTCATCGTTTGCAAACAATTCTCTCTTTCGCTCACTGTCTTTTCATTTTTTCACTTTTGTACAAAACAATAAAATGGCAATGTTTTCAAAATAATAACTTCATCTTACACTTTTTTAAACAAGATTAAAATTGATCACTAAAACGAATAAATCTCAACCCTTGCAGAGATTATCCTCCAGATTGCACTGACAACAGCAGTGCTATGACCTTGTATGACTTCGACAATCCAATTAATCAAGCCGATGAAGGGGTTGAAGAAGACTACGAGTTACCTGAAGAGTTATTCAGGTTGTTGAGGCAAGAAGAGAAAGTGATTACTCCTCATCAGGAGGAGATTGAAACTGTTAATCTTGGTACCGAGAAGGATTTGAAAGAAGTGAAGATTGGGGCCAGTCTGCAAGCCTCAGTAAATGAACAGCTTATCAGCATGCTTCAAGAATACGTCGACGTCTTTGCTTAGTCCTATCAAGACATGCCAGGTCTAGATACAGATATTGTTATGCACAAGCTGCCATTAAAAGAAGATTGCCCTCCAGTGAAGCAAACGTTACGCCGTACTCGCCCAAATATGGCCATGAAGATTAAGGAAGGAGTACAAAAACAGTGGGATGCCGGTTTCCTTGCTATAACTAGTTACCCACCGTGGGTCGCTAACATTGTACCAGTGCCTAAGAAGGATGTAAAAGTACGTATGTGTGTGGATTACCGGGACCTGAACAGAGCTAGCCCGAAGGATGATTTCCCATTACCTCACATTGATGTATTGGTTGACAACACAGCTCAGTTCTCAGTATTTTCTTTCATGGATGGATTTTATGGGTATAATCAGATCAAGATGCCACCCAAAGACATGGAGAAAAAAACCTTCATCACACCTTGGGGCACATTTTGTTACAAGGTAATGCCTTTTGGACTGAAGAACGCAGGTGCCACTTATCAATGGGCTATGGTAATGTTATTCCACGATATGATACACAAAGAAATTGAATGCTACGTGGATGACATGATTGCCAAGTCCCTTACTGAAGAAGACCATCTGGTAAATCTGCTGAAGTTGTTCAAGCGTCTGAGAAAGTATCAACTGAAGTTAAACCCCAACAAATGCACATTCAGGGTACGTTCCAGTAAATTGTTGGGATTTATCGTAAGTGAAAAGGGAATTGAGGTTGATCCCGACAAAGTCAAAGCCATTCAAGAGATGCCTGCACCTAGGACTGAAAAGGAAGTTAGGGGGTTCTTAGGTAGATTGAACTACATATCAAGGTTCATATCTCATCTTACTACAACCTGTGAGCCCTTGTTCAAATTGTTAAGAAAAGAACAAACGATCAGGTGGAGCAAAGATTATCAGAAGGCTTTTGACAAGATCAAGGAGTACCTACAAGAACCTCCAATTCTCATGCCTCCAATTGAAGGAAGACCTCTAATAATGTACTTGACAGTATTAGAAGGGTCAATGGGGTGTGTGCTGGGCCAACATGACGAGTCTGGTCGAAAAGAGTATGCAATATACTACCTAAGCAAAAAGTTTACCGATTGTGAACAACATTATTCACTGCTCGAGAAAACTTATTGTGCTTTAGCGTGGGCTGCTCGCCGACTAAGTCAGTATATGTTGACTCACACAACCTTGTTGATTTCAAAAATGGACCCCGTCAAGTACATGATCCTGATAGAGTATGACATTCAGTAAACATCTCAAAAGGCCATCAAGGGCAGTGTACTGTCTGGGTATCTGGCCGAGCAACCCATTGATGATTACCAGCCCATGAGATTTGATTTCCCCGATGAAAAGATCATGTACTTAAAAGCAAAAGATCATGAAGAGCCAGTTCACACTGAAGGGCCTGATCCAGAAGAAGAATGGACTATGATGTTTGATGGGGCTGTCAATATGAATGGTCGTGGAGTTGGTGCAGTACTCATTACACCTAAGGGGGTTCATATGCCTTTCTCGGCAAAACTCACTTTTGCCTGCACTAACAATGAAGCTGAATACGAAGCCTGTATCATGGGTCTCGAGGAAGCCATTGACCTCAGGATCAAAACTTTAAATGTATTCGGAGATTCAGCTTTGGTAATCAATCAAACCAACGACAAATGGTACACTCACCAAGAGCACCTGATTCCATACCATGACTATACGAGGAGATTATTGACTTTCTTCACAACGGTCAAACTTGAGTAAATCCCTCGAGATGAGAATCAGTTTGCAGACGCCTTAGCTACCATTTCCTCCATGATCAAAGTTCAAACTGCAAATTATGTGCCTCGGATTTTGGTATCCAGACTAGACCGACCAACATACGTTTTCTCTGTGGACATTGCTAAAGATGACAAGCCGTGGTTCCATGACATTAAAAGCTTCTTAGAAGATCAAACATACCCACCTGGGGCATCATCCAATGATAAGAAGACATTAAGAAGGCTGGCCGGTAGTTTCTTCCTTAATGCTGATGGTTCATTATACAAGCGAAACTTTGACATGGTGCTACTCAGATGTGTTGACAAGAAAGAAGCAGACTTGCTGATGCACGAGGTGCATGAAGGTTCTTTCAGTACCCATGCTGGAGGGCATGCAATGGCAAAGAAATTGTTAAGATTAGGTTACTACTGGATCACAATGGATGCAGACTGTTGTGCCTATGCCAGAAAATGTCACAAGTGCCAGATCAACGCAGACAAAGTGCATGTGCCTCCGAATCCTTTGAACATGATGTCTTCACCTTGTTCCTTTGCCATGTGGGGCATTGACATGATTGGAAAGATCGAACTGACTGCTTCGAACAGCCACAGATTCATCCTGGTAGCCATTGATTACTTCACCAAATTGGTCGAAGCAGCTTTGTATGCAAACGTCACCAGACAAGTGGTAGCCAGATTTCTAAAAGGAGACATCATCTGTCGATATGGAGTTCCCGAGCGAATCATTACTGATAATGATTCCAATTTGAACAACAAAATGATGGCAGAACTGTGTCGGGACTTGAAAATCCAACATCACAACTCTTCTCCTTACAGGCCAAAGATGAATGGCGCTGTTGAGGCAGCTAACAAGAACATCAAGAAGATTGTGCAGACGATGGTGGTCACTTACAAAGACTGGCATGAAATGCTACCATTTTCCTTGCATGGGTTTCGAACCTCAATCAGGATGTCCACTGGGGCAACACCTTATCAGCTTGTGTATGGTATGGTGGCAGTCCTACCTGTTGAAGTTGAGCTACCCTCCTTACGGGTAATGATGGATGTAAAGCTGGATGAAGCAGAGTGGGTCCGGTATCGGTACAATCAAATGAATTTGATCGAAGAGAAAAGATTAGCTGCAATTTGTCATGGGCAGTTATATCATAAAAGGATGAAGAAAGCCTTCGATCAGAAAGTCAGGCTTCGGGAATACCAAGTGGGAGATCTTGTGCTAAGAAGACTTCTTCCTCCTCATACAGACCACAGGGGAAAATGGAATCCAAACTACGATGGCCCATTCATAGTAAATAAGGTTTTCTCTGGTGGAGCCCTGATGCTCACTACTATGGACGGTGAGGATTTCTTGTTCCCTATGAATTCAGATGCAGTTAAAAAATACATTGCATAAAATGATCCGCTGGACATAAAAACAGAATGTAAGTCCAGGCAAAAATAGGGCATCCTGGCGAGTGAAAAACAAAATAAAAGACTCGGGCAAAAATAAGGGAAAAATCAAAAAATGTACACCCGCTGAGTTGAAAAGCCGCATTGGACAGCTCAGGCAAAAATGGGTATCCCGGTGGATTGAAAACCCGAAAGGAAGATCCACGCAAAATCAGGGAATAAGCGAACAACTGCATTCTGAATTTGTCTGTATCACTAACAACATGGCAAGTTTCAAAAGGATAAAGCATCATTTAGAATTGTAAACACCCCAAATTTTCCCTCACTCATATCACACCATGGCTTGTGATCTTTCATTTTTGCATAAGCATAAGCATAAGCATACCACATCATATTGCATATTTGTTTCATCTGCATAGTTCAAGTTCATCTGCATCTAGGGTTTGTGATCTGAGCAATCCAAGAATCCATCTGAGCCATTCCAAAGGCCTCAAAGATTGCCAACAGGGTTCATGTGTGTTCTACCATCATATTGTGTCCCTTAAAATTCATGGAAGTCAAGAAATCACAAGAACTGGCAAAGCATGGAAGCATAGCTAGGGTTTTCACTGCACAGATGACCCAAATTAGGGTTTTGGTATCGGAGGCCTTAACTCCAAATTTTTGGGCCATTCTTGTTTCTATTGTTCTTAAGATGTTATAAGGATCATGTGTACCAAGTTTGATGAAAATATTCATTGTGGAAGTCATCTGTTCACTAGGTAACTTCCTGAGAAATAAACCACCTAGACAATAAACCACCTAGACAATAGAGGTATACAACACATCAGAGTTCCTCGTGCCTTCGTAGTACGGGTATGAAGAGAGTGTAAGATGTCTCCAAGTAATGTAGGCACTGGATTATGAGTCATAAATATGTTGATGGCTTGTACGTCTATGAGCTGGTCTGGATTAGGGAACAACACTAGGCCATAGATTAATAAGGCCAAGATCTCCTCAAAAGCATCATAACTCATAGCCTTCAGGAACACTTGAGCTTTCTCCATCAATACCTTAGCAAGGATACCCTTAACTCCATTTCTCGTTTCTAGGAAAATGTCTGATTTCTTCAGATGTAGGGCTGCACTAATGACTTCAGGTTTAGGCTCTTTTTCTAAGCCTGTGAAGAGTCTCTGATCAAGGGTAGGTATACCCAATAATTTGGAGAAATCTTCCATTGTAGGAACCAGCTGATAGTCGGGGAATGTGAAGCAATGATGTTTAGGATCAAAGAACTGGAATAGGACACTCATCATATCTTCATTAAACCCTGAAGTGACTAGATCCAGTAGGTGACCATGCCTCTTGATGAATTGGGAGTTTTCAAAAACTTGAGAGACCAATTCCTTAAGCTTAGGAGGTATTCCTACAAAGTTGATCCGGATAGTATTCCTACGAGCAGAAGCCATGACCTGCAACAAAGAACAAAGATAAATCCTTTGGTTCTTGAAATGGTTAGTGAAAATGCTATGCTTATGATGCATGATGTCATGATGTTATGCTCAATCACAAACATGTGGCACACACAAACAAGTCACACAATAGCCCTAGGTTTGAAGGCTTGCATGAGGTTTAAAGGTAAGTACCCTCCCCTGCAGTTTAGTTGGTTCATCCTGTCCTACAAAAGTAACCAGGTTCTAAGGGATCTCAATATCACTGATCCTTCCCAAGGGTGGTTTTTCAGTAGGCAACTTACTTGCCAACCAAAACCCTCCAAGTTTAGGATCTCAATGAGTGTAGCATCGAGTATCAACCAACTTCAGTCTTCACCAAAGCCGACTATCTTACTACTTTCTAAAGGCCAAGATGGGATGACTAGGGTTCTAAAAGTCAGTTAGTGTATTGACAACATATGGCAGCCTCATATTATCCTCAACTTACTTAAGGAACATAAGCATCAACCAAGAAGTCACACTAACTATGGCCACCAGATCAACCATATCGGTATATGCCGTACAATTTCCTTAGTCTATTGCCATTTACCTAAGGTACACTAGATCCGGGTTAGGATCTTTCACACATAAAGCCCAACAAGTAATATAAAGCAAACAATTTAAAGTGATCTAATTCCTAAGGGTACCCCTCTTTTACTTAGTAACTCCCCAGCAGAGTCACCAGTTCTGTAACACGGTGGGAGAACTGACTTTCTATAAATGTTGCGGAGAGCAAGAATCGCCACCGACTTTTATTTAATCCATAAGGAAATGACATAAAAGAATAGGAAAGACCTATTTTAAAAGACTTGAGTTCAGGGGGTAGGTTATATAAAGGGAAGGTGTTAGCACCCTTTATATCCATGGTTATCCATGGGCTCTTAGTTACTTAGCTCACTTAAATTGTTTTTGGAAAGTGTAGTGTGTGATTAGAAATTTTCTAAGTACTTTGTAATGATCCTCGTATGGATGTATACAAAGCCTTGTTTGAAAATGTTTTGAAAATATTGTGAGGTGTGAAAAGTATTTTTGAAGAGTGAGCAAGTAACTATGAGGTACCTACCCTAGATTAAGTCATTCTTGTTCTTATATGTTCTTTCAATGGTAAGACTATCCCTATTATTAAGGAATATGTAGTCATTACCTTGGATGTTTAAGGGACAAGCATAGGGTCATCGTATGGTCATAGAAGGCAACTTAAGGGGTGTCTTTAGCAATTCATAGAGACTATCATCATTTATTCGAAGGGACAAGATCATTATTCCATAGGCAACCTCGAAGGGACTTGATCTTTTAAATCTGTAGGGACTTGATGATTTTATTCTGTAGGGACTTTGCTTTTTAAGACACCCCCATTTTCGAGGGACTTGACCATGTATTGAAGGCAACCAAGAGGAATACCCTAGGAAGTGTAAGATGGCGATCAAAGATCGACTTACGTGTGTGAGTGTTATTTTCAAATATTTATCTTTTTAAATTATCTAAGTTAATTTTAATTACATTTTGGTTATACACCCTAAAATTACTAACCACGCAATAAAATATTTATAATAAAATAAAGATGGAAAATAGATCTATAAGTATTACATGGCTTTAGCAGATACATAATAATCGAATAAAAATGAATTATAATAATAATAAATATAATAAATAATAAATAAACAATAATAATAAAATAATAGCAATAATAATAATGATAATAGTAATAATAAAAAGAAATTAAGATTAGAATTTAAAAGAGAAGTTATTTTAGGTTAGACAAAAATTATAAATTTTTTTAGAAGTTAATTAAGAAAGTATAAGAATTTAAACAATTTAATAATAATAATAAAAATATTAAATTATTTACATAATAATAAAAGAAATAAGGGTTAATATATTAATTAGGGTTTAGAAAAATAAATTAAGTTTTTTAGGATTAATAGAAAAAATTAGGGTTAGTTAATCATAATTAAAAATACATTATTTTTTATTTACAAGATATATATATATATATATATATATATATATATATATATATATATATATATATATATATATATATATATATATATTAATTATATACAAATATATTATAAAAAGAAATAATTAATACAATTAATAAGCATTAAGAAAATAATTATGAATTTTAGAAAATATAAAGTTTATATAAAAAGATATTATTAGTTATTTATTTAAGAAATATTTTAATTATATTATTAAAACAAAATAAATAAAGAAAATGAGAAAAACAAATAAAATAAGAAAAAATCACCAAAAAAGATAGGACCTGGGATTTGAACCTAGGTCCTTTACCTTAATAATATAGCATAAAACCAATTGAGCCAGCGTGTGCTGGTGTTGTCTCTAATCAGCCAATCATTTATATTTTAAACCTGCAAAAGAAATAAATCCAGCAAAAAGAATTGCTTCCAGCCAGAATCGAACCTACAACCTTCTCACTTTAAATCCAAACCTTTACCATTAAGCCACATGGGGCGCGCTTGACATTATAGTGGTCATCAAATAATATATATTAAACCTGTAAAACATATGAAATAATTAGAAAAAGTACCAAAACCTGGGATAGAACCCAGGTCCATAGTCTCACACGCGCGCGCCTTCTATCACTGGACCAAGCAACATTAATTGAAACAAAATAGAAACCAATCAATAAAAATAATAATCAATTTTTGAAATTCTGATTGGCGCCAAGTGGACTTCATCTTCTTCCTCATACCTGCGAATTTACCTGCGAATTTATTCACAATTTTTCCTGCGAATTTCTTATATTAAGAACCTGCGAAAATCGTATCATTCATAATATGTAAAATTTCATCAAATTAAATACATAGGAATGATCCTTGTAACGTATACAGTCCAACCATGGGCTTCAAATACATTTATATGACCTGAATAAAGAACCCCCAAATCGTGACTTTAAACCCTAACCCTGGGCATAACTTGATCCAGGCCACGAAACTCAAATCTAATTATCCAGACAACTTCACCACATCAAAACAAGTCAAGTTAGATAATCAAAATCAATAAACAACACACAAATTCGTGGAATCGAAAACAAGCTAAACATGTCATAAAACCGATTCGGTTTGAGGTTTATGTCATGCTTTAGTCAATGATGATGATGGCAATGCGTTCAGGAGTGATTAAGGAACCTATAGCAACCTGCAAATTGTTTGGAAGAGGCCTCTAGAGTGGAATCTGAATTTGAACTTTTTTGTCAAAAATTTGAAGTTGGAGAGTGGTGTTTGAATCCTATTTTTCGTCCCCTATGTTTGTGTTATGTTCCTCTTCATATAGTGAACCAAATTAGGTCCAAAAAAACATGTGACTTTGTGGGCTTTTGGATGTCTTGAATGTGAAGAAATCTTCTTGCCAAATTAGTCAAAAAAATCAAATATTTTCATGCCATAACGCCTTAGCACGAATTTGGATAGCATCAAATCAATTTAAATGGTCTTTAAGAGTTTCTAGAAGAAGAATCACATTTAAATATTGAGTTTTCATATTTTATTTTTATTTAAATTGAATTTTAATGAATAAAATCAAAATAAATATAAAATAAATTATAAAAATCTTAATAAATGAGAATTGGGTCGTGCATGATGTCATGGTAAAGATTGGATCACAAAATTGCAAGCCCATGTGGAAAGAATTGGTTTTAAGACCCCATTTGCTCAATATACCTCTCAAAAATTTCCCAACTTTGCAAAGGCATAAATCCCTAAATTTTAAGGCTATGAAGGTGTTCTTGGACATTTTGGAAAGCTTAGAGAGTCCTCTAACCAACCTCTTTGGTCTCATGTCCATATCCATTACCATTTTCAAATTATACCCTTTGGAACATGTTGACTTTTTGTTGACTTTTAAAATGACCTATAATGTTTTAGCTCATACCTTCCAAATGAAGCATTTTAGGCTTGGCTTGTGAGACACAAAGTTGTAGAGAATTCAATTTCATTCAAAATGAGCTTTGGATGGGAAATTTTTGATGAAGAATGTGAAAGTTATGACTGGTCAAAGTTCAGTTGACTTTTCCTGTGAAAACCCTAATTTAGAAACTCCTGATTTTTGATGATCTGAAATCTCCTTGATGAATCATGATAAAAGCTTGATCAAATGATGAATTTTACTTCATAAACTTGATGTTGGCAAAAAAATCTTGAAGTTTTACTTTGATTTGACCACAGTTGACCTCAGTTTGACTTTTTAACCACTTTGACTGATTTTTATATATCTGATCATCTGACTGAGCAAACCTTTTGGGAAAGCCTTGAAACTTGACATAGGGAATCTTGAAGACATATAGGATGTTTTGAAGCTCACTTTAGGCCTTTAAAGTCCATTTAGCCTGATGAAATCCAAAACCCTAGTTTAGGGTGCATTGCCTTGTGAACCTCTTGGGATACCTTGTAAACCTTGTGAACGTTGTGAACCTCTTGGGACACCTTGGTGCACAATGCCTTGACTATGGGAGGGAAAATTTTGGGGTGAAACACCTATACAACATCAAAGACTCAGAATCGGCCCAAGAATTAGGTTATTTCATGCCTTGAAACACAAGAAATATCAAAGAGGGAAAATGTGCAAAAACCTTGTAAACCCTAGCATCAAGTGTTCCAGCTCATCAATTTCAATCCAAGGGCTCTCCATGAACTCAGCTAAGGCCAGACATGCCCAAATGTAGCTCAGACTCGTGCCCATGCTTGAGGTACACCAACCTTGACTTTTTTGCAAAACCTCCCATACCAATCAGCCTGTGCTACAACCAGTTCTCTGAGCATTCTCATTGGTTTATACAAACCTTATGGATCACAAAACACACAACACACAAGCCTGAATGATCCCATAGCACAGATTTCCAAAAATCCCTCAAGAACTTCATCTCTTCGAAACTCTCAAACCACCCAGTCAAACTTCAAAATTCTTTCACCAAGCATCTCCATATAACTCATAGATCATTTCCCACCCCTTACACAAGCCTGAAACCCCTTGAAACAAAAACACGATTTCTGCAACCTCAAAACTGAAACTCACAAAAAAGGCCAAATAAACTCACTCCAAGCATCAAAGCATTCTCAGGAAACTCATTGGAGTTGATTTGCACCAAAGAGAGGTCCAGAAAGCTCAAGAACTGAAAGCTCAACCTCAGGTAACCTCAAGAACATTTTTTCCAGAACTTGCATTTTAAGTTTCTAAATGAATCTTCATACTTCACTGATCACCCTGATGTAATTTGTTTTGAAAATGGTTGTATATTAAGCATGTATTGAACTTCTGAAAGTTTTGTTCAGTTTTACAATTTGCTTCAAATCTTGTTTTTAGTGAATGATAAATTGTTTTTTATGGCTGATTCTTGCTTAGGGTGTTAGGGGAGTGATTCTGGAGCTTTAGAGCTTTTGTTTTAGCCTAGGGAAGAAGTTAAGTGTTTTGGTTGGCCGGAGAAGATGACCGGAGGTCTTCTCCGGCCACCTGAAAGTCATTAAGCCCTAATCTGTGATTAATTCCCCAGACGCGTTTGTGGCCGTTAGATGAAGATTAGGGTTAGCAGCGTGTGGTCCAGATTGAGTCATCACCTTTTAATCCTAATTAATTAATTTTAACACATAATTAAACTCAGTTTGAATTTGGGCCAATGATCTGCGCGCGCAGTAAATTCCCTCCAAGCCCAGTTCAAATTTCAGCCATTGGATGCACTGACTTCCCTCTTTATTTCATTTTATTTTCATTTTATTCTATTTCTTTTGAAAAATTTATTAAAAATAGCAAAATTCATCCAAAAAATATTTCCTTTTGCATTTCTGTTTTAAATATTTTTCTTAACCTGAAAAATGATTTTTATTTTATTTTTTGCATTAAAAAAGTATTTTTAAAATATTTAAATGTTATTTTAATTAATTAAAGTCTTTTAATTAATTAAAAATACATTTAGGATTCTAAAAATCACCAAAAAAATCATGAATCATCCCTTTGAATTTAGAAACATTTTCAAACTCTTCACACAAATTTCTTTTTAGGTTTGCTCATGTGCATCTCATATTTCCTTATAACACTAATTTTACATGTTCATTTGCATTCATCTTGCATATGCATCAATACATGAACTTGCCATGACATTTCTTGCATTCATAAGTCATCTTAGATATCTTAGGACATGTTAGAATCATGCTTGATCATTTCCTCATTCATTTTCCATGACTTGCATTCATTTCACTTCATTAACTTTCATGAACTTTCAAACTTCAAAACATGCTTACATGACATCTCATCCTTGTATGATCATTTACATGCACTTTGTATGCCTTTGCATCATCTCACATGACATTGACATTGCATAAATACTTCTTACTTTGATCATTTCATCTCATCTCACCTCATTTCATTTCATTTCTTTATGCCTTGAACTTTATTCATTCATGCTAACATTTTCAAGTGGTAAGTTACTTTGACAAGTGGATTTGCCTTCACTTCTCATTTCTCTTCATCTCTTTCATATGCATATTGCTGGTTCTTGAAGTGAACTTGTTCACTTGTGTTCCATTCTCTCTCACTTTATTTCTTTAAGTTACTTATCTTCTTCATTGAAGTAAGTAACTTATTCTTCTGCTTCATCCTCCTTTCATCTGCTTCTTCCATTGGTGGCTTCCTTGAAGATCTTTCTTAAGCCTCAAAACCATAGGAACATCCAAGCATGATAATAATTAGGGTTGTGATTAGTCCCCCTTAGTTTTTACCTTTGAGTCTCCTTGAGTCTCTCTTCTCATCTCATAATCAGAGACTAAACTCATAAAGTTTTAGGACTTTGGAATTAGGGTTATGCCTGAATCCTTCTCTTAGGATGGAGTGTATAACTTTAATACTAAGTGTTAAACCTTTAATTTTTTTAAACCTCTTAATCAAATCATCTTAATAATCGCTAAGACTTTATCTTGTAACTTGGGCCTTACATTAGGGTTCTAATTCTTCCTTTATGGTTAAGAAGGACTAACCTTAGTGTTTAATGGACAAGTCCCCCTCAAGTTGTCTTACAAACCATAAAATCCATTTCTTAATATCATCCCTTAATTAAAATCCACTTAATAAAGGCTTTCTTATATAATGAATTTAATCCCTAACCATGGATTAAGTAGAGGTATCTTCCTCAGCTTAAGTGTTCTCATATATTATCCTTCTATTAGGATGGTGTAATGAGTTCACTAATCTGTGATTAGAGATTAAACTCATTACTTAATACTAAACAAAAACCCAAAGACATCTAATTAATCACAAGTAGGTTAATGATCTTAATCCTACATCATCATGGTAATTAAGTTGAGATGTTTATCTCATACTTATGTATTCTCATTATCCCTAATCAGGGAGGATATAATGAGTTTACAAGACCTTGATTTAGGCTTAAGCTCATTAACTTATGCAAAACACCAAAAATAATAACAAATTTGAAAACACAAAAAACAAATAATAATCGTCTCCTTCGAGATTCTTTTATCATCACCCTCATTCATAAGCGAGAACTTGCTTCTTCCGCCTGATGCAAGACAGTTAGCACTCGAGCCAGACGAGTCATACACTTGAGCATAGTCAAGTATGCAGTTCACAGACAATTTATCTTTCATTCTCTTTGAGTCGAACTATGATGTTCTGACTTCCTCATTGCACGAGAGGATACGTATACATAACTTAACTGTTATCGAACAAAAGTCTCTTTGTCTTCCCCCTCTTTCAGCATTCTTTTTAAGCCTCAGTTCCGGAGCAATTCACTCTTTTGCACTGACACTTGTACATCCATTCTTAGCTTTTGCACACAGATAGCACATACACTTACCCCTTTTTAACACAATATTTTAAGCGTGGATCCCGTCGAGTACGACGAACAGTATGGGTGCTAATACCTTCCCAGGTTGTAACCAACCCCCTTTCTCAGTTCTCTGGTTCGCAACCGTCTTATCCATCTTTTTTCTAGGTTTATGCAGCATTACCTTTCCTTCGGGATAAAAATGCCTAGCTGGCGACTCTATTCATCTTCATTTCATCCTCTCCTTTCGCCGACCATTCGCGTCTGTACCCTATCCGACCTTGTGTCTTTTTGGGGGAGCGACATCTTGGCGAATCTGCTGGGGAACCTTATCTTGCAACTAGGGCTTCTGGTTCTTTTTGTGGGTTTCTCCTAGCGCTTGTTTGATTTGTGTTTACGGGGGTGTTAAGTTCTACTTGTGCTTATTGTTTATTGCTTTATTTACTGCTTTCTGTACAGCTTTATTTATTGCTTTCATTTACAGTTCTATGCATTTCATACTGTTATCATCATCTTGTGCTGGATCTGTTATTTCCTTGGTGGGAGGGATTGTTGAGTGATTAAGGTTCCATACCAGGGACCTGAGGACACATAGGATAGAGTGGCTTCATATTCTTTCCCATTCCATTTCGGTCTGGTGCGGGAATATGAAACACGGTTCAGACATGGGTTTCTTCTTGAGAACTCTGTGCTACAAATTTCCTGTAGTACTAGGGCTATCTGGGAAGCCTGCTAAGTCTGGATGACCCTTTTATGACCTTCAGTATCTGAGGTGAATTAGAGGAGGATCTTTTATGATTATTGTAAACATTGTACCTCCAGGTTAGAAGTGTTTACACTTCTTATAATTGATCCAAGTCTGAGGATCCTTGTTCTAGAACAATACATGTGAGGGGGTTGGGATGTTTACAGGTTTGCAGGAACCCTTGGCCTCATCATACCTTTGTTACTAGTTTTGTTTTAAGGTTGTATCCTTTTGGACAGTTCTTGTGAAACCCTGGACTTATGACTCTTTAATTGAGTCCCCCACCTGGTTACTGGTTCTCTAGACCTCCATCCGGACTTATGAACACACATGGACCCTATCAAGGAAAATAACAAATCCAACACTTGATCACAAACCCTTTGCATATCATTCTGCATACATCATTTTGCATCATTTAATATTTGTCTATTTGTTTTACAGGGTATCCACATCTTATCTTTGGTTTGGTTTTGACCTGTTCTACTGCTCAAATTCCTCTGGTTATCTTCATCAGAGATTCTTTTCCAGCACCTTCATCAGTTTGTCTTCATCAAAGACTCTTCTTCAGCATCTTGTTTAGTGACCTTTATCAGTAGTTACTCTCAGTCTTCTTCATCAACATCCATTATTAGCATGGACACTTCCAGGAAGAGCAACATCACATACCATTTCTTTGAGCCTACTTTGACAGGCATCAGACAGATCCAGTCTCTCATTACTCCTGATCATGTCCCATTATTCAGGGAACATTATGGAGGTATATTGGACATGATCATGGACTTGGATGCATCCCAGAGAAGCATGATTCACACTTTCTTGCAGTTTTATGACCCCCCTCTCAGATGTTTCACATTCCCAGATTTTCAGTTGGGACCTTTGTTAGAAGAGTTCTCCATGTTGTTAGGTGTACCCATCAGAAGGGGGATTCCTTTCAACCCTGAGATAGTTGCTCCCAAGAATGAAGATATATCTAGGGCCTTGCACTTGGAGCCTACCCTCATTGATCAGAGCATGACCACTAAGGCTGGAATCCCAGGCCTTCACTTGGATTTCTTGATCTCCCAGGCCACCCTGCATGCTGCAGTAAGGAAGTTGGAAACTATTTGTGCTCTTCTAGCCCTCAGCATATATGGAGTTATCTTGTTTGCAGACAAGCCAAAGTTTGTAAGCAAGAATGCTATTCACCTATTCTTACTGAGGAATCCAGTTCCTACCTTGCTTGGAGACTTTTACTATTCAGTGCATCAAAGAAATGAGAAGCAAAGGGGGAGATTGGTCAGATGTTGTGCACCCCTATTCTACTGTTGGTTGTTAAGGCACTTGCCGAAGTCAGACACTTTCCTGAATCCTCATCAGCCAAGGAACTGGGCTAAGATATTGATTGCCCTTACATCAGAAGACATCAGATGGTGCACTCAGAGCACCAAGGGCAAAGATATCATTACTAGTTGTGGGCAGTATTCTAATGTGCCTTTGATTGGAGTGAAATGTTGCATCAACTACAACCCTTTGCTTTTCAAAAGGCAATTAGGGTATGATTTGGTACATCCCCCAAGAGGGAAAGATTTGACAGAAACCCTCTATTGTGACATCCAGCACAACCTTGCCATTGTCAGACAAGAAGCCTGGGCCTGGGACAACATTCAGACTAAGCGGACAACTATCCTTGGCAAGTGCAACAACATAGTCTCAGCTTAGTATCTTGACTGGTCTCGTGTCAGAGGACAGATCACCCGTATTCCATTCACCTTAGAGGATGTACCTGGACCATCAGCAGTGGAGCCTGCAGCTACTGTTAGTTTGGAGGAGTTTGAGAAATTGAAGGAAAGGAATGCTCAGCTCTCTGAAGCTTTGAAGAAGACCCTATGGGAGAGGAATGACAGTCGTCTAGATAATGAAAGGTTAAAGAAGCTCTGGATTAAGCACTTGACCAAGATTGAGAAGACAGATGACTACATCAGAAAGGCTAGAGCAGGAGAGTTAGTGCTGAAGAATGCTTGCAAGGAAGCTAAGATTCAGAAGGCCAGAGCTGAGCATTACTTAGAAGAGAGTCAGGCTAGGTGGATCAAGATCACTGAGGCCCGAGCACAGGAAGATCAGAGAACCCAAGCTAGGATAAAGCAGCTGGAGGCTTTATTAGCAACACATAAGGAGATCTCTGAGTTGAAGCTCTGGGCGGGGTTGAAGAGAACAAAGGATCAGGATAAACACAAAAAGTTGACTAATGCCATTGCCACCAGGAACCTTCTCATCAGGACTATCACAGAGCACCCAGTAGGCCCAGTGACTGAGGCTCTCCTGAAAGAAGTCAGAGAGGATGACTTTGGATTGGATGTTTGATTCCCTTGTACTTGTATTTCCTTTTGTTTCTACTTTTGATTTTGTTGTTGTATCTTGACCCACCATGGGGACTTTGTTGTAATCAAACTATGTATCTTCACATTATTGTAATATATGGTTTGTATTACTTCATGGGCTTTTATCTCTCTGCAACATCATCATTTCCTCAAGGTCTGGAAAGGTCAAAACCAAAGAACCAAACCGGATACCCTTGGAACACAAATAGGCATCCTGCATTGCATACTAACATCTTTTCTTTGTTTTGTAGGTTTTGTTTTTGTTGTTGTTTCTTACTTTGTTGTGGTTTCAGGAAACATTGCTCGTAGAAGAGTGTTCCCCGTCAATAGAGTGCACCGGTATCCGACAAGAAATAACCTTCCGGGATTACAAATGGATCAGGTTCAATAGGATTTGATTGATGTGAGGACCCATATGGCCAATGAGAGGACAGAGATGAGGGCCCAAATGAATCAATTCATGGCAGTGATGACTGGTTTGGCTCAGAGCCAAGAAAGACTAAGAGAGTTAGTCGAGCGGCAAACTCCTGAGGAAAACCATCCAGGTACAGGGGGTACCAGTAACAACGATCACGTACAGCCACGTACTAATCCACCAGAGTTTGGACCTCATTTGAACCCAGACATCAATTCTATAAGAAACATCCAAGGTAACACTGGAGGAAGGGCCTTGCAGGAGGACCCTCAGGAAAAGCAATTTACTGTAATTGGGGCTGGAGACGAAGTTTACGATCGTTGATTGGATGAAATAGCAGAAAAGCTAAGGTCTCTTGAATCCCAAAACTCTCTGGGTTTTGATGTCATGGACATGGGATTAGTGGAGGGGGTTAGAATTACTCAAAAGTTCAAACCTCCCTATTTTGAAAGATACAATGGCACATCATGCCCACGTTCCCACCTTCAGTCTTTCCTGGGGAGATTGAAAGCTTACACCATGGATGAGAAACTGTGGATGTTTTACTTTGAGGATAGCTTGACAGAGGCATCCCGAGAGTGGTACTCTCACTTAACCAGGGCCACAATAAGGAATTAGAAATACTTGGCAGAAGCTTTCATTCGTCAGTATCAATATAATCTGGACATGGCTCCAAACAGAACCCTTCTGATGGGAATGTCACAGTCTTCTCGAGAAAGCTTTAGGGAGTATGCCCAAAGGTGGAGGCAATTGGCTGTTGCCGTCCAACCCCCGATGTCAGAAAGGGAGATGGCAGATATGTTCATGAACACTCTCCAGGGTACTTATATTGACAGGTTGGCTGCATTTTCTTCTACCAGCTTTGCAGACGTGGTTATAGTTGGGGAAAGAATTGAGAGCTTACTAAAGATGGGGAATATTTCTGACAACAGTGCCAGTTCAAGCAGTGCAAGGAAGCCATTTGTAGGGCCCCACAGATTCGGTGAAATAAATTCTGTACATGTGGGGAGAGGTAGACCCCAGTATCTGCCAAGATCAGTTGCCGCCGCCACTATTCCTACTCCACCTCCTCAATACACTCAACAACCATAACACTCCCCTCAACAACCACAGTTTCCTCAACAAATATCCTACAACAACAATAACAACAATCAACAACAACGCCCTTTTCAACAGCGGCCATCTCAGATCAATAGGGTGATTGACCCTATTCCTATGCCACATGCCACATTGTTGCCAAAACTCCTAAAGCTCAATCTTGTCGAGTTAAGGACATTGGTTCCACCTGATCCTCAGAACCTTCCGAGAAATTACGACGTCAACGCCAAGTGTGCTTTTCATTCTAATGCACCTGGTCACTCCACGGAAAAGTGCAGGGCTCTGCATATGAAGGTCCGAGATCTGGTAGATTCAAAGGCCCTAAATTTTGCACCACCTCCCAATGTCACGAAGAATCCTATTCCCGGCCATGGTGGGCCAAGGATAAATGCAATAGAGGAGGGCTCGCCCATGAGTTTAATTGAAGATACTGCAAGTATTTAGACAGCTTTGGCAGAGGTTAAGGCTCAGCTTTTGAAATGCCAAGTGTTTCCAGGTTCTGAGGCCTGTTGTGAATCTTGTAAGGTTTCCGTGAATGGGTGTGAAAGCTTAAGGAATGACATTAATGGCCTGATTAAAGAAGGCATTATGCAAATAACCACAACAGATTCTACAACACCATCAACTCCTTTTTCAACAACAAATTTTTCTCCTACAACTGCAACGACAATTGTTCCTACAGACTCGTCTACAAAATCAGCAACCACCCCTTCCATCACTTCAACAAACAAAAGTTCCATTTCATCTCCTTCTACAACTTCAGCAACAACCAGCAACGACGTCTCCACTGTTACTATTTATTATGACCCTACAACGGTCCCAAACTCCAACAACTTTCAACAACAATCTCAGCAACAATTTCAGCAACAACCAAGCTTCAATTCATCACCTCCAACATCCACAAGAAGTCCTGTCACCATCTTCTGTGATCCACATACAATAACAGTTCCAACCTCTGTTGCGGTAAGCCCAGTCACCATCACGGTGCCAGGGCCTATTCCATATGATAAAGACAATGCTATACCATGGCACTATGGTGCAGACCTTTACTGCAACGGGAAAAAAGTCCTTATTGATTCTTCAGTTCCTACCTCATAGGTTGATAATGTCAGGGGAGGCAGAGGCTTCACCCGAAGCGGAAGCCTCTTCGCATCACAAGCTCCAAGAATTAATACTGAGGCAGAGGATGCTGCCAAAGCCAAAGGAAAAAGTGTGATACCTGAAGAATCTACACCAAAAGAAACTCATAAATCATCCTTTGATCAGGATGTGGATGAATTTATGAGGATAATTAAAAGAAGTGACTACAAAGTTGTGGATCAGCTCCACCAGACTCCTTCTAAGATCTCCATCTTATCCCTGCTGTTGTGTTCTGAAGCTCATTGGGATGCATTACTCAAAGTCTTGCACGCTGCCTACGTGCCGGAGGAGATCACCATGAATCAGCTTGAGACAGTAGTGTCCAATGTTAATACTAGCCATGGGCTAGGTTTCACCAATGCTGACTTGACAACAGAAGGACGTCACCACAACAAAGCTTTACACATGACCCTGGAGTGTAAAGGAGTTGTGCTCTCTCATGTTCTTGTTGATACTGGGTCCTCACTCAATGTCTTGCCGAAGAAAGCTCTTGTCAAGCTCGAATATGATGGTATAGCTCTCCGACCAAGCAATCTGGTGGTCAGGGCTTTTGATGGCTCCAAGAGGTCTGTTCTTGGAGAGGTGGAGCTGCTTGTGATAATCGGTCCGCGGGTCTTTCAGACTACTTTCTATGTGATGGACATACAGCCGGCCTACAGCTGTTTGTTGGGTCGACCATGGATTCATGCCGCCGGCACGGTTACATCGACCCTTCACCAGAAATTGAAATATGAGTGGGAAGGACAGATTATCACCATCTGTGGTGAAGAGGACATATTTGTTAGCCATCTGGATACATACAAATACATTGAGATGGATGGTGAAATCCATGAAACTATGAGCCAGGGGTTCGAGGCTCTGAACATCAACGAGGCGATGACTGAAGTATTTGTTGCATCCCATGAGGATAGGATGGGTACTTCAATTATCTCCTATCAGCAAGCCCGGAAGGTTGTTGAAGATGGAAATGCCCAAGGCTGAGGCAAGCTGTTGCCGGTGGAGAAGAAGGAAGACAAATTCGGTTTGGGTTACAAACCATTCCGACAAGATCAATCAAAGGCTGCTAAGGAGCCCATGTTCATCAGTGGGGGATGCTCACCCCAGATGCTCTTAACAACCTGGAAGACAATGCGGAAAGCGACCTCAACCTGGAGAGCTGGATTCGTCTAAGGATCTCGGGTCATCAAGTCCTTAACTGGTCTTCCCAGGAAATTATAAGGGTTACTCCTGCAGAGTAATTATTATTTCCTGCTTTTTTCAGCATGCATCAAGTCCTGCATCTTGCCCAAGGTGTCAGGACTCATTTTGTAATAGGGCCATATTGTAATTTTGTGCAAGTGGATTATCAATGAATATCAGACATCTTTTGCAAACAAGTCTCTTTTTTCGCTCATTGTCTTTTCATTATTTCGTTTTTGTACAAAACAATAAAATGGCAATGTTTTCAAAATAAATAACTTCATTTTTTACACTTTTTTAAACAAGATTAAAATTGATCACTAAAACGAACAAATCTCAAACCCTTGCATAAATTATCCTCCAGATTGCACCGACAACAGCACTGCTATGACCTTGTATGACTTCGACAATCCAATTAATCAAGCTGATGAAGGGGTTGAAGAAGACTATGAGTTACCTGAAGAGTTAGCCAGGTTGTTGAGGCAAGAAGAGAAAGTGATCACTCCTCATCCGGAGGAGGTTGAAACAGTTAATCTTGGTACCGAAGAGGATTTGAAAGAAGTGAAGATTGGGGCCAGTCTGCAGGCTCCAGTAAAGGAACAACTCATTGACATGCTTCGAGAATACGTCCACGTCTTTGCTTGGTCCTATCAAGACATGCCAGGTCTAGATAAGGATATTGTTATGCACAAGCTACCCTTGAAAGAAGATTGTCCTCCAGTGAAGCAAAAGCTACGCCGTACTCACCCAGATATGGCCATGAAGATTAAGGAAGAAGTACAAAAACAATGGGACATTGGTTTCCTTGCTGTAACTAGTTACCCGCCGTGGGTTGCTAACATTGTACCAGTGCCTAAGAAGGATGGCAAAGTACGTATGTGTGTGGATTACCGGGATATGAACAGAGCTAGCCCGAAGGATGATTTCCCTTTACCTCACATTGATGTATTGGTCGACAACATAGCTCAGTTCTCGGTATTTTCTTTCATGAATGGATATTCTGGGTATAATCAGATCAAGATGTAACCCGAAGACATGGAGAAGACAACCTTCATCACACCTTGGGGCACATTTTGTTATAAGGTAATGCCATTTGGACTGAAGAATGTCGGTGCAACTTATCAACGGGCTATGGTAACGTTATTCCATGACATGATCCACAAATAAATTGAATGCTACGTGGACGACATGATTTCCAAGTTCCTTACTGAAGAAGACCATCTGGTAAATCTGCTGAAGTTGTTCAAGTGTCTGAGAAAGTATCAGCTAAAGCTAAACCCCAACAAATGCACATTCGGGGTACGGCCCGGTAAGTTGCTAGGATTTATTGTAAGTGAAAAGGGGATTGAAGTTGATCCTGACAAAGTCAAAGCCATTCAAGAGATGTCTGCACCTAGGACTGAAAGAGAAGTTCGGGGGTTCTTAGGTAGATTGAACTACATATCAAGGTTCATACCTCACCTCACTGCAACCTGTGAGCCCCTGTTCAAATTGTTAAGAAAGGAACAAACGGTCAGGTGGAACGAAGATTGTCAGAAGGCTTTTGACAAGATCAAGGAGTACCTGCAAGAACCTCCGATTCTTATGCCTCCAGTTAAAGGAAGACCTCTAATAATGTACCTGGCAGTTTTAGAAGGATCAATGGGGTGTGTGTTGGGCCAGCATGACGAGTCTGGTCGAAAAGAGTATGCAATATACTACATAAGCAAAACGTTTACCGACTGTGAACAACATTATTCACTGCTCGAGAAAACTTGTTGTGCTTTAGCGTGGGCTTCTCGCCGACTAAGGCAGTATATGTTGACTCACACTACCTTGTTGATTTCAAAAATGGATCCAGTCAAGTACATATTTGAGAAGCCAACACTTACCGGAAGGGTTTCAAGGTGGCAAATGATTCTGACAGAGTATGACATTCAGTACACATCTCAAAAGGCCATCAAAGGCATTGTACTGTCTGACTATCTAGCTGAGCAACCCATTGATGATTACCAACCAATGAAATTTGACTTCCCTGATGAAGACATCATGTACTTAAAAGCAAAAGATCATGAAGAGCCTGTTCACACTGAAGGGCCTGACCCAGAAGAAGAATGGACATTGATGTTTGATGGGGCTGTCAATATGAATGGTCGTGGAATTGGTGTAGTGCTCATTACACCTAAGGGAGTTCACATGCCTTTCTCGGCAAAACTCACCTTTGCCTGCACTAACAACGAAGCTGAATACGAAGCCTGTATCATGGGTCTTGAGGAAGCCATTGACCTCAGGATCAAGACATTGAATGTATTCGGAGATTCAGCTTTGGTAATCAATCAGACCAACGGAAAATGGTACACTCACCAAGAGCATCTGATTCCATACCGCAACTATACGAGGAGATTATTGACTTTCTTCACAACAGTCAAACTTGAGTATATCCCTCGAGATGAAAATCAGTTCGCAGATGCTTTAGCTACCATTTCCTCCATGATCAAAGTTCAAACTGCAAATTATGTGCCTCGGATTTCGGTATCCAAACTAGACCGACCAGCATATGTATTCTCTATGGACATTTCTAAGGAGGACAAGGCTTGGTTCCATGATATCAAAAGCTTCTTAGAGGATCAAACATACCCACCTGGGGCATCATCCAATGATAAGAAGACATTGAGAAGGCTGGTCGGTAGTTTCTTCCTTAATGCTGATGGTTCATTATACAAGCGAAACTTTGACATGGTGCTACTCAGATGTGTTGACAAGAAAGAAGCAGACTTGCTGATGCACGAAGTGCATGAAGGATCTTTCGGTACCCATGCTGGAGGACATGCAATGGCTAAGAAATTGTTAATATCATGTTACTACTGGATCACAATGGATGCATACTGTTGTGCCTATGCCATAAAATGCCATAAATGCCAGATCTATGCGGACAAAGTGCATGTGCCTCTAAATCCTTTGAACGTGATGTCTTCACCTTGGCCCTTTTCCATGTGGGGCATTGACATGATTGGAAAGATTGAACCGACTGCTTCAAATGGCCACAGATTCATCCTGGTAGCCATTGATTACTTCACCAAATGGGTTGAAGCAGCTTCGTATGCAAACGTCACCAGACAAGTGGTAGCCAGATTTCTGAAAAGAGACATCATCTGTCGATATGGAGTACTCAAGCAAATCATTACTGACAATGGTTCCAATTTAAACAACAAAATGATGGCAGAACTGTGCCGGGACTTCAAAAACCAACATCACAACTCTTCTCCTTAAAGGCCAAAGATGAACGGCGCTGTTGAGGCAGCTAAAAAAACATCAAGAAGATTGTGCAAAAGATGGTGGTTACTTATAAAGACTGGCATGAAATGCTACCATTGGCCTTGCATGGGTATCGAAACTCAATCAGAACGTCTACTGGGGAAACACCTTATCAATTGGTATACGGTATGGAAGTTGTCCTGCCTGTTGAAGTTGAATTACCCTCCTTACGAGTATTGATGGATGTAAAGCTGAATGAAGCATAATGGGTCCGATCTCGGTACAATCAAATAAATCTGATCGAAGAGAAGAGACTAGCTGCCATCTGTCATGGGCAGTTATATCAGAAAAGGATGAAGAAAGCCTTCGATCAGAAAGCCAAGCTTTGGGAATACCAAGTGGGAGATCTTGTGCTGAAAAGACTTCTTCCTCCTCATACAGACCACAGGAGCAAGTGGACTCCTAACTACGATGGTCCATTCATAGTAAAGAAGGTTTTCTCTGGTGGAGCACTTATGCTCACTACTATGGATGGTGAAGATTTCTTATCCCCTGTGAATTCAGATGCAGTTAAAAAATACTTCGCATAAAAAGACCCGCTGGACATAAAAACAGAATGTAAGTCAAGGCAAAAATAGGGCATCCCGGCGAGTCAAAAACAGAATAAAAGACTCGGGCAAAAATAAGAGAAAATTGAAAAAAAATGTAAACCCGCTGAGTTGAAAAGCCGCATTGGACAGCTCAGGCAAAAATGGGTATCTCGGTGGATTGAAAACCCGAAAGGGCGATCCACGCAAAATCAAGGAATAAGCGAACAACTGCATTCTGAATTCGTCTGTATCACTCGCGACACCGCAAGCCTCGAAAGGATAAAGCATCAGTCAGAATCAACTCTCTTCAGAAAGCAAGATGAGAAGAACGTCAAGGTCATATAGTTCATAGTCAAGGAAGCTCACCAGAGCGTCGTCAACATTGCCAGCACTTTTACTTTTCTCAATTTATAGCAACCCCCTCATTTCAGGGGATTTGTTTCTTTGACTGTATTTGCCAATTCAGGGCATCCAGATTAATAAAATCAGAGCTTTCAGCCACACCTCATTTTTTACATTTTTATGTTTCGTTTACAAAATGTCCAATATTCATGATACAGTACTTGCATAAAACAAATGAGCCATTTTTAATAAATGCTTGCAGGAAATAAATTTACTTTCAGGAAAGCCTAACTCCTATGACGGAATTCGGTAAGGGATACCTCAGGATACTTGTGCATTTCTTTTGTCTTAACAGATTGCAGGTATTCAATACGCAACATGGGGCATGCCAAGCACCGAATCCCCGACATGCTCTTCCCCAAGCGGGATCTCCCGAGCAATATCTGAACTGCTTTTCCCCCAGCGGAGTTGCCAAAGCCTCCTTCCCCAGCATAAGCCTATTTCAACAAGAGCTTCCCCAACCAAGATCCCCACCAGAGTTCCAGATTTCTCATCCTTAGCAGAGCTACTGGAACTATCTCCCCACAGAAGTTTCCATTCTCTCCCTAGAAGAGCAATTCCTGAAACTCTTACACAACAAAGTGACGAAAGTTTCCTTCTCCCCAGCTGAGTTCTCCTTACAGATAGATCTATTAGTGATCTATTTCCCCAAGAAGAGCTATATCACTTAACAGATCTACCAATGATCTCCTCCAGCTGGGATATCCCTCCAAGCAGATCAGCCAGAGATCTTGTCTTCAGCGGGATCCGAATCCCGAATCGGTTTCTCTTTTGCATAATCATAGCATTTGCATCATATTCACAAAATAAGCGTAGCATTCCGTCTAATACGGAGCATTACAGCAAAAATCAAACATTTGCATGATCACAAGCCAGGTTCGAGCCAGTCACCTGCAATTACCATCAGTATTTCATCAGCAAATATATATAAAAACTCGCATCCCCTGCAAATAAAAGCCAAAGCGTCCCCTTTGCACTCTCAAACACAAATGCCTGTTCATATTCATATATACTCTTTTCAACACTCGTCTGTGTCGTCTTATCCCCCGCAGGTCACCAAAATACCTTTTGCACTCTCAAATATAGATACCTATACATACTCTTTTGACACTCGTCCGTGTCATCCTTCCCTAGCATTGTTACCAGAACACCTTCTGCAAACCAAGTACTTGTTTATACACACTCTCTTGACACCCGTCTGTGTCCTCCTATCCCCACAGAAAAAACCAAAATATATCAAACACAAATGCCTGTTTATATAGTACTTACTTGACACTCGTCCATGTCATACATTCCCCAGCAAGTTGAACACTCGTCTGTGTCTTGCTCATACTTCATCAACAAACCAATACTCACTCATACTTATACAGAAGTCTTTGATACTCGTCCGTATCTTTTATATATATCACTCCTCAAACAGATTCGACACTCGTCCGTGTTCTTTGTTAACCAGTTGGTACTCATCCGTACCATCATCTCTGAACATGCGTCAATGTTTGTTTCTACCGATACCCGTCCGTATCATGGTCCTAAGGATGCTCGTCCGTGTCTTTAATCTATACATAGCGTCAAACACTTATACCTTTTTATTCTTAAGCGTAAGCACTCGTCCGTGTTTACCATTCCCCGGTAAGTCACGGACAAAACAACTTTTCTTCTATCCGACATTCGTCCTATGTCGTGATACTTTCGGCAGCCGTACCCTGCTAGGTGGTCGTCATTCACCTTTAGATGACCGTCCCTCATCCCTTTCCCTAGTGGAGTCCGCATTAGAGGAACCTTCTATCCGGAATTCGTCCTATGTCGTGATATTTTAGCAGCCGTCCCCTGCTAGGTGATCGTCCTTCACCCCTTGATGATTGTCCTTCATCATACTTATCCGATGGCCGTCCCCATCGTCGACCTTTTCTATCCGACATTCGTCATATGTCGTGATAAAGAGAAGCCGTCCCCTACTAGGTGATCGTCCTTCACCTTTGATGACCTTCCCTCATCATTATTTCATTTATTCTTTAAACTGATGGCCGTCCCCATCGTTGTTTACTTTACCTTGCAAACCTGATGGCCGTCCCCATCATTGCCTTTACTTTAATCCCCAGAGAATCTTGTTTCTTTACCTGATGGCCGTCCCCATCATGATCTCTTTATTTCCCCAGCTTGTCGGCCGTCCCCGTCATTGCTTGGTTTACCGTTTATCCCAAGCAGTCGTCCTCTGCTCAACAGTCGTCCTCTGTCGCCTTCATTTGATAATAATGCTTTATTGCCTTTTACAATTTATATCCCTTTTCTTCTTCTATCTAGTGAGTGCAAATTCTGGATTGTCTTTGGTATTCAACCACAAGTTATCTTGTTTGTCTGTTAAGCCAGGCGCTTACATCCTGCACAGCTAACTCATGCTTGAATAAGGGAATCTGTAAATACCCCAAATTTTCCCTCACTCATATCACACCATGGCTTGTGATCTTTTATTTTTGCATAAGCATAAGCATACCACATCATATTGCATATTTGTTTCATCTGTATAGTTCAAGTTCATCTGCATCTAGGGTTTGTGATCTAAGCAATCCAAGAATCCATCTGAGCCATTCCAACGGCCTCAAATATTTCCAAGAGGATCCATGTGTGTTCTACCATCATATTGTGTCCCTCAAAATTCATGGAAGTCAAGAAATCACAAGAACTGGCAAGGCATGGAAGCAGAGCTAGGGTTTTCACTACACAGATGACCCAAATTAGGGTTTTGGTTTCGGAGGCCTTAACTCCAAATTTTTGGTCCATTCTTGTTTCTATTGTTCTTAAGATGTTATAAGTATCATGTCTACCAAGTTTGATGAAAAAATTCATTGTGGAAGTCATATGTTCACTAGGTATCTTCCTGAGCAAGTTAAGTCAAAATCAGGGCATCTGAGGCCCCCAACAATGGAACCAAAGGGGTATTTTCATCAAAATGAAGTTCTATGATCTTTATTTGATCTTAGAAGAGGTTGTAAGTTCACAAGATTGAAGAATTTTGAGCCATTTGCAAAGTTGCCAAAAATGGAAATGACTAGTAATGGAAACTTTCCATTTTGGGAAAGTTTTTCAACCTCCTATTTTTCAACCAAAAATGCTTCAAATGAAAACTTCTTGGTCATGAAAGTTGTAGATTAGGTCTTTCCCTTTTCAAAAAGTACAATAACATGTCTTGATTCATCCTAGAACTCAAGATATGGCCTTTCAAAGTTGACAAAAATCCTAAAATTTCTAGTTTCATGTCAAAGAGGGATTTTGCAAATTGGCATGTTAAGGCATTCTAATGACTTCAAATGTGTACAAACACTTCATAACATGCCTATACAACATCAAAGACTCAAAATCGGCCCAAGAATTAGGTCATTTCATGCCTTGAAACACAAGAAACATCAAAGAGGGAAAATGTGCAAAAACCTTGTAAACCCTAACATCAAGTGTTCCAGCTCATCAATTTCAATCCAATGGCTCTCCATGAACTCAGCTGAGGCCAGACATACCCAAATACAGCTCTGACTCGTGCCCATGCTTGAGGTACACCAACCTTGACTTTTTTGCAAAACCTCCCATACCATTCAGCCGGTAGCACAACCACTTCTCTGAGCATTCTTATTGGTTTATACAAACCTTATGGATCACAAAACACACAACACACAAGCCTGAATGATCCCATAGCTCAGATTGCCAAAAATCCCTCAAGAACTTCATCTCTTCGAAACTCTCAAACCACCCAGCCAAACTTCAAAATTCTTTCGCCAATCATCTCCATATAACTCAGATCATTTCCCACCCCTTACACAAGCCTGAAACCCCTTGAAACAAAAACACGATTTCTGCAACCTCAGAACTGAAACTCACAAAAGAGGCCAAATAAACTCACTCCAAGCATCAAATCATTCTCAGGAAGCTCATTGGAGTTGATTTGCACCAAAGAGAGGTCCAGAAAGCTCAAGAACTGAAAGTTAAACCTCAGGTAACCTCAAGAACATTTTTTCCAGAACTTGCATTTTAAGTTTCTAAATGAACCTTCATACTTCACTGATCACCCTGATGTAATTTGTTTTGAAAATGGTTGGATATTAAGCATGTATTGAACTTCTGAAAGTTTTGTTCAGTTTTACGATTTGCTTCGAATCTTGTTTTTAGCGAATGATAAATTGTTTTTGATGGATGATTCTTGCTTAGGGATGTTAGGGGAGTGATTCTGGAGCTTTATAGATTTTGTTTTAGCCTAGGGAAGAAGTTATGTGTTTTGGTTTGCCGGAGAAGATGACCGAAGGTCTTCTCTGGCCACCTGAAAGTCATTAAGCCCTAATCTGTGATTAATTCCCCAGACGGGTTTGTGGCCGTTAGATGAAGATTAGGGTTAGCAGCGTGTGGTCCAGATTGAGTCACCACCTTTTAATCCTAATTAATTAATTTTAAAACATAATTAAACTCATTTTGAATTTGGGACATTGATCTGCGCGCGCAGTCAATTTCCTCCAAGCCCAGTTCAAATTTCAGCCATTGGATGCGCTGACTTCCCTCTTTATTTCATTTTATTTTCATTTTATTCTATTTCTTTTGTACAATTTATTAAAAATAACAAAAATCATCCAAAAAAATATTTCCTTTTGCATTTCTGTTTTAAATATTTTTCTTAACCGGAAAATGATTTTTATTTTATTTTTTGCATTAAAAAAGTATTTTTAAAATATTTAAATGTTATTTTTAATTAATTAAAGTCTTTTAATTAATTAAAAATACATTTAGGTTTCTAAAAATCACAAAAAAAAATCATGAATCATCTCAATGCATTTAGAAACATTTTCAAACTCTTCACACAAATTTCTTTTTAGGTTTGATCATAACTTGAGAATTTTCTTTGAATTAAGGGGCATTTAAATCATATTTTTGAACCCTAACTTGAAAAAATCTTTTATGCCTAACCAAGAAGAGTTTGAAGATGATTCTTTTGGCATTGTTTTGCATTTTTTATCTCATGAATTTATCTTGCATTTTTTAATTGATTTGCATTTTTCTTTGAGAATCACCCAAAAAACCCTAGGAACTTAGGAAATTCATAACTTTTGAGTGGTAAGGATTCTGACCTTCTCCTTTGGGATGTGACCTAGTATGGGATTAGGGTTTGTTTGAATGTGATTTCAAATTTTTATCATGTCATATGCTTCTGTTTTTCTCATGTGCATCTCATATTTCCATATAACCCTAATTTTACATGTTCATTTAGATTCATCTTGCATATGCATCAATACATGAACTTTCTATGACATTTCATGCATTCATAAGTCATCTTAGACATCTTAGTACATGTTAGAATCATGCTTGATCATTTCCTCATTCATTTGCCATGACTTGCATTCATTTCACTTCATTAACTTTCATGAAATTTCAAACTTCAAAACATGCTTACATGACATCTCATCCTTGTATGATCATTCACATGCACTTTGTATGCCTTTGCATCATCTCACATGACATTAACATTGCATAAATACTTCTGACTTTGATCATTTCATCTCATCTCATCTCATTTCATTTCATTTCTTTATGCCTTGAACTTTATGCATTCATGCTAACATTTTCAGGTGGTAAGTTACTTTGAGAAGTGGATTTGCCTTCACTTCTCATTTCTCTTCATCTCTTTCATATGCATCTTGCTGGTTCTTGAAGTGAACTTGTTCACTTGTGTTCCATTCTCTCTCACTTTATTTCTTTAAGTTACTTATCTTCTTCATTGAAGTAAGTAACTTATTCTTCTGCTTCATCCTCCTTTCATCTGCTTCTTCCATTGATGGCTTCCTTGAAGATCTTTCTTAAGCCTCACAAACCATAGGAACATCTAAGCATGATAATAATTAGGGTTGTGATTAGTCCCCATTAGTTTTTACCTTTGAGTCTCCTTGAGTCTCTCTTCTCATCTCATAATCAGAGACTAAACTCTTAAAGTTTTAGGACTTTGGAATTAGGGTTATGCATGCATCCTTCTCTTAGGATGGAGTGTATAACTTTAATCCTAAGTGTTAAACCTTTAATTTGTTTAAACCTCCTAATCAAATCATCTTAATAATCACTAAGACTTTATCTTGTAACTTGGGCCTTACATTAGGGTTCTAATTCTTCCTTTATGGTTAAGAAGGACTAACCCTAATGTTTAATGCATAAGTCCCCCTCAAGTTGCCTTACAAACCATAAAATTCATTTCTTAATCTCATCCCTTAATTCAAATCCACTTAATAAAGGCTTTGTTATATAATGAATTTAATCCCTAACCATGGATTAAGTTGAGGTATCTTCCTCAGCTTAAGTGTTCTCATCTATTATCCTTCTATTATGATGGTGTAATGAGTTCACTAATCTGTGATTAGAGATTAAACTCATTACTTAATACTAAAAAAAACCCAAAGACATCTAATTAATCACAAGTAGGTTAATGATCTTAATCCTACATCATCATGGTAATTAAGTTGAGATGTTTATCTCATACTTATGTATTCTCATTATCCCTAATCAGGGAGGATATAATGAGTTTACAAGACCTTGATTTAGGCTTAAGCTCATTAACTTATGCAAAACACCAAAAAGAATAACAAATCTGAAAACACAAAAATCAAACAATAATCGTCTCCTTCGGGATTCTTTTCTCATCACCCTCATTCATAAGCGAGAACTTGCTTATTCCGTCTAATGCAAGACAGTTAGCACTCGAGCCAGACGAGTCATACACTTGAGAATAGGCAAGTAAGCAGTTCACAGACAATTTATCTTTCAGTCTCTTTGAGTCGAACTACGGTGTTTTGACTTCCTCATTGCACGAGAGGATACGTAGGCATAACTTAACTATTATCGAACAAAAGTCTCTTTGTCTCCCCCCTCTTTCAGCATTCTGTTTAAGCCTCAGTTCCGCAGCAATTCACTCTTTTGCACTGACACTTGTACATTCATTCTCAGCTTTTGCACATAGATAGCACATACACTTACCCCTTTTTAACACAATATTTTAAGTGTGGATCCTGTCGAGTACGACGGACAATCTGGGTGCTAATACCTTCCCAGGTTGTAACCAACCCCCTTTCTCAGTTTCTCGTGTTCGCAACCGTCTTATCCATCTTTTTTCTAGGTTTATGCAACATTACCTTTCCTTCGGGATAAAAATTCCTAGTTGGCGACTCTATTCATCTTCATTTCATCCTCTCCTTTCGCTTACCATTCGTGTCTGTACCCTATCCGACCCTGTGTCTTTTCGGGGGAGTGACAAGAATCAACCTTCTTCAGAAAGCAAGATGAGAAGAACGTCAAGGTCATACAGGTCATAGCAAAGGAAGTTCACTAGAACGTCGTCATCAACATTGCCAACACTTTTATTTTTCTCAATTTATTGCAACCTCCTCATTTCAGGGGATTTGTTTCTTTAACTGTATTCGCCAATTCAGGGCACCTAGATTAATAAATGATTACAGGAAATGTATTTACTTTCAGGAAGATATAACACCTATGACGGAATTCGGTTAGGGATACCTCGGGATACTTGTGTGTTTCCTTTATCTTAACAGGATGCAGGTATACAACATGGGACACACCAAGCATTACATCCCTAACATGCCGCTTCCTAGAAGTTATCACTTCCCCAAGCAGTACCTGACAACTATTTCACAGCAGGGAGAGCAAGGAATCTCTTATTCCCCACCAGGATGTCAGATCTCTCTCATCCTTAGCGAAGTTAAAGGGAACTGTCTCCCCATAGAGTTTCCATTCCCTCCCCAGGAGAACAATGCATACATACTTTCCCAGCGGAGTTGCTGAAGTTTCCTTCTCCCTAGCTGAGTTCCCCCTACAGATAGATCTACCAGTAATCTCTTCCCCAGCCGGGACATCCCTCCGAGTAGATCAGCCAGAGATCTTTATCCCAGCGGGATCCGAATCCCGGATCGGTTTCTCTTTTGCATAATCATAACATTTGCATCATATTCACCAAATGAGCGTAGCATTCCGTCTAATACGGAGCATTACGGCAAAAATCAAACATTTGCATGATCACAAGCCAGGTTCGAGCCAGTCACCAGTAGTTACCATTAATATTTCATCAGCAATATACAAAATAAACCCTTGCACATAAAGGCCAAAGTGTCCCCTTTGCACTTTCAAAAACAAGTACTTGTTCATTGTAACACCCCGAAAATCTAAATTTAATTATTTAGTCATTTATTTAATTAATTTAGAAAAATTGGAGAGTTTGGGTGAATTAGAGAATTTTGGAGAAAAAGAGTATTTTTATATAATAAGGATAAATAATGTTTTATTATACTATTTTATTATTATTATTATTAAAAATATATTTAAAAAAAAGGGTAAGGTGGTCCTTTTGTGAAATATATGAGGGTAAAGAGGGAAAAGACTCAACTGGGATGTGTTTTGGTAAAAAGGAATACACGATCAGTTTTCTCATTTTTCTATCGTGTTTGGTGAAGTGCTCTGAAGAAAGAAGAAGCTCAGAGTCAGGAGGCTGTGGAGAACCCCAGAGAAGAGTGTAAAGCGAAGAAATTCTCTAAGGTATGGGGAGTTTTTATAATCTATTGTAAATGTGTAGGAATTAGACTATGAATAAATTAAGATTGTATGAGTTTATGAGTTTTAGGGGTTTTGATTTAGGTGGAGTTTATGAGGGAAATCTTGATGAATTAGAGTGATTAGAATGAGTTACAATCATATATTTGTTTGTATAATTGTTATCTTGATGTTGTTGATGTTTGATTGATGTTTTTGAATGGTTTTTGAGTGTTTTGATGTGAACCCCGTAATGGGATTTGGGGGTTTTTGGTGTTGAAACAGTCTGCAATTGTGTAGCAGAGAACTGCTGGAAAACTTGCGTTAACCGGTTAACGCCATGGGTTAACCGGTTAACCATTGTAATTTTTGGTGAATTTCTGGAATTTCGCACGCGTTAACCGGTTAACGCTATGGGTTAACCGATTAACACTGTTTGAGTGGCATTTTTTTAATTCTTTAAAAATCCGTAACTTTCAAACCGTAAGTCCGATTCGCATTCCGTTTGAAGCGTCGGAAAAAGCATAAACTGAACTTTATTTTGATGAATAAAAATGAGAGAAAGTCAATAGTTTTTATAAATGAATTTATGAAATAACCTTGTAATTGACTCATAATTACCGGGTACGGGTTAATTCTTGATGTGCCAGAGTGGTTATAGGACCAGTGTTCTGGGTGTAATGTCATGATCATATATATATGATTATTTGATGATTGGTTTGCTGATGTGAAATGAATGATGCGAATTATTTTGATGAAGTTTACGATGTAGCGCATCATTGCATTTCATAACATTCACGATGGGGCTTCGGCCTATTTAATTGCTTCAATCTCATTGTGTGGATTGAAGTGTCTCGATGATTTACGATGTGCTCCTTTGTGGAGGGTTGATGGTCATGTATCCATCTCACGATGAAAATGGTACCACATGCATATTGCATATCAGGATGTTAGAATTGCATATTCTGGATGAATTTCATGACTGTGTTGGTGTTGCTTAATTTCATGATCGTTGTTGTTGTTGTTGCTGAATTTTATAGTTGATGATGTCATGATATGTTGTACTAATTTATTTAAGTTCTATATTCTTGTACGTTTATGATATATTATGATTACTCACCCTATCTGCTTGGAAATGTTGCCTCTTTCGTGGGTAAGTTGCAGATGATAAAGAATAGGCTTGCAGTGAAATAGGAGTTTCATGAGTCTTAGAGCGTGCTTTAGTGTTCCTTAGAAGTGGTTCTGGTCTATGTGTCCTGCTTTGTGTCATGTAACACTGGGATGGGTTTTCTTTTGCTAAACTGTTTCAGTTATGTTATTATTTGGATAAATGTTTTCCCATTTTATGATGTTAAATTCAGGATGGTGAAAATTATGTTTATGAAGTAAACTAATGAAGTTTTGAATTATGAAGTTTAAATTTCGCTGCGAAATGATGTATGTTATTCTTGATGTTGTTTAACCCGTGTTACGGGACAAGACACTGTTTGTTTTGAATTATGATAAAATGTGATACCCTTTTCGATGATTACTCTGATATTATTTAAATATTTTGTTTTGGGGTAGAAGGGTGTTACATTAGTGGTATTAGAGCAGGTCGGTCTGTCCGGCCAAGTCTTGTTGTTGTCGGTCTGTTGTCAAGTCGTTATTTAATTAACGATTATTCTCTTCTGATGTGATAAGTGTTGTGCAGAATGGCTGGAAACAACACGCATGCTCTCGCTGATGCTATTGCAGCTCTTGCTCAGATTGCTGCTCGTAACAATGCGCATGATGAGTTTCGTGCCTTGGAGAAATTCCAGAGGAATAATCCACATGTGTTTGAAGGAACCCATGACCTGGCGAGCGCACAGAAGTGGCTCAAGGCAATTGAGAAGATTTTCAGAGTGATGGCATGTGCTGACGCGCAAAAAGTTTAATTCGGGACTCATATGTTGTCTGAGGAAGCTGAAGACTGGTGGGATAATACTCGTCAGCGTCTAGAGGATGAGGCTGTTGTGGTGACTTGGACTGTGTTTAAGGCGGAGTTCCTTAAGAAGTATTTTCCAGAATATGCTCGTGGTAAGTTGGAGGTAGAATTCCTTGAACTGAAGCAAGGAAACATGACAGTGGCAGAGTATGCTGCCAAATTTGAAAGGCTGGTGAAGTTTTGTCCTCACTACAACAGAGCAGATGTTGAACTTTCCAAGTGCCTTAAGTTTGAGAATGGGCTGAGACCTGATATCAAGCAGGGAATTGGATGCCAACAAATTCGCAAATATGCAGAGTTGGTCGATAAGAGCCGTATTTATGACGAGGACAGCCGAGCTCGGTCAGCTCAATATAAACAGCTGAGCGAGAAGAAAGACAAGAGTCAGTATAGAGGGAAACCTTGTGTGACTACTGGTGATAAAGGGAAGCAGAAGGCATCTGATGAGAAGAAGCAAAGTAGGGGAACTGCTAATGTACCTGTTAAGTGTTACAAGTGTGGAGAGGCAGGTCATAGGGCCGATGTGTGTACCACCAGAGTTATGAAATGTTACCGTTGTGGCAAGCTTGGGCATAAGATGAGTGATTGTCCTAATGAGGGCCCAACCTGTTACAATTGTGGTGAACAGGGGCATATCAGCGCCCAATGCCAGAAACCAAAGAAGAATGCTGCTACTGCTCAGAATGCTGGGAGAGTTTATGCGTTAGCTGGTTCAGAAGCTCCAAAGAAGGACAACTTGATCAGAGGTACCTGTTTTATTAATAATACTGAGTTGATTGCTATTATTGACACTGGAGCTACACATTCATTTATTTCTCTTGAGTGTGCTAATAGATTGGGTTTAAAGTTGTCTAATATGAAAGGTAATATGATAATAGAGACTCCTGCTAATGGTTCTGTGACTACCATGCTTGTTTGTTTGAAGTGTCTTTTGACAATTTTTGAGAAGAATTTTGTGATGGATTTGGTGTGCATACCATTACACCAAATCGATGTTATCCTTGGTATGAACTGGTTGGAATTCAATTATGTTCATATTAACTGTTATAGTAAGACAGTGAAGTTCCCTGAATTGAGCGGGAATGGTGAGTTGATGTTTTTATCTGCTAAGCAAGTGGATGAACTTGTATTGGATGAAGCGTTGATGTTTGCAGTGTCTGCATCATTGCAAGTTGATGATAATACTGCCAGTGCAGAGTTGCCTGTGGTTTGTGAATTTCAAGATGTGTTTCCTGGTGATATAAGTGATTTACCACCGGAACGTGAAATTGATTTTTCTGTGGACTTAGTACCGGGTACAAGTCCTATCTCGATGGCTCCTTATAGAATGTCGGCTTCAGAGTTGAATGAGTTGAAGAAACAATTAGAATAATTGTTAGAGAAGAGGTTCATTAGACCCAATGTTTCTCCTTGGGATGCTTCGGTGTTGCTCGTTAAGAAGAAGGATGGTAGTATTAGATTGTGTGTCGATTACCGACAGTTGAATAAAGTGACTATCAAGAATAAGTACCCACTTTCGAGGATCGATGATTTGATGGATCAGCTAGTAGGTGCTTGTGTCTTTAGTAAAGTTGATCTGAGGTCTGGTTATCATCAGATTCGAGTTAAAGCTGATGATATTCCGAAGACAGCTTTCAGGACGAGATATGGGCATTACGAGTATACGGTGATGCCGTTTGGGGTTTCTAATGCGCCTGGTGTGTTTATGGAATATATGAATAGGATCTTTCATGAGTATCTTGATAAATTCGTGGTGGTTTTCATAGATGATATCTTGGTATATTCTAAATCAAAAGAGGAACATGCCGAGCATTTGAGGATTGTGTTGCAAGTGTTGAAAGAAAAGAAATTGTTTGCTAAATTATCTAAGTGTGAGTTCTGGTTAAAGGAAGTGAGTTTCCACGGCCATGTAATTTCAAGTGGTGGAATTTTGGTGGATCCCTCAAAGATTGATGCGCTTTTGCAGTGGAAGACTCTGAAGTCAGCTACATAAATTCGTAGTTTTCTTGGGTTGGCTGGTTACTATCGTAAGTTCATTGAAGGTTTTTCTAAGATAGCTTTACCGTTGACGCAATTGACTAGGAAGGGTCAAGCGTATGTGTGGGATGTTTCTTGTGAAGAGAGTTTCATAGAACTGAAGAAAAGATTAACGACCACGCCAGTGTTGGTCTTACCGAATCCAGATGAGTCCTTTGTAGTTTATTGTGATGCTTCCAAGATGGGTATTGGTGGAGTTTTGATGCAGGATAATAAGGTGGTTGCTTATGCTTCTAGACAGTTAAGAGTTCATGAGAGGAACTATCCTACTCACGACTTAGAGTTAGCAGTTGTGGTGTTTGTGCTTAAGATTTGGAGGCACTACTTGTTTGGTTCAAAATTTGAAGTATTCAGTGATCACAAAAGTTTAAGGTACTTGTTTGATCAGAAAGAGTTAAATATGAGACAGAGGTGGTGGCTTGAATTATTGAAAGATTTTGATTTTGATTTGAATTACCATCCTGGTAAGGCAAATGTGGTGGCTGATGCTTTGAGTAGGAAGTCGTTGCATATTTCGATGCTTATGGTGAAAGAATTGGAAATGATCGAGCAATTCAGAGACATGAGCTGGTTGTGTGAAACTACTACTGATAGTGTGAAATTGGGAATGTTAAAGCTGACCAGTAAGATTTTGGAAGAGATTCATAAGGGTCAGAAATCTGATTTGTAATTAGTTGATCAATTGATGTTGGTTGATCAAGGTAATGCAGGTGACTTTCGAGTTGATGAAGATGGAGTTTTGAGATTCCGAGATAGAGTATGTGTTCCGGATATTATAGGAATTAAAAAGATTATTTTAGAAGAGGGGCACAAGAGTCGACTGAGTATTCATCCTGGTGCTACGAAGATGTATCAGGATTTACGCATGTTGTTTTGGTGGCCGGGTATGAAAAGAGACATTGCTGAATTTATATATGCTTGTTTGACATGTCAGAAGTCAAAGATAGAACATCAGAGACCTTCAGGTAAGATGCAACCATTGAATATTCCTGAGTGGGAATGGGATAGTATTTCCATGGATTTCGTGACTGGGTTACCTAAGACTGCTAGAGGTAATGATTCGATTTGGGTAATTATTGACCGTTTAACTAAGTCGGCCCACTTCTTGCCGTTGAAGATTAACCATTCCATGAAAAGGTTAGTTGAGATTTATATTGAGGAAATTGTGAAGTTGCATGGTGTACCTTCAAGTATTGTATCGGATAGAGATCCGCGGTTTACGTCGAGGTTTTGGAAGAGTTTGCAGGATGCCTTGGGTACTAAATTGAGGATGAGTTCTGCTTATCACCCGCAAACGGATGGCCAAATGGAAAGAACAATCCAATCTTTAGAAGATTTGATGAGAGCTTGTGTATTAGATCAAGGAGGGTCTTGGGATAGTCATTTGCCGTTGGTCGAGTTTACGTACAATAACAGTTTTCATGCTAGTATCGAGATGGCTCCATATGAGGCGTTGTATGGTAGACGTTGTCGTACTCCATTATGTTAGTATGAATCAGGAGAGAGTTTAGTACTTGGGCCAGAGATTGTCCAAGAAACAACTAAAAAGATAAAAATGATTCAGGAAAGGATGAAAACGTCGCAGAGTTGTCAAAAGAGTTATCACGATAAGAGAAGGAAAGCATTTGAGTTCCAAGAGGGAGATCACGTGTTCTTAAGAGTTACTCCTATGACTGGTGTGGGAAGAGCTTTGAAGTCTAGAAAGCTCACTCCACGTTTTGTCGGTCTATATCAGATTATGCAGAGGATAGGGGAAGTGGCCTATCGAGTGGCTTTACCTCCCTCTCTTGCAAATTTACATGATGTATTCCATGTATCACAGTTGAGGAAGTACATTTCGGACCCGTCACATGTAATTCAGATAGATGATGTTCAGGTGAGAGATAATCTGACGATTGAAGCTTTACTAGTGAGGATTGATGGTAGAGAATTGAAGCAACTACGAGGCAAGGAAATTGCTTTAGTGAAGGTATTGTGGGGAGGACCAGCTGGAGAAAGTTGGACTTGGGAGCGGGAAGATCAGATGAGGGAGTCGTATCCGACTCTATTTACTTCAGGTAATTTTCGAGGACGAAAATTCTTTAAGTAGGGGAGAGTTGTAACACCCCGAAAATCTAAATTTAATTATTTAGTCATTTATTTAATTAATTTAGAAAAATTGGAGAGTTTGGGTGAATTAGAGAATTTTGGAGAAAAAGAGTATTTTTATATAATAAGGATAAATAGTGTTTTATTATACTATTTTATTATTATTATTAAAAATATATTAAAGAAAAAGGGTAAGGTGGTCCTTTTGTGAAATATATGAGGGTAAAGAGGGAAAAGACTCAACTGGGATGTGTTTTGGTAAAAAGGAATACACGATCAGTTTTCTCATTTTTCTATCGTGTTTGGTGAAGTGCTCTGAAGAAAGAAGAAGCTCAGAGTCAGGAGGCTGTGGAGAACCCCAAAGAAGAGTGTAAAGCGAAGAAATTCTCTAAGGTATGGGGAGTTTTTATAATCTATTGTAAATGTGTAGGAATTGGACTATGAATAGATTAAGATTGTATGAATTTATGAGTTTTAGGGGTTTTGATTTAGGTGGAGTTTATGAGGGAAATCTTGATGAATTAGAGTGATTAGAATGAGTTACAATCATATATTTGTTTGTATAATTGTTATCTTGATGTTGTTGATGTTTGATTGATGTTTTTGAATGGTTTTTGAGTGTTTTGATGTGAAACCCGTAATGGGATTTGGTGGTTTTTGGTGTTGAAACAGTCTGCAATTGTGTAGCAGAGAACTGCTGGAAAACGTGCGTTAACCGGTTAACGCCATGGGTTAACCGGTTAACCATTGTAATTTTTGGTGAATTTATGGAATTTCGTAGGCGTTAACCGGTTAACGCTATGGGTTAACCGGTTAACACTGTTTGAGTGGCATTTTTTTAATTCTTTAAAAATCTGTAACTTTCAAACCGTAAGTCCGATTCGCATTCCGTTTGAAGCGTCGGAAAAAGCATAAACTGAACTTTATTTTGATGAATAAAAATGAGAGAAATGCAATAGTTTTTATAATTGAATTTATGAAATAACCTTGTAATTGACTCATAATTACCGGGTACGGGTTAATTCTTGATGTGTTAGAGTGGTTATAGGACTAGTGTTCTGGGTGTAATATCATGATATATATATATATATGATTATTTGATGATTGGTTTTCTGATGTGAAATGAATGATGCGAATTATTTTGATGAATTTTACGATGTAGCACATCATTGCATTTCATAACATTCACGGTGGGGCTTCGGCCTATTTAATTGCTTCAATCTCATTGTGTGGATTGAAGTGTCTCGATGATTTACGATGTGCTCCTTTGTGGAGGGTTGATGGTCATGTATCCATCTCACGATGAAAATGGTACCACATGCATATTGCATATCAGGATGTTAGAATTGCATATTCTGGATGAATTTCATGACTGTGTTGGTGTTGCTTAATTTCATGATCGTTGTTGTTGTTGTTGCTGAATTTTATAGTTGATGATGTCATGATATGTTGTACTAATTTATTTATGTTCTATATTCTTGTACGTTTATGATATATTATGATTACTCACCCTGCCTGCTTGGAAATGTTGCCACTTTCGTGGGTAACTTGCAGATGATAAAGAATAGGCTTGCAATGCAATAGGAGTTTCATGAATCTCGGAGCGTGCTTTAGTGTTCCTTAGAAGTGGTTCTGGTCTATGTGTCCTGCTCTGTGTCATGAAACACTGGGATGAGTTTTCTTTTGCTAAACTGTTTCAGTTATGTTATTATTTGGATAAATGTTTTCCCATTTTATGATGTTAAATTCAGGATGGTGAAAATTATGTTTATAAAGTAAACTAATGAAGTTTTGAATTATGAAGTTTAAATTCCGCTGTGAAATGTTGTATGTTATTCTTGATGTTGTTTAACCCATGTTACGGGACAGGACACTGTTTGTTTTGAATTATGATGAAATGTGATACCCTTTTCGATGATTACTCTGATATTATATAAATATTTTGTTTTGGGGTAGAAGGGTGTTACATTCATCCTATCCCCACAGAAAGCCAAAGCATCTCCTTTGCACTCCCAAAATAGATGCCTGTTTATGTACAATACTTATTTGACACTCGTCCGTGTCATGCATTCCCCAACAAGTCGAGCACTCGTTCGTGTCTTGCACCAACATCACCAATAAATCAATACTTGTGCATATTTATACAAAAGTCTCTAATACTCGTTCATATCTTGTTTATATCATTCCTCAACAGATCTGACACTCGTTCATGTTCTTTGTTAACCAGTTGGTACTCGTCCGTATCATCATCTCTAAACACGCGTCAACGTTTGTTTCTACCGATACTCGTCCGTATCATGGTTCTAAGGATGCTCGTCCGCATCTTCAATCTATACACGTCGTCAAACACTTATATCTTTTATTCTTGATTAGGGTTTAAGGGCCAGTTTGAATGTGGGCCGTAGGATTAGGATTAACGCGTGTTTAGAGGGTCCGGATCCTTTCATTAAACCCTAATCTTTTAATTAAATTAATTAATTAGGATTAATTAAATAAAAACCCAGTTTGAATGTCAGCCATTGGATTGTGCGCGTAGTCAACCCTCCCTTTTCCATTTTGAATCTCAGCCATCAGATCCTCATACTTTCATTTAAATCGATTCTTACTTCATTTTTATTGCATTTTCTTGCACAATTTATTTAAAATATCAAAAAGCATTCAAAAAATGTTTTCTTTTTCATACTGACTTTAAATATTTTTCCCCATCCAAAAATGATTTTTATTTTATTTTTTGCATTAAAAAAGTATTTTTAAAATATTTAAATGTTATTTTTAATTAATTAAAGTATTTTAATTAATTAAAAATAAATTTAAGTTTCTAAAAATCACCAAAAAAATAATGAATCATCTCAATGCATTTAGAAACATTTTCAAACTCTTCACACAAATTTCTTTTTAGGTTTGATCATAGTTTGCCAATTTTCTTTGAATTAAGGGTCATAAAAATCATATTTTTGAACCCTAACTTTAAAAAATCATTTCTGCCTAACAAAGAAGAGTTGAAGATGATTATTTTTGCATTATGTTACATATTGCATGTAGTTTATAGGTCTTTTTCCTCATGAATTTATCTTGCATTTTCAAATTGATTTGCATTTTTCCCTTTGAACCACCCAAAAACCCTAGAAAACTTAGGAAAATCATAACTTTTGATTGGTTAGGCTTCTGACCTTCTCCTTTGAGGTGTGACCTAATATAGGATTAGGGTTTGTTTGAGCTTGATTGAAAATTTTTATCATGTCATTTGCTTCTGTTTTATCCATTTGCATCTCACATGTCCATGTAACCCTAATTTCTCATGTTCATTTGCATTCACCTTGCATATGCATCATCACATGAACTTGCCATGACATTTCATGCATTCATATGTCATCTTAGACATATTAGGACATGTTAGAACCTTGCTTGATCATTTCTTCATTCATTTTCCATGTTTAGCATTCATTTCATTTCATAAACTTTCATGTGTTTTCAAACTTCAAAGCATGCCTCCTTTGCATCCCATCTTTGTATGATCACACATGTGCATTTTGTATGACTTTGCATCATCTTACATGACATTTGCATTGCATAATCACTTCTGACTTTGGTAATTTCATCTCATTTCATGTCATTTCATTTCATTTCATTTCATTTCTTTATGCTTTATACTTATGTATTCATGCTAACTTTTCAAGTTTTGGTAAGTCATTTTGGGAGGTGAATTTGCCTTCACCTCTCACTTATTCTTATCTCTTTCATTTGCATTTTAACTTATCTTTAAAGTGAATTTGATTCACTTATGTTCCATCTCCCACTTTCTTCCTTTAAGTTACTTATCTTCTTAGAAAGTAAGTAACTTATTCTTCTGCTTCTTCCTCCTTTCATCTGCTTCTTCCATTGGTGGCTTCCTTGAAGATCTTTATTAAGCCTCACAAACCATAGGATATCCAAGAATGATAATGATTAGGGTTGTAATTAGTCCCCCTTAGTATTTTACCTTTGAGTCTCGCTTCTCATCTCAATAATCAGAGACTAAACTATTAAAGTTTTAGGACATTGGAATTTGGGTTATGCCTGCATCCTTCTCTTAGGATGGAGTGTATAACTTTAATCCTAAGTGTTAAAACTTTAATTTGTTTAAACCTCTTAATCAAATCATCTTAATAATTATCAAGACTTTATCTTGTAACTTGGGCCTTACATTAGGGTTATAATTCTTCCTTATGGTTAAGAAGGACTAACCCTAGTGTTTAATGGACAAGTCCCCCTCAAGTTGTCTTACAAACATAAAATCCATTTCTTAATCCCACCTTTAATTAAAATCCATTTAATAAAGGCTTGTTATATAATGAATTTAATCCCTAACCATGGATTAAGTTGAGGTATCTTCCTCAGCTAGTGTTCTCATCTATTATCCTTCTATTAGGATGGTGTAATGAGTTCACTAATCTGTGATTAGAGATTAAACTCATTACTTAACACTAAACAAAATCCAAAAACATCTAAATAATCACAAGTAGGTCAATGATCTTAATCCTACATCATCATGGTAATTACGTTGAGATGCTTATCTCATACTTAAGTAGGCTCATTATCCCTAATCAGGGAGGATATAATGAGTTTACAAGCCCTTGATTTAGGCTTAAGCTCATTAACTTATGCAAAATACCAAAAACAATAACAAAACTGAAAACACAAAAATAAACAATAATCGTCTCCTTTGAGATTCTTTTCTCATCACACTCATTCACAAGCGAGAATTTGCTTCTTCCGTCTAATGCAAGACAGTTAGCACTCGAGCCAGACGAGTCATACACTTGAGCATAGACAAGTAAGAAGTTCACAGTCAATTTATTTTCAGCCTCTTTAAGTCAAACTACGGTGTTCTGACTTCCTCATTGCACGAGAGGATACGTAGGCATAACTTAACTGTTATCGAACAAAAGTCTCTGTGTCTTCCCCCTCTCTCTCAGCATTTTCTCTTAAAGCCTCAGTTCCTGAACATTCACATTTTGCACTGACACTTGCACACTCTTATCCAGCTTTTGCACACAGATAGCACATCACCTACCCCTTTTAAACACAATCTTGTAAGCGTGGATCCCGTCGAGTACGACGGACAATCTGGGTGCTAATACCTTCCCAGGTTGTAACCAACCCCCTTTCTCAGTTTCTCTCGTTCACAACCGTCTTATCCATCTCCTTCTAGGTTTATGCATCATTACCTTTCCTTCAGGATAAAAATGCCTAGCTGGAGACTCTATTCATCTTCACTTTCATTTTCTCTTTTCGCCGACCGTTCGCGTCTGCACCGGGATGTAAATCTTTGGGAGCGACATATACTTATACTTCTTTACGAAAGCATAAGATAAATCCTTCCAGCTCTAGATATGGTTCTTCTCAAGTCCCATATACCATTTCACAGAAGAATCACTCAGACAATCTTGAAAATAGTGAATAAGAAGCTTGTCATTCTTGGCATGTGCAGCCATTTTGCGGCAATACATCAGTAGATGGATTTTTGGACAAGTATGCCCCTTATATTTCTCAAAATCAGGAACTTTGAACTTATCAAGAAAAACCAAATCAGAGACAAAACACATGTCTATTGCAGCAGCACCGAAGACATCTTTTCCTTATAAACCTCTTACCCTCATCTCTAGAGTCAAGCGTTGCTCTCTAATTTCATCCATATATCCAGTTTCCCTTGACTTTCAACTTGTGGACCAACAACATGGTACTTTAAAGGAGAATTCTGATAAGTAACTTGAGCAGTAGTGTGCAAAATAGGTTGAGGTTTAACAAATGCTGGAGATGAAAAGACTGGCACAACAGATGGACCAACCATTTGAGTAGTTGCAGAGATTGACACATAATTCGAAGGTAACCCAAATTATGGCCAAGTAGAAGCTGGTTAATGAATCACATGAGGGTAAACAACAACAGTTGAAACTTCAAAGATAACAGTCCTTTGAGGTGGTTCACCTCAAGCAATTAGAACTTGCATCATTTTAGTGAGCCTGGTCATATTGGCCTTCAACTCGTCAATTTCCATTATGACTTCCATGTTGTGCCGTTCTTGGTTTTCCATTCTCAATATGATAACAACTCTAGTTTCGTATTTATGTTGAGGAAACAACTTGACAGATCAACAGAAAAATGAAGAAGGAAACAACCGGGATGAGTTCCCACACAACTCGGATGAATGCAAGAATATGAGAGAATGAAATGATATGCAATGTTCACTTCCATTTTCAGAGAAACAACTCGATTATTGCAAACAAGGTCAACATCGAGAATACGATCATGAAAAATATTGACAAAAAGAAATATTTGATTTGTACAATATTTGCAATAATTTGAATTGTTTTCCTTGAGAAATGGTCGTGATGATGATCATGATGAATGTATGTATGCAGAAACCACAAACAAGATCACGCAAAGCACACAGGTTCAAAGGTTCGGATCATGAGCTTGAAGTAAAGGGATAAAAACCAACAACCTACAAAGGCATGTACTAAAGTTTGTCTTCATTGTACCTGTATAAAACTAAAAGGGTTCTAACAGAGGTTCCCAGAGTTAGCAGCCATCTTTAGAATATTATCCATACGTTAGACTACTCCCAACTGATAACATTCTTAAGAAAGACCTCGTCCGAGTGTAGTATCACGTGACAACCACCTCAGGTTTACACCTGGATAGTTTCCGCACTACGTTCCTAAATTGGCATGGATGAGTTAAGGGTTCTATGGTCCTCAGTATGATCAGATCAAGGTCAGAAGAAATGCCATGATACGAATACTTATCGTGTCATAAGTATTCCGAGAGAGCCTAACTGAGTGGAGATTATTGAATTGATATCGCTTTGGACTACTCCACCGTGTACACTTTGGATATCACCATCCTATCATAAGTTCACTAAAATTCGGGTATAGAATCTATCTCACTCACAAAGGATCACCAAAATCGAAACGGAAAAAGCAATAACAAACAAATCAAACCAAAGTAGTAAATAAATCAAAGTAAGCTGAATCCACTTAGGGTCTAACCTCCTTATCCCCAGCAGAATCATCATTATTCAGTAGCAGTAAAATCATGAGTGTAAGCTATTAGTTAACATAAATCAAAGTAAACAGAGTCGCCACCGTGCTTTTATTTTATTCCAAGTGGAAAAGGAAAAAAGAGCGAATAAATCCTAATGAATCTAAAAGAAAAAAGCTAAAGAAACAAACAAAGAACTGGGTAAGGGGATAGGTTAAAAATTGGGAAGGTTTTATGCACCCAAAATGTTCATGGTACTCCACGGGAGCCCTTTGAAATATTTATTGCTTTTTGTTTGAAAATGGTTTGTTAAAACGATTGAAGAGATGAGAAGAGAAAGGTTTTTTTTAAAGATTTTTGTGTTTGACGAGACGTTCCTCTCATGCCTACGTACCCACGACGTGCAATGTGAGATCAAAACCCTGTAGTTCGTGGTACAAATAGTGAAAAAGTTAATGTGTTGGATTGATTTTAAAATGTAAGGATAAGTCATCATTCTTTAGCGAATAATTCCGCTAGAAAGAATGAATCATATCTAAACATGTGAAAATAGATAAAAGGAAAAGTGCACGAGGGCACAAAAAGATTGAATGAGTTTTGCATTTTTAAGGTCTTTTGAAAAAGGTTTCGATATGCTTATGTGGTTTATAATTTATTAATAAATGAAAGGAAAAGAGTAAAATCGCTTGACCTAAATCAAGGTTTGATTATGAAAGCGGTTAAGATTTGAAAGCAAAGAAGGTTTTGAAAAGAGGAAGAAGCTTTAAAAATTTAAGAAGTGGGAAGATATGAAGAGGCTATCCTAAAATTAAAGTAAAAGTTAAAGGAAGAACGATCTAACTGCATGTCGAGCATTCTTCGAGCAACAATAGGACTTCATCTTCATAACAATTGAACCAAATCAAGGCTAAGGTCTTCAATCCTTAATGACTCGAGCAAAGGAATGATCCTAAAATCTAGGTCAAAAACTCCAACTCCAATGCTAAGGATAATGGCCAAAGTCCAAAATTAAAGTCACAAGTCTTTTAGATGTTTAATACTTTATTAATATTTTTGTGTCCAAATGGACAAAGGAAAAAGAAAAAAAATATGAATATAAACATAAATGATATGATGAATGATATAGTATAATAAAAGCATAATAAAAGAGATAAGGAGCAAGAGATTAAAATAAAGAGAATAAGGTGCGAGAAGGAATTAAAATGTTAGTATAGTAATAGTATAATAATAATATACATAATAATGGTATGGTGAACTTAATCATCCACAACCAAAGAAAGTCACAAAGCATTTAATGCCAAAATCAAAAGGCAACCGGATCCGCTTAGTATCTTACACTATAGTGATTAATCAAGGCGATTAGAACCAAATTCATTGAAGTTTGAAAGAAGATTGTGAGACCCAAAGCAACTATGCATCAAACTTCATAAGTCTTGGATCTTAACGCAAAAAGATTAATCACTTTGGGATTACGCGACCAATGCGACATCCGGTCCACGAAACTGGAAGTATCCAATTGGATTTTTATTCTGAATTCTGGACATGTTTAGGTCTATGTTAAGCAATCGCCGAGTAATTTACGGAGTAATTACCCTACAAATGAATCCGGCCAACACCAATTAAGGTGAACAATATTTGTGTTAATGCATGTGAGATAAACGATATGTAAACTGCCATCCGAACGCAATGCCGTATGAAAATAAAGATGAATACCAAATTGAGTTTCACTTATGGTATTCTTTCATCTTTAAGTTCAATCACTCATCTTGGTGGATTCAGGTATGAAAATATCTTACTAATGCAAAGTACTTAAAGTGAATTAAATAATTCACTTAGAGGTAGATTTGTACAAATGAATATTAACCACTCTAATATACACCCAAAGTCCATTGAAATTAAAGAGAAATCAGTCCCAAAAATGTCTCCCAAGGTAAAAATAAGAAGGAGTAAGAAGAAGAAGCAAGAGGAACCAAAATCAACTAAAAAACAAGCTAAAAAAAACTTTTGGAGCAATGTTAATTGGTTAACCCAAATGGTTAATCGGTTAACACAAAAAAATTTCAAATTCTGGCACAAAATAACACTGGTTAACCATTTTATACAGAAAATGGTTAACCGGTTATCACTGAACCAGTAGCAGAAAAATAGCCAAAATTCAGCATGATCCTCTTTCAAAATTACTTCCAAAATTCATATGATTATGAACTGGATTGGCACGAATTTTTAAGTGAAAACCCAGTGAAATCCCTGCAATCAAATAATAATTAAAGATCCAAGGGATCAACCACCAAAGTAACCAAAGATCTATATCATGAATGTTGATGTTGAAGGTAGAACCATGGAAGGAGATGAATTACCAAGAACAATCTTCAAATTGATCCAATACCAAGCTTGATCTACTGAAATTGATGAAAAAAATAGAAAATGATGAAGGGTTAACTCAAAGTTGATCAAGAATTCAAGGTGAATTCTTGATAACTTTCAAAAGAGGGAAAATTGAGCTTTGGTGATTTTGGGGTTGAAAGGATATTTTGAAAGAGATTTGTTGGCTATCAAAATCTTGAGAATTGAATGAGAAAATGCCTCTATTTAAAGAGTCTAGGAATGATAAATTGGTGTAATGGAGCTTTCTTTGGAAATTCAAAATTTGGATTGGAAATTGAAATTTGGAGGGAATTATGAAAAGAGTGGTGATTAGTGAGGGTTTATAGTGGGAAATGATCAAATTGATGTAGAGAATTAAGAGGGAAATGGATCTAGAATATTCCAAATGAGATTGTCACACCCCAAATTTTACCCCTAACCTTCATTCACACATTTCATCTCATTATTAACGTATCGTTGTGCATATTAGTCATGTTGGGGATGTCGGGGTAGGATTTCGGCTGTGAAGTTAGAAGTGGAGTTTGGTTCGATTATGTATTCATTCATGATCCAATTCAAGTGGGAGGTTGATCTAATTCATGGTTACAAGGCCGAGACCATTTGGCTCCATGCAAGTTTAGAACATATTTCTAGTTTTAATTTCCATTTTATTTTCAAGCTAATTTCAAGTTCATATTTTTTTTTATCCTTCATGATTCAAGTTCAATTCATTTTCCTTTACATATTCAATTGCATTTTTCAAATTTCAACTTCTGCTCCAAGTTTAATTTTCAAATTCTAGTTGTCTTTTCTTTTTTCTTTTTTTATTATTCCAAGTTCAAATTCCAAAATTCATTCCAAATTTCTAATCCCATTTTTTTAGTTTAAGTTTATTCCTACATTTCAAGATTTATTTTCATTCCAATTAATTTTTTATTTAAGATTCAAATTTCATTCAAGTCTAAATACAAGTTCTCAATTTAATCTTTTTGTCTTCATTTTCAAATCCCAATCCAATTCTTTTTTATTCAATCTCAATTCCTATTCTAATTTTAAGATTCCATTTCAAATTCTATATCCCATTTCAAGTCATGTTCTAGATGCATTTTCATTTTTTTTAAGAATTAAAGTCCAATTTTCGTTCAAGTTTCAAGTCACATTTCAAATTCTATTCAAAGTTTAAAATTCCAGATTTAATTCTCATTTCAAACATATCCTAAGTTCCATTTTTGAATTTTAATTCCTTTTCCCAAACTTCATCCAAATTCAGTTTCATTCAAGGCTCATTTTATTTGTTTTTAATTTCCCATAAAAGATACAACCACATGGGCGTCACAATCATGTTCCAAGTTAGATGCTGATAAACAGGACTCAGGATCAACCAGAGTGATGCCTTCTGCCCTGGAGGATGATACTCAAAGAGTATGCAGGTTTGACATGGATTTGACGGCTCCTCCTCCCCCTCTTATGATGTTGTCCCGAGAAGGGAATCATTTGTCACAAAGCGGTTTAATATCAGAAATTTAAAAGTTAACACCATACTTTGAAATGATGACCGAAGTTAGTATCAAAGTTGAAGGCAAGGTGGGAAGACTAGTTACAGTAGAGAAAGTACCCGAAGAGATTGAAGCAGCAAAGTTAGACACGAAAAGTTGGATGTGTTAAAACACTATATGTTGAAGCCAAACAATAACAATGAGATAAAGACAAACAATAAATTAGAAGAGCAGGATAGAAATAAGGAACATTTTACTGCATTGTCAAAATTCCAAAGTTCAAACAATTGCTCGTTCTAGTTCAGTGCCCCTATTAGCCGCTGTATCAGGACCGTCGGGCAATCTCTCTCCAATTGGATGCTCGTCTCCCTTGTAGACAGTTGTAGAGAAAGATAAAACCACTGGATCATCAACAACACAGCATGTAAATTCCGTTTTCTCTCAACCACAACGAAAGAGATGTGCAACCCATTATCACATTGCTCGTAACATCCTACACCAGCAGTTCACAAAGACAGACCCCTTTGTTCGACTTTCGTATACGGACGCTGTGGAAATACTGGAGGAATCTGTGAAGAATGTTAAGAAATTTTAGAATGAAGTAAAATGGGGGATTGATTTAGCTTTTGAGCATGAAAGATACCTTACAGAAGTTAAGTATTAGAAGCCTGTCATAGTCTATAACCATCCAAAAGCTCAAAAGCTCTCAAGAGTGCATTTGAGTCCATAACAGCAGCAACTTCAACTACCGCCAATAGCAACAAAAGCCTTGCCTTTCTCCCATCATCATCCTAAGCACCTCATACATGATAAATAAAGGGGATTAGCATTCACAATCCAGCATCATCATTCAAGCTCATGTTACTAAAGACAGTTACATTTTACTTAATGGTTAAATCTCTTCACATATACATGTTGTACATAACCAAACAAGTTCATCATACTACTGTCATTTAATGTTAACATTGCATTACATTAGCATTCCAAATGTCAAATTTGATTTCCACAAATCATGTCATAACATTCATCCATATAGCATATTCAAAATGTCTTTCACATAATCATACCATGTTTCGTTGTATCATACTATTTTTAAGAGGAGAACTACAAAGGGCAAGCAGTTACGGACCTGGAAGATTGGTCAAGTTTCTCAAAGAGTATATGGATGTGTTTGCATGGTCGTAACAGGATATGCCCGGTTTGGACACAGACATAGTTATTCATAAGTTGCCGCTTCGACCAGATTGTCCTCCAGTAATGCAAAAACTTCGAAGAACGAGACCAGACATGGCTCTGAAGATTCGAGAAGAGGTCAAAAGACAGTTTGATGCTGGATTCCTCGCAGTTGCAAAGTACCCTGAGTGGGTAGCTAACATCGTGCCAGTCCCGAAAAAGGATGGCAAGGTTAGAATGTGCATGGACTATAGGGATTTGAACAAAGTCAGTCCAAAGGATGATTTCCCTCTTCCGCACATTGATACTTTGGTTGACAACACTGCTAAGTTTATTGTTTTCTCCTTCATGGATGGATTCTCAGGATATAATCAGATCAAGATGGATCCTGACGATATGGAAAAGACTACTTTCATTACACCATGGGGCACTTATTGTTACAAAGTTATGCCATTTGGACTCAGAAATGCAGGAGCCACTTAGCAAAGGGCAATGGTCACCCTTTTCCATGATATGATGCATAAGGAAATAGAAGTTTACGTAGATGATATGATTTCCAAATCACGGAGTGAGGAGGATCATTTGAATCATCTCCTGAAGTTATTTGAGCGTCTCAGAAAGTTCCAACTGCGTCTGAATCCGGCTAAGTGTACCTTTGGTGTCCGATCAGGAAAGTTACTTGGTTTTATTGTTAGTCAGCAAGGAATTGAAGTAGATCCGGATAAAGTCAGAGCAATTCAAGAGATGCCAGCTCCAAAAACAGAAAAGCAAGTCAGAGGCTTCCTTGGAAGATTGAACTACATCTCCAGATTCATCTCTAACATGACTGCAACATGCGAGCCTTTATTCAAGTTGCTTCGAAAGAATCAAGCAATTGAGTGGAGTCCTGATTGTCAACTGGCTTTTGAGAAGATTAAGGTTTACTTGCAGGAACCTCCTATCTTAATCCCACCTACTCCAGGGAAGCCTCTCTTCATGTACCTGACTGTACTTGAGGGATCTATGGGTTGTGTTTTAGGCCAACAAGACGAAACTGGTCGTAAGGAACATGCCATTTATTACTTAAGCAAGAAGTTTACAGATTGTGAAAGCAGATATTCGCTTTTAGAGAAGACTTGTTGTGCTTTGGCATGGGCGGCCAGACGTCTCAGGCAGTATATGATTTGTCACACTACTTTGTTGATCTCGAAAATGGATCCAATAAAGTACATTTTTTAGAAGCTCGCCTTGACAGGAAGGCTTGCCCGTTGGCACATGTTGTTATCCGAATATGACATCCAGTATGTAACCCAGAAGTCTATCAAGGGCAGTGTTTTGTCTGATTACCTTGTTGATCAACCTGTCGAAGATTATGAACCTTTGAAATTCGATTTTCCGGACGAGGACATTATGTTGATAAAGGACTATGAAGTTCCAAAGCCAGATGAAGGTCCCGAGCCAGGTTCTCGATGGAAGATGATGTTTGATGGTTCCTCTAATTACATGAGGCATGGTGTGGGAGCTGTTTTGATGAATCCTGATGGTGGTTATACTCCTTTCATGGCCAAATTATGTTTTGAATGTACAAACAACATTGCAGAGTATGAAGCATGTGTTTTGGGTATCGAAGCTGCAATTGATACCAAAATCAAGGTCCTTGAAGTATATGGAGACTCAGCTTTGGTAATCTACCAAGTCAAAGGTGAATGGGAGACCCGTGATGAGAAGTTGATCCCTTACCGTGCCCACATTGTGGAATCAATTAAATACTTTGATGAAGTCACTTTCCATCATGTTCCAAGGGCAGAGAATCAAATTGCAGACGCTTTGGCTATGTTGGCCTCTATGTTTCAAGTCAGGTTTCTTAATGAAGCTTCGCTCATTACAATCGAGCGAAAAACTACAACAGCCTACTGTTTACTGGTCGAAGAAGAAACTGATGAGAAACCGTGGTTCTATGACATCAAGAACTACTTGCAAAATCAGGAGTACCCAGCTGATGCAGCAACTCTAGACAAGAAGACTTTGAGGAGATTGGCATCCAAGTTTTTCCTCAGGAACAATGTGCTTTACAAGAGAAATCATGATATGGTTCTGGTTAGATGTGTTGACAAGCGCGAGGCAGACTTATTAATCAAAGAAATCCACGAAGGATCATTCGGAACACATGCCAATGGACATGCCAGGTGATCTGGTTAACCATGATGTCAGATTGTTTTAAGTATGCCAGGAAGTGTCATAAATGTCAGATTTATGCCGACAAGGTGCATGTGCCTCCGACCCTTTTGAATGTTCTATCATCACCCTGGCCTTTCTCAATGTGGGGCATTGATATGATAGGGGCAATTGAGCCTAAATCTTCCAATGGTCATCGGTTTATTTTGGTTGCAATCGGTTACTTTACCAAGTGGGTAGAAGCAACTTCCTATGCCAATGTGACAAAGCAAGTGGTTTCCCGCTTCATCAAGAACCAAATTATCTGCCGCTATGGGATCCCAAGCCGAATCATCACAGATAATGGGACCAATTTGAACAACAAGACAATGAAAGAGTTGTGTGATACATTCAAGATTGAACATCATAACTCTTCTCCTTACCGTCCGAAGATGAATGGAGTTGTTGAAGCTGCGAACAAGAACATCAAAAAGATCTTGCAGAAGATGGTGAAGACTTACAAAGACTGGCACGAGATGTTACCATATGCTTTACACGGATATAGAACATCAGTTCGCACTTCAATAGGGGCAACCCCTTTCTCTTTGGTGTATGGGATGGATGCAGTTCTCCCTATCGAAGTAGAGATACCACCTTTGAGGATCTTAATGGAAACCAAACTGGAGGAAGCTGAGTGGGTCCAGAGCAGATATGACCAACTGAACCTCATTGATGAAAAGAGAATGACCGCCATGTGCCATGGCCAGTTGTACCAGAAGCGCATCAAAAGAGCATTTGATAAGAAGGTTTGTCTCCGAGAATTCAAATAAGGAGACCTTGTACTCAAGAAAATCTTGCCAGTCCACAAGGACATGCGTGGAAAATGGAGCCCTAACTATGAAGGCCCATATGTTGTGAAGGTGGCATTCTCCGGAGGTTCCCTAATCCTCACAACTATGGATGGTGAACAACTGAAACACCCGGTGAATTCTGATGCAGTAAAAAAATATTATGCCTAAATAAAGCCTGCTAGGTCGAAAACCAGAAATGGCGACCTAGGCAAAAATGGGTATCCCGGTGGATCATAACCTATGAAGGAGATCCAGGAAAAAGTTAGGGATAAAAAAAATAGAGCTCGCTAAGTTGAAAACCCGAAAGGGCGGCTTAGGCAAAAAAGAGCGTCCCGGTGGATTGAAAACCCGAAAGGACGGTCCAGGAAAAAATTAGGGACAAAGGCATTTGACTGTATCAGATGGTGTTTACCATTACTGAAGATCATTACTTAAAGACCAATCCAGTCGCTCTTGTCAGAAGCGAGGGGTTGGGGCGGTTTTAGTTATTAGGGATTATAGTGGTCGCTGGATTCAATGTAGACCTTTCCCCATTGCCATTTTCAAATTGTAATTTTCCATGGAGTTTTGTTATTGGCAAGCTACCATTCTTGAATGAAATACAACCTTTGCCTTTAAACTTTGTCTTTCAGCTTCTTATGTTCTTTGTTATGCAAAATGTCTTTACTGAATTACAATTTAACTCTGAAAATGACAAAAAAAATTTAAACAGTTTTTGAAAACATACTGGAAAACATTCAAATTTATTTGACTTTAGAAAGATTTAAAGATTTTCTGTCTTCTAAAAAAACCCTCTGGCTTGCAGCAACACTCCCATGCAATTATTACAGAAATCCCCATAGAGGATTAAGAGCTGGTAGCACTCTTGGGGGATCCTTGGACCAAACATCGATTTCCAAGTTTGAAGGCATCTCCCCAGAATCTTTCTTATTTCTCGTCTAAGTATTGGCATTGAGATCCTGCTCTCCCCTGTTTTGTCAAAGTTCCCTATCTCCCTAGAGTCAGCATTTGCATATCATGATCATTCGCATCATGTTCAATCATACGCATTTGACATAATCATCTGTCTATCCCCAATTGTCGCCTGTCTAACTCCAAGTCCAGATTACTATCTTTTGTTATTTTAAAATCCACTGTTGTTGGTACCCCACAGTTTGGTTAACCCAGGTTATTTCCAGCAACACCAGTATCCCCCGCAGAGGCCCTCATTGATATGTACCTTGGTACCACCAATATTTCTTATCATTGGTATAACTCCTTTAAGCTGTTTGCTTAGGATTTGAGGCTATTTAATTCAACATGCACACGTGTTCTCCTGATAATTCCTGAAAGTTTTTTCTTGGAGTTCTTCATGTAAGGAATTTCCAGAGGTTGGTTGTTTATCTCGATAAAACTCCAACATTTATTATTATTTGCCAACTGGTTGCTTAGAGCCGTTGGATTTATCTTTAAAACGCTTCGCATGTTACTCCCAGTATCAGTTTGTTTGCGCAGAGCCTCTGCCTACATACTTTTTTTCGTTTCCCAATCCTCGGTATCAACAGTTACACTTGAACCTGTTGATTTATCACTTGGGATTATTTATCTGTTATTTTATTTCCCGACCTCCGCATCAATGACATTTGTTATTTTTTCAAACCGCCGTGTTGAATATTATTTCCCGACCGCCGTTGACGATGCCTGTTATTTTATTTCCCGACCACCGTTGTCAATGTCTGTTATTTTATTTCCCGACCACCGTTGTCGATGCCTGCTATTTTTATTTTCCCGACCACCATTGTTGATGCCTGTTATTTTATTTTCTGACCACCGTTGTCGATGTCTATTATTTTATTTCCCGACCACCGTTGTCGAGGTCTGTTATTTTATTTCCCGACCACCGTTGTCGATGTCTGTTATTTTATTCCCCGATCACTGTGTCGATTTTTATTTATTTATTCCTGACCGCCGTGCCGATATCTGCTATTTTGTTCTCCTGGCTGCCGAGTTGATGTCTTTCCCATTTTTCCTCAATCACCGAATTGTTGTATTGGGATCCCCCAGCACCACCTTGAATTTGTTAACTCATCACTTCAGATAGTCTGTTTTTGTTCATAATGTCAGTTTTGATCACATCAAGCCATTTCGTTTTCACGTTGAACCATTTTCTCGCTATTTTAAGTGTCAGTCTGTTCATTAATCTTATGTTCTAGACTCTTGTCTTGTTTCCCGTCTTTTGTTATTCTTAGTGCCAGCCGTTACACTTGAACCTGTTGATTTACCATTTTGAATACATCTTGTTTCCGTCGCATCATCCCCATCATGTTTTTATCCCCAGTGAGTCGTCACCCTCACTTTCGCTCATGTGGATCACCGTTGCATTTATCCTTATCATTTCCCATATACCATATGCATCATATTCATCATTAAAAAACAGCATGCTAGGTTTCATTGCATATCGCGTGTCATATCCCCAGCAAAACAAGTCCCTCATAAGTTCACAACATGCCATTGCATTTAGGGGACAAAATTTTCGGTTATTTCTTTATTTAAATACCTTTCACTGCGATCTTGTGAGGATTAACATTCCTCATGCCATCTGGTGAATTTATTTAAATAGGGGCAACTGTTACACCCCAAATTTTACCCCTAACCTTCATTCACGCATTTCGTCTCATTATTAACGCATCGTTGTGCATATCAGTCATGTTGGGGATGTCGGGGTAGGATTTCGGCTGTGAAGTAAGAAGTGGAGTTTGGTTTAATTATGTATTCATTCATGATCCAATTTAAGTGGGAGGTTGGTTGACCTAATTCATGGTTACAAGGCCGAGACCATTTGGCTCCATGCAAGTTTTTAGAACATATTTCTAGTTTTAATTTCCATTTTATTTTCAAGCTAATTTCAAGTTCATATTTTTTTTATCCTTCATGATTCAAGTTCAATTCATTTTCCTTTACATATTCAATTGCATTTTTCAAATTTCAACTTCTGCTCCAAGTTTAATTTTCAAATTCTAGTTGTCTTTTCTTTTTTCTTTTTTTATTATTCCAAGTTCAAATTCCAAAATTCATTCCAAATTTCTAATCCCATTTTTTTAGTTTAAGTTTATTCCTACATTTCAAGATTTATTTTCATTCCAATTCATTTTTTATTTAAGATTCAAATTTCATTCAAGTCTAAATACAAGTTCTCAATTTAATCTTTTTATCTTCATTTTCAAATCCCAATCCAATTCTTTTTTATTCAATCTCAATTCCTATTCTAATTTTAAGATTCCATTTCAAATTCTATATCCCATTTCAAGTCATGTTCTAGATGCATTTTCATTTTTTTTTAAGAATTAAAGTCCAATTTTTGTTCAAGTTTCAAGTCACATTTCAAATTCTATTCAAAGTTTAAAATTCCAAATTTAATTCTCATTTCAAGCATATCCTAAGTTCCATTTTCGAATTTTAATTCATTTTCCCAAACTTCATCCAAATTCAGTTTCATTCAAGGCTCATTTTATTTGTTTTTAATTTCCCATAAAAGATACAACCACATGGGGGTCACAGTCATGTTCCAAGTTAGATGCTGATAAACAGGACTCAGGATCAACCAGAGTGATGCCTTCTGACCTGGAGGATGATACTCAAAGAGTATGCAGGTTTGACATGGATTTGACGGCTCCTCCTCCCCCTCTTATGATGTTGTCCCGAGAAGGGAATCATTTCTTACAAAGCGGTTTAATATCAGAAATTTAAAAGTTAACAGCAAACTTGGAAATGATGACCGAAGTTAGTATAAAAGTTGAAGGCAAGGTGGGAAGACTAGTTACAGTAGAGAAAGTACCCGAAGAGATTGAAACAGCAAAGTTAGACACGAAAAGTTGGATGTGTTAAAAGACTATATGGTGAAGCCAAACAATAACAATGAGATAAAGACAAACAATAAATTAGAAGAGCAGGATAGAAATAAGGAACATTCTACTGCATTGTCAAAATTCCAAAGTTCAAACAATTGCTCTTTCTAGTTCAGTGCCTCTATTAGCCGCTGTATCATAACCGTCGGGCAATCTCTCTCCAATTGGATGCTCGTCTCCCTTGCAAACAGTTGTAGAGAAAGATAAAACCACCGGATCATCAATAGCACAGCATGTAAATTCCGTTTTCTCTCAACCACAACGAAAGAGATGTGCAACCCATTATCACATTGCTCGTAACATCCTACACCAGCAGTTCACAAAGACAGACCCCTTTGTTTGACTTTCGTATACGGAAGCTGTGGAAATACTGGAGGAATCTGTGAAGAATGTTAAGAAATTTGAGAATGAAGTAAAATGGGGGATTGATTTAGTTTCTGAGCATGAAAGATACCTTACAGAGGTTAAGTATTAGAAGCCTGTCATAGTCTATAACCATCCAAAAGCTCCAAAGCTCTCAAGAGTGCATTTGAGTCCATAACAGCGACAGCTTCAACTACCGCCAACAGAAACAAAAGCCTTGCCTTTCTCCCATCATCTTCCTAAGCACCTCAGACATGATAAATAAAAGGGATTAGCATTCACAATCCAGCATCATCATTCAAGCTCATGTTACTAAAGGCAGTTACATTTTACCTAATGGTTAAATCTCTTCACACATACATGTTGTACATAACCAAACGTGTTCATCATACTACTGTCATTTAATGTTAACATTGCATTACATTAGCATTCCAAATGTCAAATTTGATTTCCACAAATCATGTCATAACATTCATCCATCTAGCATATTCAAAATGTCGTTCACATAATCATACCATGTTTCGTTGTATCATATTGTTTTTAAGAGGAGACCTACAAAGGACAAGCGGTTACAGACCTAGGTTTGTCGAAGGAGCATTAAAATCATCTCAAGACTTGGTCACCTCACAAGACGACTTTGGTAGGGATTTCTGTGGATGGTGTCATGGATAGGGAAGCCTGCAAATTCACATACAAAACATGAGAGGCATATTATGACTTTAAGATCAATTGAAGTTTGTTTAACGACTTTGAGACAGCTACAAATCTCACCTTGATAGAGCCTTGAGCTGCCTGTTTGCAGGCTCGTCGTTTCTTCGGATTCCTGCAGCCTTTCGATGTTGGAGGTGCTCCAAAGGATGTGAGAATTCGCACACCATTCCAGCACCATTTGTTCCAGCCCGTATTTCACCGTTGAGAAATATTGTCTCAAGCTAATTCTTTCCAACCCTGCAAAAGATTTTTTTTACCACAGTTAAAAGAGGAGAACAAGCAGTGAAAGGAAGATATCATGACAGTAAAAACGCAGACTGAATCAATTGAAAACCAACTTTTCAATTCAATCCAGATTTAATCTTTTCAGTTCATTTCGAACTGAGTCAAATGATACAGTAACCAAGGTGCAAATAGACCAAATACAGTAGAAGATGCAGGACCAAATGTTTCACAAAATAGGCAAAAATTCGAAATGCGAAAAAAGGCGTAGCAGTCATAACCAAATTTTAATTTTCTCAGCAAAAATTTCAAAAAGCACAAACCCTAATTTCATGTTATAAAAGGGGATATACCACAGAGTTCAGGGGGGGAGCCGCATCAAAAAACACACACAAAAAAACTTAGCCACACAGAATCCTAAACTCACTCTATCAAGAACAACCTTCATTCAAGATACAACGGTCGTTAACAACAACAAGTTTCCGAACAAAAAGAGGGCGGAGTAGAAAGGGGACGACGAATCAAGAAGCAGAGAGACATAAACTTACCGTAAACCGTTGAGGCTTCTGAATCGGTAGATTTGTCGCTAATCTCTCTTTATGTTGGAACTGTCAATATCATTTGTGTTGCTTTGTCCATTGTTGCTTTTCTAACTCTTGCCATTTTTGTGAATTTGCACCGCCGTTTGGATTTGGGGATTAGGGTTTCGTTCATATGATACATAAGATTTGAATATTGTTTTGTGATTACACGACATGCTGATATCTGGTCTTGATGCAATGTTTGAATTGAAAATATTTGTGGTTTCGTTTTTTTCTTTTGAGAGGAGGAGAGGTTTTGTTTCTGAATGTGGAAGAATGTACAGCAGTTAGGTTTGATTTAGGATTCTTTTTTTCCTTTTTCAGCTTTAGACTGAGTTGGATCCGGGTCGCAGGTTGGACCCGACCCGGATGGCTTTTCCCCCAAATCCTGCGCCCCTTGGCTTCATCCTCTTGAGCCTTGTTTTGTTTTCTAATTATTTTAATGAACTGATTTAATTGTATTATGTTTGTTTATTCTATAAAAAAATATCATAATTTTTTTTAAATTAATAAATCTTTATGTTTAATATTAACTCATTCACTTATTAGAATAATTTTATAGAAAATATTAGTATTAGTTAAATTATTATTATTTTTATTTTCCATCATTTTCTCATTTTAAATGTTTAAAAAAAAGAAGAAAAACACTTTCTTTATTTCAATATACTCTTTTTTATTTGTTTTAATCTATATTATAGGATATTTACATAAAACTCAAAATATATTTGTTTAGTTTCTTCCTTGTTTAAGATAGAGATCTGGTTAGCTTAGTTTTTTTAGATCATATAAGTGTGAGAGGTTTAGACTTAGTTTTTTTAGTGAGTTTTCTTTCGACGCATTAGATTGTCTGCATGCTATGTTTGTGTTTATTTCGCGTCGTGACCGTATAATTTTTAAGATAAAATATAATTCTCCCTGATAATAATCGTTTCAAATATAATTTATTTGCTTGGTCCAACGCCAAGTAATCTTTTAATCCATACGCCGATGTTGGCACACACGTAAGTCGGTCACCTATGTGATCGCCATCTGCACGATTTCTACGTGCCTTAATTAAATTAACAAGGAACAGAGCTCCGAAGTCTAGCATTCCGCACGTCCTGAAACGAATCACAATTGGGCTAGCCCCACGCGTAATATTTCGTTCACTCCTTCATTATTAATTACATCAATTCTAAAACGTCTAAAAAATAATTATTCAACTTATTTAAAAAAAATTAATACAAAAACAGAGCTCCGGAGTCTAGCACTCCGCACGTTCTGGAATGGATCGCTCCTGGGCTAGCCCCACGTGACGTGGTCCATTCGCCTTCCGTATTTAAAAATATCTCAATCATTTTATAAATTCGAATACGAAAGAATAGAGCTCCGGAGTCTAGCATTCCGCACGTTCTAGAATGAATCGTTCTTGGGCTAGCCCCACGCAACGCGTTTCATTCACTCTTTCATATCTTAAAATAACTTAAAACTTACCAACCAATTTAAATCATTTTTATAATTAATCAGCGAAAGACAAAACTTCGGAGTCTAGCACTCCGCACGTTCTGGAATGCAATCGCTCCTGGGCTAGCCCCACGCGACGTGATTCATTCGCCCTTTCGTCTAAAACACCTTAACAAAAGTCGAACACTTTTCTTCAAAACGAACATTGCTTAAATCTTTCTATCTCGCAAACAAGCTAGTGCTTCAACCTCCACCGCGAGTATAAGCCAATGCTTAGTAGTATAATGCACTTTCAAACAACCGTTCAATAAAAATCATAAACCGTAGTTGCACGAACTACAAAGCTCTGAATTTCCCATTGCACAAGGGAATACGTAGGCACGGGGATTTTAATCCTTCGCGAGCACCCTAATAAAAAATTTTAATTATTTTTCCGTTTAAAGCACGATAATAAATACTTTAATCCTTTCACCGTCTTAATATTAATTTAAAAACTTTTCTTTAAGAACAAACATATTAACAATCATTTAGAAGAAATAGATTTAAGATCAAACATTTAATCGCATAATTAGCTAAGAGGTTCCCGTTGAGTACAACGGACGTGAGGGGTGCTAATACCTTCCCCCTGCGTAACCGACTCCCGAACTTAGAATTTGGTTTCGTAAACCATTTCTTATCCTTTATTAGGTTGTATCGATATATCCCTTTTCTCTCGTAGAATAAATAGAATTAGATGGCGGTTCTGTTGTTTGTTTTTGGATCGTATTTTTTTTCGAGGTACGACAGAGATCAATGGTAAAGGTGTGCTGAAATTGAACAAAATATTCAAATTTCGCATTGGTTTATCAGTTAACACATTGATTAACCGGTTAACCAAGACAAATTTTGAATATTTTGTTTAATTATTGTTGTTTGATTGTTTCGGCCCATTTCTTTTGCGCGTCGAAGAAGGCCAGGAAATAAACACATGAACCTTGGAAATTCTTCAATAACTAAATTAAATCGAGAAATCCTTGATCATATAAATTTGAATTAATTGCGGATCAACTTTGACTTTTATCCGTGAAATTCATTCGAGCTGCGAGACTGCTATTTTTGGCATTTTTGACCTGAAAAAAGTTAATAAAAGAAAACAAAAATATTTTTGGATTTTGATTAAAGGTTAGTAAAAATAAACAAAATAAAAGGCAAACAAAAGCAATGGTGATCCTCTGTGAGGTATAAACCTGCAACCAAAAAGGGTAGACGAACCAGTGCGTGATCTTGTTTGTATGCAAGAGGTAGATGGGATGTGAAAAATCTTAGGGTAAAAAATTAGGGTATGACAGCTGGTACGTGACCACAATGTTCTTTAGTCCTAAGGGCATTACGTTGTAGTAATAGTTTCCCAACGGGGTCATGAAGGCAGTTTGACTCTTGTCATTCTCAGCCATGGGTATCTGATTGTACCCAAAATAGGTATCCATAAAGGACAATAGTTTGAAACTTGCAGAATTATCTACTAATTTGTCTATGTTAGGCAATGGATAAGAATTTTTCAGGAATGCCCGGTTGAGATTAGTGTAATCAATGCATTCTCTCCATTTCCCATTAGAATATTTGACTAAAATCGTGTTGGATAGCCAGGTAGTATACCTGGCCTCCATTACAAATCTGGCCTCGAGGAGGTCCTTTACAAGATTTTTAGCAGCTACAGTTTTTTTCCTCAAATTGTTTGCGCTTGCACCAAGCAACCGCGCATGCATAATGGTTGATAGTGAGCTTGTGGAAGGCAATCTCAAGGGAGATGCCAGGCATGTCAGTAGCGCTCCAGGAGAAAAGGTTTGTGTTGTGGTGCATACATTGCTTCAAATGCTCCTTCACATCTTCAGGAAGTCCTGCGCCAATGCAAACTCCCTTGTCGGGATTGTCCCCGAATGCTATAACTTCGAACTCTCCCGCAGGCAGAGGGCACAAGATGGTTAAGGAGGTGTTTCCAAATGTTGCATCTTCGGACTCCTCCGGGATACGAGAGTCGAGATCGGTGACATTGATATACAAAATAGGCTTCTTCACGGTCTAGGCCCCCTCAACTAGAGCATCCTCATATCTTGCACGCTTGCTACCCTTCGGTGCAAACTCTATCATTGTTTACCCTTTAGTCAAAACTTCAAAGCATCTTTGGACGGCTTCAATGTCTCCGTGGAGACTGGCTACATGCCCCTTCTCTGTATTGTACTTCATCTTAAGATGAACAATAGAAGGAACGATTATCATTTATGTAATTGTGTGTCTTTCGAGGATGCATTGGTACAGAGATGGGCAGTCAATGACCAAGAAATGGGTCTTGATCATTTTAGAGGTGTCGTCGTCACCGAATGTGACCATCAATTCGACATACCCCTAGGGTTTGGCAGTTTCCCTATGGAAAGCAGTTCCAAGGTGGTTGGGTTGTCACCATCGCTGAGGAGGATGGTGACGGGGTTGTTGATAACTTAGTTGAGCCGAGAAGCCATGAAGATGAAAAGAGATGGTAGAAAGCTTTGATCTTGATTCAAGAAAGATGAGGGAGCTGGTTTCCCACAGACGAAGCCAGTGTACAGAAATATTCCAGAAAGGTCCTCGTGGCCTTCAGCTGGGGTAGAAACAATAGTTGTAAGAGATGGGGTGGTGTACCTGCAAGGTACTCCGATGCTCAAGTAAGTTTTAGTGTGAGAAGGAAAGCAAGCTAAAGCGTTAGGTAAGTATGAAAGTGATTATAATTGAATATCTGACCCTCAAAAGGGAGGGTATTTATAAGAGTCCATATGGCCATAATACATGGGCGCGTGGTCCAGGACTAGGTCCAAGTATGTGCGCGAGTTTCGTAGGGAAGTTGGCCGCGTGGTAACTACCAAGCGCATGAAAAGGAAGTCCCCAACGACTATAATTCCAACGACTATATTGCTCAACAGTCACAAGGTCTTTGAAATCTTGTTGAGCCTTTACCCAAGACTACACTGGATTGGGTATCAATTAGTTGTAGGGCACCTATTGTCCAGTCCAGAACAATTATTTAAAAACACCATTATTTATAGATTTCACAAGTAATTTCTCTATTTTAATTTTCATATACTAACCATTAATTTTATTTCTTGGATGTCTATAAACTTTTTTTTTTCAAAATAAAAATAAAAATATTAGTGTTTCACTCTCCAAAAATTATAAATAAAAGTAAAAAAAGAAGAGTATTTTATTGCTTAAAATAAAATGCTTAAATAATTCTTTCAAATGTAAATTATAACTTTCAAATAGACAAACAAATGCCTCATTTTTTTTCTAAAATATAATTCTTAATTATTATTGTAATTATATGTTAAGATATTAAACATCAAATGTAAAATTAAACAACCATTTTTTAGCCGATTATATATAATTGTACAACAATATATTAGTAAAATTATAAATAATTAATATTAAAAAGAAATTACATATAAAAGTCCTATAATATATTAATTATTTATAAATAATTAATATAAAAATAAAATTCAATTGATTTAAATCAATTGTATACATTTAAGTTATTCGTAAAATGAGAGACAATTACATAAAAAAAAAACATTTTTCTATTTATTTTAATACACGGTTCATCATCAAATTCATAAAAATATTTAACTATCATACACATTTCATTCTCAAACTACTAAGACTTAACAACTAGGAGAAAAATGATGAAAGATTATTCTCGAAGATGTTGAGAAAATAAAAAGTGAATGAATAGAAATGTCCTACATTCAAATGTACAACATATGTAATACATAAAATGGTGAAAATTTCTTTTTGGAGACGTTGGAGAACTCTTAAACATATTTAGCTATCATGCTCATTTCATTCTATAACTACCGAGACATCACAAATTGGAGAAAAATGATGAAAAAATACCTCAAAAAAATTGAAAAAATTATAAATAAATAAAAAGAATAGATATTTCCCACATTCAAATTTTCAAGATACTTAATACATAAAATAATAGAAAATTATACTGGGAAATGTTGGAGAAATGAAAAATAAAGGAATAAAAAACTACGTAAATTTTATACACTTATTTTATATTTTTCATAAAATTTTTGATGTCTTATCTTACATCTCCAAATTTTTTTGATGAAAATTATAAATCGAAATTTTTTATTGAAAAAAATCATTCAAATTTATTAGTTTTAAAACCATAATAAAAATAAAATATTATCACATTACTTAAAATAAAATGGTCAAATAATACTTTCAAATTAAACTTATAACTTTCAAATAGTAAGATAAATTCCTCACATCCTTTCTGAAATAAAATTATTAGTTACAACTGTAGCTAAATATTACAAAATTAAACTTCGAGTATAAAATTAAACGATTATTTTTTATAACATTATATATAGATGTTTATATATTAATAAAAGATAAATAATTTAAATAATTCATCTCAATCACACTCATCCGCGGGTCTTAATCTAGTTTATTTTTATTTTGAAATCAATTCTCTATTACCAACAAATTTGAAATTCGTGATAAATACCTAGGTTTTTAAACAATTTTGTCTAATTTCTAATTATTGAATGATGCGGATGAAAAAATATTAATTTGGAGACGTCAATATATCAAATAAATCTGATTAGTACTATAGAAATAATTTATATTGTTCTATAGATAAATACTTATGTTTAAAAAATCAACATAAAAACCATGTCTAAAGGCGATTAAATACAAAAAAAAATAAAAAACTTAAATTTTTTAATGAAAAACATAATAAAAAAAGAAGAAGAATAGGAACCGATTGAAAATCAAGATTAATGTTATAGTACAAAATCACTAAATTCAATGTGACATTCTCCCAACTGAGTTATCCCTGCTAGTTATCTTCGCATTCTACTTATTAATGACTTTGGTGCATGTTACATTAAATTTGTTATTTTCTACTATGAGATAATATGAAACGATTGAAAAATAAGATTAATCTTATTTTCACACAAAATGTTAACATAAATTAGTTGTTAATAATAAATATCAAATTTGATTAACCTTATTTTTCGTGATGGGTCTTAATCATAACAAAATGTCTCAATTCATTATCCATAAACGAGACATGCTGAACCACCAATTTAGATATAATGTACTATAACTTTAAATGTTCAAACACACATATGTATCTTTCAATCATCCAAATTGTGTTGCAGTTAGTGATGTTAAAATGACTTATTATCTATGTTGAGTATATCAAAAGTAAGCTATTAAAATTTTAAACTTCATTAGACTTCAACTATTTATGTATTTTTTAATCATATTAGTGTTTCAATATCTATACAATTTGGTATTTAAATTGTGTTAAGATTTTATGAAATAAAACAAAACCCTTATTATGGTTCCATGATGAGTGGATCACGTTCTATGTTTAAAGCTGTGTGTTATCCCGATGTGAAAGTGCAAGCTACATAATTGATAAAATCCAAAGTGTTAGACCAAAAAATGTTTAAAAGTAGACACAATTTCTTCATGTAATGCCCTGTATAATATATAGCTAGAATAATATCATACAAGTGTTAATATTTGGTATTGACACCATCACAAGTTCATATTGACGTAATTCACATACTTGACCATTTCTAAACATAAAAACAACCTATGGTACAAGACATGGAAATTAACCAAAACAATATAATCTAAGATTAAGGTACAATATCCTCCATTATACAAGAAAATATTACATAGCGGAAAACTCCAATTAAGCTTCTCTTCAAACATCCAAGCATAGCTCCATTTGTAAAACATACCAGCAATAAAACCTAAAAAGCAACAACAATAGTGGGGTGAGATAATAATCTCAGTGGGTTCCTTATCTTATGGATTCTCTCAGCTTTACAAGGTTCTAACCAAACCTAACTCAAGTCAGAGGAAAGGTACAAGACTTTGAGTTCATTATCTCACACTATATAGAAACATGTCCATGGGTTCAACAACATAACTATCACTAATTAGATACTTTCCTTTGCTTCCAATGGGATTCAGTGTAATACCCATCTCAAACCTAAGGTTATCGCTTCCTATGAGACTTAGTATAATACTCATTTCAAGCATTTCATTCATATGCTTCCCGTGGGACTCAATGTAATACCCACCTAAATACTTTCCATTTTCTTCCTATGGGACTCAATGTAATACCCACCTCAAGGCTTTCCATTTACCTCCCGTGGGACTCAATGTAATACCTACCTAAATAATTTCCATTTGCTTCCTGTGGGACTCAATGTAATACCCACCTCAAGACTTACACTCTTAGGCTTCCCATGGGACTTAATATAATACCCATATAAAGCCATTACCACTAATTAAAAAACACGCCAAGGCATTTTTCCCCTGCCAACTGTATCTAAGAGAGTTTTCTACAGGGGTCACAGATCCTATCTTAGATATCTTTCCCCTGCTAACCCTACACAAGAGAGTTCTCGACACGGGTCACTGATATATAATTTATGGGTACTTTCCTCGGCCAACCCTACACAAGAGAGTTATTGACATGGGTCACTCATACCACCCACTAAGTAACTTTTCCCGACCAAAAATACACAAGAGAGTTATCGACATGGGTCACGATTACCTACCTAATATGTAACTTTCCCCGACAAACCCTACACAAGAGAGTTATCGACACAGGTCACAGATGTTTGCCAAGGGATAATTCACACACTTCGGAGGATATCTCTATATAAGCCTCAACTCTCTGCTAATAACTGCTCGCCAAGGATGCACACGTATTTTTATTTCAAAACATCTATCAATCCCTAGTTACATCACTGGGTTATACCATTGATTATGCTAAGGTTTCCTCACTTTCTTAACTCGTGTTGTTTTAATAATGTTATTGCACAATCACATAAACTATTAATTTTATTCAATTTTCACCAATTAATTAATCCCACTTTAATCGGAATCACGATTCAAAAGTTATGGCTTTCTAACGATTCCAACTACGCCTCGATCTGGACCATAATTCGAAAGTTATGGATTCTTAAAGATTTTTATCATTTTATGCCAGTGTTAATTAGTAAACGAGATATGGTTAACCGGTTAACATAGTTGAAAAATATGACACACTAGCAAAATGAAAGTTAAAAACACTTTAGGTTAACCAGTTAACCACATCATGTTAATCAGTTAACCAGTCATCTTGTCACCTAAAAAGCCAATTTTTCATGCATTAACCGATTAACCACATACCTTTAATTAGTTAACCATTGCAATGAAGCCAAAAAACCTATTTTTTCTTACTAAAAAATCCAATCAAACTCAACCATAACACAATAGAACATAACAACAAGCATTATAAATTAATCCCACTAATAACCCGACTATACTATGCATTCTATTTTGCATTTGAACCGTTAGAACATCAATTCAACACAATTGTTCATAATTTCTCAAATTTCTATTTTTGGTTCCAACAACTCTAACTTCTACAACTTAAGGTTTCTAACTAGAACTCACCTCAAGCAAGATAGAGATGATGAAGATGAGATGATTTGATGAATAAATAGTGAAGATCCAAGTTTTTTCTTCACTTCTAGGTTTTCTCTTCTTTCTTCTCCCATCTCTCTACTTCTTCTTTCTTTCTTCTCTTTATTATCTTTCTCTTCTTTCTATCTCAAATTGATATTTTGTCATCTAACACCAATTTACCAATTATTAGAGTTACCAAAATATCCTTTATTGAACTAATTAATATTGATTTGTAACTTTAGTAAATTAATTGATCTCTTCAGAGTTTACTATTTGCTCTATTAATCCTAACTGGAAACACTTATAGCACTTTAGGGGATTCCATTATTCCAATTAATTAAAGATTGAGTACATAGAAACTCATTTGATCACATCTGATATCCAATTGAGCATTTAAGAGCATACAAGTTTTCTGGACTGGTCCTGGTGTCGCTCCCGAATTTTCATCCTACTAAAAACGCGAAAGTGCCACGGAAAAAGAAGAAGAGTCGCCAGTCAGACATTTTATCCCAAGGAAAGGAAAAGGTAATGCTGCACAAACCGAGGAAAAGGAAATAACGAGGTCTTGCGAACCAAAGAAAATGGGTTCTGGAGTCGGTTACAAACTGGGAAAGTATTAGCACCCCAGGTTGTCCATCGTACCCGACGGGATCCACGCATGATTGAACTGTTTCAAAGGGTAATAATAATGTACTACTGAACTAGAAAGAAAGAAGGAATGGGAAAATGTAGGGAAAATAAAGAATGTGCTCGAATGGGCCCTACCCACTACCTATGTATCTCATCGAGAATGAGAATCAAAGTCAACGTAGTTCCTCTAACTATGGAGTAAATTTGCTTGTTTGTGATTTTTATGATTGAATTGCTTATGCCTATGCTTAGGTGTTGTAGGCTCATCTGGAACAAGTGCATTTACCGTCTTGCAAAGAGGCAAGTCGAAGCAAGTTCTTTCATTAAGAGTGAAGGAGATGAGAAGAGAATTCCTGCAGGAAAGACGCTTATTGTTGGTTTGAATTCTTTTAGAAGCTTTTATTTGAGTTTGGCACATGAAAGTGTATTTAAGTCCCTTTCCATGGAGCATGTACTTCTTACATCACTCGAAGAAGGAATGAGGAAGAAGCACACCCAATACGGAGAAGATCCCTAAGACTTGGTTCCAAAGATCAGGGCTTACACAAGCCCATTGTACATATTAAGTGTTTTTGTATTTTGAAGTGAAGAAGTGATTTTTAAGCTTTTCTTTATGAAAATGACCTCATGTTTAGACTTGCGCATCATGCTAAACAAGTTCACATTACACCAAGATAGGATAGATGTAAATTCACCATGGAATAATTCCATAACAGAAGAAGTCATTTCATCCTTTATTAAGTCTTTTTGAGTTGTTTTGAGATGAGAGTGGAGAAAGCACCAAAAGGAACTCCAAAGGTAAAATGTCTAAGGGAGACTAAACCTAATGAAGTTGTCATGCTTGGATAACTAAAGTTAGCGAGGTTTGAAGATCTCTATCCTAATGAAGAAGAAGGAGAGAAAAGAAGAAGAAATAAGAAGGAGAAGGAATAGAAGATAACTTACTTCCATGAAGGAAGACAAGTCACTTCTAAAGGGGAAGTAAAAAATTATGCAAATAAAAACATCTTGGATGCTTGCACAAACACAATATTGAAATTTAAAAGGTGAGAGAGAGGTTGGAATGTAGAAGCATTTCCACACTCCTAAGACTTACCAAAGCTCATATAAGGTTAGAAAATGAAGCATAATAGTTCATAATAAGTGAAATACAAGCTAATCACACAAAGTGAGCAAATGAATTGAATCTAAAGGCCTATGACCCTCACAATTCAGAACCTAATCCTAAATTAATTTAAGAAGCTCAAGGAATTCAAATTAAACCAAACAAGTGCAAGGAAGCACATAGTGGCAAAGAAGTTCTAAGGACTTGCAAATGAAGAAGTAAAGATGCAAAAGTGTACAAACATGGATGAATACACATGAGAAACACCAAAGTCAGAATGTCATATCAACTTATAATGTCTAATGTTACTCTAAAGGATCATACCAAACTTCATGGATTAATTCGTGGTAGAGTGAGAGATGAAAAGAAGAAAGCATTCACATGCTCATAAGAGAATAAAAAAGTAAGGCAAAGTACAAGTCAAACACGAATGGATGACATGAGATGTTAAAAGTCAGTAGCATACATCACTTATTAGTATCCTATAATTCTTATGAATGAGCATATAAGTCATGTTAAGAAGTATTCAAGTGATTGATGGATTAAGATGAAGATGAAGTAAGAAGAAGTAAGATGTATCATGTAAGGAATGAACACAAGTTAAAATGAAAGTCAAATGAGCTAAAATGATCCTAAGATGATGAAGATCAGTAGTGCATGATGATTATGTCATGTTAAAGATGCACATATAAGCAAGTTAAGTTCACACGGTAAACAAGCTCAAAAAATTCACATAAAGATGCAAAAGTTGTCACATTAGGTCAAGATGCTTCATACTTGAAATGAATGGCAAAAGATGCAATATATCATACAAATATGAATGATTATGCATGAAGTCAGAGGCATACATGATGTATAATGAAACTGAGATGAAGGGTGTGAATATATTAGAAGCATACAAGTTAGCATAAGAAGCATGAGATGAAGGATGATGAAGAGTTAGGTCAAACATGTTCAAAAGATGTATCATACAAACCAAAAGACAAAACACAAGTCAAATAGAACTATAATTGATCATACAAGACCTATAAGCATATAATCAAACATGGAAAACCCCTACAAGTGACCTCAAATGATGGCATAAATGCCTTCAAGCAATTATGGTTAGAAGTGATGAAGAAATTTCATGAAAAGTGACTTCATTTGCAAGTAATCAACCATACATCAAACAATATTCAAAAATTGTGAAATTAAAACCCTGGGGACCTAAGTCAGAGCTAATCATGTTTTAAAAGATCGCATAAAAATTCAACACCAAACTATTTCAAACAATGCCTTGAAGTTCAAGTAAGAACAATGAACAAGCATGCAAAATACATGGACTAAAATGAACTTATAAAGGGTTTAAAAATATGCAAAAATATTTTTTATGAGGTTTTGAATGTCTTTGAATGAATGCAGAAAGAACCATTTGAAAATGTTAAGCATACTATGTGAAATAAATTCTTGAAGTTGAAGTGTTGAAATTGGAACAATGCCAAAAGAAAATAAAAGAAAATTGTGAATTATGATGAAAAATAAGAATTTTCAGAAATAAAAAATCACAAAAATTAGTTAAATGTGTGAAAATTGTTCATGATTTTTTGTATGAATTTTAGATGGTTAGAAATGATTTTAAAAAAATTAAAATGAAACTATGTGAAAATGAATTGAAAATGTGAAAGAAATGCATAGGGGGTTTGAAAATTACAAATATTCAGTTCAAAATTAACATGGGCCTAAACCTTGGGGGTGGAAATAACAAATAGAACCCAGGTCTATACGCGCTGAAGACTTATAGTACTACAATGCACCCTAGTCAAAATGTTGACTCACTGAGAACCTTAGGATATAGTCAATGAGATATGATCCTAAAGGTAGGCCGATCCAATGGATTTGAGTGAATGTGCATGATTATTATGATGATCACACACGTACTGGTCAGGTCAAGGTCAACAAAATGTGAGACTCAGAGGAACGTGAGGGGAAGCATATTCATTAATGCACTGACACATTTGTGAACATTAGATCACCAATATCCAATGGCTATGTTATAATTTAAGGAAAATTAGGGTTCTTGGCCATATGAAGTTTCAGGTCACCGGAGAAGATTTTGGTCATATTCTCTAGTGAGCCTCCGGTCAGCTCAACTCAAGATTTTTCCAGAAATCAAAATGCCATATACCAAGATGCTCAGGAAGTCAAGGAGAATGTAAATCCATCATCAAAAACCACAAACAATATAAGATCAGAGAGAATCAAAGCCATTAAGTTTTCCCTAAGATTTGCATCTAAGCGCTTAAGGTGCCTATCACTAGCCAGATCGATCACATTGCCTCTATTAGGCTTCAATTAACATAAAAAAAGCTTAGAATTGATGAAATCGTCCAAGAAAACTTTGGATTGAAACTTGAAAATTGGAGCTTTTCAAAGGTGAAAGAAAACCAGAGATGAGGTTCCTAAGGTTGATGCACTTGATTTGAGCCAAATAAAGGCTATGTGATTCTTGATTCATGCTAAACTAGAGAGAAATTCAAGTTGAACTCTATGCTCTGCTCATGAAAATGGATCAATGTTGTCGCTCCCCCGAAAAGACACTGGGTCCACAAGGTACAGACGTGAACGTTCGGCGAAAAGAGAGAATGAAGTGAAGTGAATAGAGTCACCAGCTAGGCATTTTTATCCCGAAGGAAAGGTAATGCTGCATAAACCTGGAAAAAAGATGGATAAGACGGTTGCGAACCAGAGAAACTGAGAAAGGGGGTTGGTTACAACCTGGGAAGGTATTAGCACCCAGATTGTCCGTCGTACTCGACGGGATCCATGCTTACTAGATTGTGTTTAAAAGGGGTAGTGCATGTGTTATTTGTGTGCAAAAGCTAAGAATGAATGTACAGGTGTCAGTGCAAAAAGGTGAATTGCTCAGGAACTGAGGCATTGACAAGAATGCTGAAGGAGGGGAAGACACAGAGTATTTTGTTCGATAACAGTTAAGTTATACCTACGTATCCTCTTGTGCAATGAGGAAGTCAGAACACCGTAGTTCGACTCAAAGAGACTGAAATGATTTTGATTGTGAACTGCTTGCTTGCCTATGCTCAAGTGTATGACTCGTCTGGCTCGAGTGCTAACTGTCTTGCATTAGACGGAAGAAGCAAGTTCTCGTTTGTGAATGAGTGTGATGAGAAAAGAATCCCGAAGGAGACGATTATTGTTTATTTTTGTGTTTTTCAGTTTTGTTATTATTTTTGGTGTTTTGCATAAGTTAATGAGCTTAAGCCTAAACCAAAGGCTTGTAAACTCATTATATCCTCCCTGATTAGGGATAATGAGCCTACTTAAGTATGAGATAAGCATCTCAACTTAATTGCCATGATGATGTAGGATTAAGATTATTAACCTACATGTGATTAATAAGATGTTTTTGGGTTTTTGTTTAGTGTTAAGTAATGAGTTTAATCTTTAATCACAGATTAGTGGACTCATTACACCATCCTAATAGAAGGATGATAAATGAGAACACTTAAGCTGAGGAAGATACCTCAACTTAATCCATGGTTAGGGACTAAATTCATTAGGTAAAAAGCCTTTATTAAGTGTATTTTAATTAAGGGATGAGATTAAGAAGTGGATTTTAAGTTTGTAAGACAACTTGAGGAGGACTTGTCCATTAAATACTAGGGTTAGTCCCTCTTAACCATAAGGAATAGTTAGAACCCTAATGTAAGGCCCAAGTTACAAGATAAAGTCTTGGTGATTATTAATGTGATTTGATTAAGAGGTTTCAACAAATTAAAGGTTTAACACTTAGGATTAAAGTTATACACTCCATCCTAAGAGAAGGATGCAGGCATAACCCTAATCCCAAAGTCCTAAAACTTTAAGAGTTTAGTCTCTGATTATTGAGATAAGGAGAGAGACTCAAGGAGACTCAAAGGTAAAAAGCTAAGGGGGACTAATCACAACCCTAATTATTATCATGCTTGGATATCCTACGGTTTATGAGGCTTATAGAAAGATCTTCAAGGAAGCCACCAATGGAAGAAGCAGATGAAAGGAGGAGGAAGCAGAAGAATAAGTTACTTACTTCCTAAGAAGATAAGTAACTTAAAGGAATAAAGTGAGGGAGATGGAACATAAGTGAATTAGATTCACTTCAAAAGACATATAAAAGTCATATGGATGAGATAATAAGAAGTGTGAAGTGAAGGCAAATCCACCTCCCACAATAACTTACCAAAATTTCCTGAAAAGTTAGCATGGATGCAAGGTATAAAGCATAAAGAAATGAAGTGAATTGAGATGCAATGATTAAAGGCAGAAGTGTTTATGCTATGCAAATGTCATATGAGATGATTCAATACGATACAAGATGCATATGAATGATCATACAAAGATGGGATGTCATGAAAGCATGCTTAGAAGTTTGAAAACACATGAAGGTTTATGAAATGGAATGAACGCTAAACATGGAAAATGAATGAAAAGATGATCAAGCAAGGTTCTAACATGCCCTAAGATTTCTAAGATGACATATGAATGCATGAAATGTCATGTCAAGTTCATGTGATGATGAATATGCAAGGTGAAGACAAATGAACATGAGAAATTAGGGTTTCATGGACATGTGAGATGCAAATGACCAAAACAGAAGCAATCAACATGATAAAAAATTGAAATTAAGCTTAAACAAACCCTAATCCCATACTAGGTCACACCCCAAAGGAGAAGGTCATAAGCCTAACCTACCAAAAGTTATGGTTTTTCTAAGTTTGCTAGGGTTTTTGGGTGATTCAAAAGGAAAAATGAAAATCAAATTGAAAATGTAAGATAATTCATGAGGAAAATGACCTATAAACTATATGCAACATGTAACACAATGCAAAAAGAATCAAGTTCAAACTCTTCTTGATTAGGCAGAAATGATTTTTTAAAGTTAGGGTTTAAAAATGTGATTTTAATGACCCTTAATTCAAAGAAAATTGGCAAACTATGATCAAACCTAAAAAGAAATTTGTGTGAAGAGTTTGAAAATGTTTCTAAATGCATTGGAATGGTTCATGATTTTTTTGGTGATTTTTAGAAACCTAAACGTATTTTTAATTAATTAAAATACTTTAATTAATTAAAAATAACATTTAAATATTTTAAAAATACTTTTTTACTGCAAAAAATAAAATAAAAATTATTTTTGGATTGAGAAAAATATTTAAAGTCAGAATGCAAAAGGAAATATTTTTGTGATGATTTTTGGTACTTTAAAATAAATATGCAAAAGAAATGAAAAGAAAATAAAATAAAATGAAATAAAATGAGAAGTCAGCGCATCCAATGGCTGAGATTTGAATAAAAAGGGTGAGAATTGACTTGGCGCGTCATCCAATGGTCCTCATTCAAACTGACTAAATGGTTTTAATTAAATTAATCAGAAATTAACCTAAGTGAACTAATCTAGGTCGTACGCACGCTAACCTAATCAAGATCCAAGGGTGGGAAATCAATCTGGGCAACTAACCCTAATTAGGGTTTTAATGATTTTCAGGTGACCGAAGCTAGCTCCGGTCATCTTCTTCGGCCAATCAAAATTCCAACTTCTTCCCTAGGTCAAATTAAAAGCTCTAAAGCTCCAGAAATGATCTACTACCCTCCCTTAACAAGAATCCATCATCAAAAAACATTTATCATTCACAAAAATCATGATTCGAAGCAAAACGGAAAAAACATTCAAAACTTTCAGAAGTTCAATACATGCTTGTTTCTCAACCATTTTCGAAAATAAACATATCAGGGTGATCAACTAATCATGTAGAATCATTTAGAAACTTAAAACAAGAGTTATGGAAAAAAAGTTCATCATGGCTACCTGAGTTGAAGCTTTGCAAACTGGAGCTTTCTGACCTCTCCCTTTGTGCAAAATGCCTATGATAATCCCTCTGATGCTTCTGGAAAGCTTGAATGGAGTTTAAACGGCCTCCTTTGTGAGTTTCAGTTCTGAGGAGTGAGAAATCGTGTTTGTGTGTTGGGGTGTTTCAGACTATGGTGAGGGGTGGAAAATGATCCTTGGGTGTTTTTGAGTTGATTGGTGGAAGAGTTTGTGGTTTTTGCTGGCTGTGTTATGAAAATCGAAGAGAGGAAAGTATAAAGTGATTTGTGCAATCTGAACTTGTGAGAGGTTTCAGGCTTGTGTGTTGTGTTGTTTGAGGTCCATGAGGTTCACATAAGCCATGTTGATTGGTTCAGAGAGTTGGTGTGGCATAGTTTGATTGGTATGGGCCAAAATGCAAAATGTCAAGGTTATGTGTACATGAAGCATGGCACGGGTCAGAGGTGTTTTCATGGGGTGTCTGGCCTCAGCCTGATTCATGGAGGGCCATGGGATTGAATTTGATGAGCTGGAAGGCTTGGATCATGAGATGGCATATATTTTGCAACATTCCCTCTTTGGTGTTTATTGGATCACAAGCCATGAAAACCCTAGATTCAAAGTCCAATTCTGATCTTTTGAAGCTTCTTTGACATGTTATAACATATTTGTGCACATTAGAGGTCATTAGAATGCTTGGCAAGTGAAATTGCAAAATTCCCTCTTTGGCATGAACTTGAAAATTATAGGATTTTTGCCAACTTTGAAAGGCCATATCTTAAGATCTAGGATGAATCAAGACATGTTCTTGTACTTTTTGAAAAGGGAAAGACCTAATCTACAAATTTCATCCCAAAGAATTTTTCATTTGAAGCATTTTTGGTCATGAAAGAGGAGGTTGAAAATCTTTCCCAAAATGGAAAGTTTGCATTTCAAGTCATTTCCAAAAATGGCAAGTTTGCAATTGGCTCAAAATTCTTCAATCTTGTGAACTTCCAACCACTTCTAAGATCAAATAAAGATCATTGAAATTAAATTTGATGAAAATGACCTTTTGGTTCCATTGTTGGGGGCCTCAGATGCCCTGATTTTGACTTAACTTGCTCAGGAAGTTACCCAGTAAACAGATGACTTCCACAATGAGTTTCTTCATCAAACTTGGTACACATGATCCTTATAACATATTAAGAACATTAGAAACAAGAATGACCCAAAAATTTGGAGTTAAAGCCTTTGAAACCAAAACCCTAATTTTGGTCATCTGTGTAGTGAAAACCCTAGCTCTGCTTCCATGCCTTTGCCTGTTCTTGTGATCTCTTGACTTCCATGAACTTCAGGGAGCATAATATGATCATAGAGCACACATGGACCCTCTTGGAAAACTTCAAGACCTTTGGGATGGCTCAGATGGATTCTTGGATTGCTCAGATCACAAACCCTAGATGCAGATGAACTTGAACTAGTGAAGCAAATATGCAATATGAGATGTAATGCTTATGTAAAAAAAAGGATCACAAGCCATGGTGTGAGAAGAAGTGAGGGAAAATTTGGGGTGTTTACGAATGCCTGCTTAATATTGATCCTATTCCATTGATGATGATGAATTGATGAAGATTATGATGAACAATGGTGAAGAACGCGTGTGATTCAGAGAGGAAAACTTGAGAAAGCTTGGAGAAAATTTGAGGTGAATTTGATAGAATTAAGAAGAATCCAAAATATGTTATGGATGAGATTATATACCTCTGGTTAACTGTTAACCACCTTGGATAATATTTAGAATCAGAGTTAAGTGAGGTGTAATGAGAATTAAGAGCTGAAGTGAGACTTGGACATGTGAATCTCACCAATTTGAAATGGAGCTTGTGGAAATGTTGTGATCAGGTGTATGGACACTTATGGTGACTATGATGAGGTTTTGAGAATGAATGGTGGTGATACACTATGATTGTAGCAGCATGGCTTGTGATGCAAGTTACTTCATTTGAATATTTTCCACTTTGGGTGCATGAGATGTTATATGTATATGCGTGTGTAAGGGTCATGCCTGGCCTAAAATGACAATGTATGAGGATTGTATGAAGTGTTTGATGTGTGTATGAATGAATCAAGCAAAATCTGCTTATGAAACAATGCCATGGAAATCAAGAAAACCTGATGCAATTTATGAACTTCAATGGAGGAGTGCTTCATGTCCAAGGCATCAAATTAAAAGTTTTGGTGTGCAATGGAAAGTTGATACATCATAAAGCAAGTTTGGTGTTCATTCAAAATAGAATTGAAGTCTTGAGGTGCTTCAAAAATGTCATTGAACATGATCACACAAGACTGCATATGGGCCTGAGGGAATGGGCATGCCAGGCCAAGATGCCTATGGGACATTATCAGTTTTTCCACCCTACTTTGACCTCTCATATCTTCCAAATGGCTGATCATATGAAACATTTCCAAACATCCAAGTTATAGAGGAGAAAAAAATGAAAAACTTTGATGTTTAGAAAATTTCCATTAGAAGCTTCCATGATGGAGAAAATTGGCTTGGAAGTTGGACACAACATGCATACTAAGTGTTTATGGAAACTATGGTGCATCTGGCTCGCCCATGCCTTGCCTGGCTAACCATTTTTCCTTGATTCTTCCTCACTTTGATTTATCATAGCTTTTTCAATTTTGATGCAATGTGTTAACACCCCAAATTTGCCCTCACTAAGTTCACACCATGGCTTGTGATCTGTCATATTTGCATTAGTTTAAGCATATCATACCATATTGCATTTTTGCTTCACTGCATTAGTTCAAGTTCATCTGCATCTAGGGTTTGTGATCTGGGCAATCCAAGGATTCATATGAGCCACTCCAAAGGCCTTCAACCATTCCAAGAGGGTACATGTATGTTCTATCATCATTTTATATCCCTTAAAGATCAAGGAAGTCAAAGAATCACAAGAATTGGCAAAGCATGGAAGCTGAGCTAGGGTTTCACTACATAGATGACCTGAAATTAGGGTTTTGGTTTCAGAGGACATAACTCCAAATTTTTTGGTCATTCTTGTTTCTAAGGGTCTCAACATTTTATAAGGATCATGTATACCAAGTTTGATGAAGAAACTCATTATGGAAGTCATCTGTTCATTGGGTAACTTCTTTAGCAAGTCAGAGCAAAATCAGGGCATCTGAGGCCCCCAATCATGAAACCAAAGTGGATTTTTCATCAAATTGAAGTTATATGATCTTTATTTGATCATTGAAGTGCTTGGAAGTTCAAAAAAATTGAAAAAACGTGAGCTAAACCAAAAGTTGCCAAAAATGGAAATGACTTGTAATGTAAACTTTCCATTTTGGGAAAGTTTTTCAACCTCCTCTTTCTCAACCAAAAAAGCTTCAAATGAAAAATTGTTGGTCATGAAAGTTGTAGATTGGATCATTCCCTCTTCAAAAAGTACAATAACAAGTTCTAATTCATTTTGGAACTCAAGTTATGGCTTGTCAAAGTTGGCAAAAATCACATAATTTTCAAGAATGCACCAAAGAGGGATTTTTGCAAAACCACTTGCCAATTCATTTTATGACTTCAAACACACTTCTAAGCATCATAACATCATAGTGCATTGCCTTAAGATCAGAATTGACCAAAGAATTGTGTCATTCCATGCCTTGAACATCAAGAAATTACAAAAGGGACAAACTTCATAGAATTTGCAAAATGACACATAACTTTGTTTCCACTTGATGAATTGCCTCAAAACCATTTCCATGGACCTCTTTGATCCATGCTGCGCATGGACAAGCCAAAAAGCCAGTTGCACCATTGCCCATACCTCAAGTACAATTCATGTTGACATTTTGGCAACTTGCCCATACCAATCAGCTGCAGCCACCACCCACTCTCTGGCCTATCACTACTTGTTATGTGGATCACACACAAGCCATAACACACAAGATTGCAGCCTAAAGCCTCAGCATTCCCAAGTTCTCAAAAATCATCCCTCTTGCATTTTCCTTCGAAACTCTCTAAATACTCACTCAAACTAAAAACAAATTTCACCATTCATCTCAAAATCATTCACTGAACACAAAACAACCATCAAACAAACCTCAAAGCACCTTTAACCTAAAACACGATTCTTGGCCAGTTGAGGTGCAATCACACAAACCAGCCAAAACAAACTCCTTCCAAGCCTCAAAGCTTCTTCAGAAGGATCATTAGAGTCATTTTGCACAAGAGATGTGGCCAGAAAGCTCAGTTTGAGAAAGCTCAAGCTCAGGTAACTTCTTCAAACTTTTTTCCAGGAATGTTATTTTAAGTTCTTAGAATGATCTTCATGCTTTGCTGATCACCATGATGTGTTTACTTTTGAGAATGGTTGAGAAATGAGCTTGTATGCATGTTCTGAAAGTTTTACCATTTTTTATTTTCTCTTCGAATCTTGAGATTGAGCCATCATAAATTTGTTTTGAGGTTGGATTTGAGTTCAGGAGAGTGAGGTGAGTTGATCTGGAGCTATAGAGCTCCAGAAATAACCTAGGGTTGAAGTTTGGGGTTTGCTCAGGGAGGGTCTGGCCGGAGAATATGACTGGAGGTCTTCTCCGGCCACCTGAAAGTCATTACGTGTCTAATTAGGGTTAGGGCTAGGTTTAAACGTAGGCCATTGGATATGTGTTTCCCGTGTGTGATGGACGATCAGGATTAGTTCATTAATCTTAATTCTGGATTATTTAATTAATTAATTAGGATTAGATAGGTTTGAATTTCATCCATTAGTTGCGCATGTAGTCAACTATAATTTCCCCAAAATCAATGTGAGCCATCAGATTGGTTTACTTTTGTTTTATTTCATTTTTATTTCATATTTTCTCATTTGTTTTGCACAATTTATTAAAACTACCTAGAAAATCCTAAAAAAATATTTTCTTCTGCATTTTCCATCAAAATAATTTTCTTCACCCAAAAATATTTTTATTTTCATTTTTGCATTTTAAAAATCATTTTTAAAATATTTAAATGTTTATTTTAATTCATTAATGGAAATTAATTAATTAAAATATCATTTAGGTTTCTAAAAATCCCAAAACAATTCACATTGCATCTTAGGACATTTAGAAACATTGTCATACCATCCATACAAATTTCTTTTTGGTTTTGAACAATCTTTGACAATTTTCTTGAATTTAGGGTTCATAAAATTCTTATTTTTGAACCCTAACTTCAAGAATTCTTTTCTGCCTAACCATGAATGGTATGACATTTATTCTTTTTGCATTGTTCTTAATTTGACATGTAGTGTCTAGAATATTTTTGTCATGAATTTCTTTTGCATTTTTGATTTGATCTGCATTTTTCCCCTTTAGGTACCTTAAAACCCTAGATAACTTAGAAAAATCATAACTTTCTTTAGGTTAAGAGTTAGGTCTTCTCCTTTGGGGTGTGATATCATATGGGGTTAGGGTTCTTTTGACTGCATTTTTAATTTTTTATCTTGTCATTTTCTTCTGTTCATGACTTTTACATCTCATGTTGCATAAAAACCCTAATTTCTCATGTTCATTCACATACATCTTGCATATGCATTCATTCAAGAACTTGACATGACATTTCTTGCATCCACATGACATCTAAGACATCTTAGGACAAATTAGAATCATTCTTGATCATTTCATCATCAATTTGCCATGTTATGCATTCATTTCATTCCATGAACATTCATGTGCTTTCATGCTTCTTTCATGCTTCATTTGCATTCGCATCTCTTGTATGATCACCCATTGCACTTGACATACATTTGCATCATCTCTTAGCATCGTTTACATCATGAACATGCTTCTGGTTTCTGTTTGCATCCTTGCATACAACTCATTCTTATTTCATTCTCTCTTTTATGCTAACCATTTCAGGTGGTAAGTACTTTGAGAAGTGAATTTGCCTTCACTTTTCACTTCTCTTCTCTTTCTCTTTTATGCATCATTGTTGTATTTTGCTTTTGCTTTAGAGTGAGCTTGTTCACTCATGTTCATTATCTACTTTCTTTCTTCAAGTAACTTATCTTCTTAAGTGAAGTAAGTTAGCTTGTTTCTTCTGCTTCTCCTCCTTTCATCTTGCTTCTTCTTGGTGGCTATTCTTGAAGATCTCTTGCAAGCCTCATAAACCATAGGAATACCCAAGCATGATAACAATTAGGGTTTTGTTTAGTCCCCCATTAGTTTTAGCTTTGTGTCTTCTTTTGTGTCCCTCTTCTCATCTCATAATCAGAGACTAAACCTTTAAGGTTTTAAGGCTTTGTGATTAAGGTTATGCCTGCATCCTTCTCTTAGGATGGAGTGTATAACTTTAATCCTAAGTGTTAAACCTTTAATGTGTTTAAATCTCTTAATCAATCCATCTTAATAATCACTAAGACAATAAGCTTGTAACTTGGGCCTTGCATTAGGGTTCTAATTCTTCCTTTATTGGTTAAGAAGGACTAACCCTAGTGTTAATGGACAAGTCCCCCTCAAGTTGTCTTACAAACCATAAAATCCACTTCTTAATCTCACCATTAACTAAAATACACTTTAATAAAGGCTTGTTTTGTCATGAGGTTAATCTCTAATCATGGATTAAGTTGAGGTATCTTCCTCAGCTTAAATGTTCTCATATATTATCCTTCTATTAGGATGGTGTAATGAGTCCATTAAATCCTTGATTATGGCTTAAGCTCATTACTTAACACCAAACTAAAACTCCAAAAACATCTAAATAATCACAAGTAGGTTAATGATCTTAATCCTACATCATGGTAATTAAGTTTTAGGTGTTTACTTCATACTTAGGGTATTCTCATTACCCCTAATCAGAGGGAGGATGTGATGAGTTTACTAAACCTTGGTTTAGGCTTAAGCTCATTAACTTATGACAAACACAAAAAGCAATAAAAGATTGAAAACACAAAAACAAACAATAATCGTCTCCTTCGGGATTCTTTTCTCATCACACTCCTTCACAAACGAGAACTCGTTTCTTTCGTCTAATGCAAGACAGTTAGCACTTGAGCCAGACGAGTCATACACTTGAGCATAGACAAGCAAGCAGTTCACAAACAATTTATCTTTCAGTCTCTTTGAGTCGAACTACGGTGTTCTGACTTCCTCATTGCACGAGAGGATACGTAGGCATAACTTAACTGTTATCGAACAAAAGTCTCTGTCTCTTCCCCCCTCTCTCAGCATTATTCTTTAAGCCTCATTCCTGAGCATTTCACTTCACATTTCTTTTTCATTGACACCTGTACAGTCTTTTCCAGCTTTTGCACACAGATAGCACTGACACTACCCCTTTAAACACAAACTTTCAAGTGTGGATCTCGTCGAGTACGACAGACAATCTGGGTGCTAATACCTTCCCAGGTTGTAACCAACCCCCTTTCTCAGTTTCTCTGGTTTGCGATCGTCTTATCCATCTTTTCCCAGGTTTATGCAGCGTTACCTTTCCTTCGGGATAAAAAATGCCTAGTTGGCGACACTTTTCATCTTCACCTTCATTCTCTCCTCTCGCCGACCGTTCGCGCTTGTTCCGGGATGCAAATCTTTGGGTGCGACAGCTTGGAGACTCTGCTGGGGAAACCTTATATTGCAACCGGGGCTTCTGGTTCTTTTTGTGGGTTCCTCCTAGCGCTTGTTTGATTTGTGTTTACGGGGGTGTTATGTGCTACTTGTGCTTATTTATTTGCTTTATTTATTTCTTTATTTACTGCTTTCTTTACATCTTTTGTGCATTTTCATATTGTCATTATCATTGCTGGATCTGTTTCTGTTTTGGTGGGTGGGGTTTCATGAGTGATTAAGGTCCTATACTTGGGACCTGAGTGACACCTAGGCTAGATTGGCTTCATATTCTTTCCTTGAGACGTGGGTTTCTCCTTGAGAACTATGTGCTACAGATTTCCTGTAGTGCTAGGGCTATCTGGGAAGCCTGCTAAGTCTGGATGACCTTTTATGACCTTCAGAATCTGGGGTGAATTAGAGGAGGATCCTTTATGGTTATTGTAAACATTGTACCTCCGGGTTAGAAGTGTTTACACTTCTCATAACTGATCCAAGTCTGAGGATCCTTGTTCTAGAACATTACCTATGAGGGGGTTGGGATATTTGCAGGTTTCCAGGAGCCCTTGGCCACATCATACCCTGTTACTAGTATTGTTTAAGAATTCATCACTTTGGACAGTTCTTGTGATTAACCCTGGACTTGTGACTCTTTATTTGAGTCCCCCACCTGGTTACTGGATTTCTGAGCCTCCATCCGGACCTTTGAACATACATGGACTTTTACCAAGGGAGATAAACAGATCCAACTCTTGATCACAACCCCTTTTGCATATCATTTTCATACATCATTTTTGCATCATTTAACATTTTCTTATTTGTTTTACAGGGTATCCATCTTCATATTTGGTTTGGTTTTGACCCCTTCTGCTACTCAGACTACTTCAGCTCTCTTCTCCAGCTCCTCCATCAGTCTGTCAGAGATTCACCTCCAGCACCTTCATCAGTCTGTCAAAGACTCACCTCCAGCTTCTCAGTCAGTGACCATCATCAGCAGTTGTTTACAGCTTCTTCACCAGCACTCATGGACACATCAAGAAAGAGCAACATCTCTTACCACTTCTTTGAGCCCACCTTGACTGGCATCAGGCAGGTCCAGTCCCTCATTACACCTGACCATATCCCACTATTTAGAGAGCACTATGGGGGTATATTGGACATGTTCATGGATCTTGATGCATCTCATAGGAGCATGATCCATACATGCTTGCAGTTCTATGACCCTCCACTCAGATGCTTCACTTTTCCTTATTTCCAGTTAGGACCACTGCTAGAGGAGTTTTCCTTGTTGGTTGGAGTTCCCATCAGGAGAGGGATCCCTTTCAACCCAGAGATGACTGCTCCCATAAATGAAGAGATAGCCAGGGCATTGCCTTTGGAGCCTGCCCTCATTGAGCAGAACATGACAACCAAAGCTGGGATTCCAGGCTTACATCTGGACTTATTGATCTCTCAGGCCACCCTGAAGGTTGCAGTGGGAGAATGGAAGGCTGTCTGTGCACTTTTAGCCCTCAGTATATATGGGGTTATTTTGTATGTAGATGAGCCCAAGTTTGTGAGTAAGAATGCCATCCACCTGTTCTTGTTAAGGAACCCTGTTCCTACCTTGCTGGGAGACTTCTACTACTCATTCCATTAGAGGAATGAAAAGCAAAGAGGGAAGCTGGTCAGATGCTGTGCTCCTCTGTACTACTCTTGGCTGCTCAGACACTTGCCAAAATCAGATACCTTCTTGAACCCCCATTAGCAGAAGAATTGGGCTAAGAGGTTCATTACCTTGACATCAGATGACATCAGATGGTGCACCCAGAGCACCAAAGGCAAGGACATTATTACCAGCTGTGGGCAGTATCCTAATGTGCCTTTGATAGGAGTGAAGGGTTGCATCAACTAAAACCCTTTACTGTTTAAAAGACAACTGGGATATGCTTTGGTTCATCCTCCCAGAGGACAAGATTTGGCTGAGACTCTTTACTGTGAAATCCAACCTAACTCTGTTGTTGTCAGACAAGCTGCCTGGGCTTGGGACAATATCCAGACTAAAGGGATAGCCATCCTTGGAAAGTGCAACAACATTACTTCAGCCCAGTATTCTGATTGGTCCCGCACTAGAGCTCAGATCACCCGGATGCCTTTCACCTTGGAAGATACACCTGGACCTTCTGTAGAACAACCTGCAACAACTGTCAGCCTGGAAGAGTTTGAAAAGCTGAAAGAGAGGAACACTCAGCTAGCTGAAGCCTTGAAGAAAACTCTCTGGGAGAGAAATGACTGCCGTCTGGATAATGAGAGATTGGAAAGACTCAGAGTTGAGCATCTGACCAAGATTGAAAAGACAGATGACTACATCAGGAAGGCAAGAGCAGGGGAGTTGGTTCTGAAGAATGCCTGCAAGGAGGCAAAGATTCAGAAGGCTAGGGCAGAGCATTATCTGGAGGAAAGCCAGGCTAGGTGGATCAGGATCACTAAAGCCCTTCCACAGGAAGACCAAAGGACTCAGGCTAAGATAGAGCAGTTGGAGGCTGGTGAGAAGAAGCAGCAAGAAGCTTTGTTGGCAGCTCAGAAGGAAATATCAGAATTGAAACTCCGAGCAGGGTTGAAGAGATCAAAGGATCAGGATAAGCATAAGAAGCTAACCAGTGCCATTTCTACCAGGAACCTCCTCATCAGGACTATTACAGAGCACCCAGCGGGTCCAGTGACTGAGGCCCTCCTGAAGGAAGTCAGGGAGGATGACTTTGGATTGGATGTCTGATCCTTTTGCTTGTATTTCTTTCTTTTGATGTACTTTTCTTTTGATTGTTGTATTTTGACCCACCACGGGCATGTATTGTAAACAAACTAGGTATTTTCATCCTCTGTAATATATCAGTTTGTTTTATTTTGGTGGGCTTTATATCTCAACATCATCAGCATTTCCTCGAGGTCTGGAAAGGTCAAAACCAAAGAACCAAACCGGATACCCTTGGAAGACAAATAAGCATATTGCATTGCATACTAACATTTTCTTTCCTTTGTAGGTTTTTGTTTTATTGTTGTTTCTCACTTTGTTGTGGTTTCAGGAAACATTGCTCGTAGAAGAGTGTTCCCTGCCAACAGAATACACCGGTACCTGACGCGAAACAACCTTCCGGGCATTCAGATGGATCAAGTACAACAGGACTTGAATGAAGTAAGGACCCAAATGGCAAACGAAAGGGTTGAGATGAGAAATCAAATGACTCAATTCATGGCTATGATGACTGGCTTAGCTCAGAGCCAGGAAAGGCTGAGGGAATTGGTGGAAAGGCAGACTCCTGAAGAACACCATCCTGGTATAGGAGGAACCAGTAACAATGATCGTGGGCAGCCTTGCATTGATCCACCGGAGTTTGGGCCTCATATAAACCCAGATGTTAATGACATAAGGAATGTTCAAGGTAACACTGCTGGAGGAAGGATCTTGCAAGAAGATCCTCAAGAAGAGCAGTTCACAGTTATTGGGGCTGGGGATGAAGTTTACGACCGAAGGCTGGATGAGATTGCTGAGAAACTAAGGTCTCTTGAATCCCAGAATTCCCTAGGCTTTGATGTAATGGACATGGGGCTGGTGGATGGGGTGAGAATTCCTCACAAGTTCAAACCCACGTGCTTTGGAAAATATAATAGTACCTCCTACCCGCGTACTCATCTGCAGTCTTTCTTGGGGAGACTCAAAGCTTATACCATGGACGAGAAGTTATGGATGTTCTATTTTGAGGACATCCTGACTGGAGCATCAAGAGAATGGTATTCGCATCTGACCAGGGCCACTATAAGATGTTGGAAAGACTTGGTCGAAGCCTTCATCCATGAATACCAGTACAACCTAGACATGGCTCCCAATAGAACCCTTCTAATGGGCATGTCTCAGTCTTCAAGGGAAAGCTTCTGGGATTATGCTCAGAGGTGGAGACAGCTTGCTGCTGCTGTCCAGCCACCCATGTCTGAACGGGAAATGGCAGACATGTTTATGAATACCTTGCAGGGAACTTATATTGACCGACTTGCTGCATTCTCCTCCACTAGCTTTACTGATGAGTCATAGCTGGGGAGAGAATAGATAGTCTTCTAAAGATGGGCAACATCTCTGACAACGGTGCAAGTTCCTCCAACAATACAAGAAAACCTTTTCCAGGACCCCGAAGGACGGGTTAAACAAATGCTATTCATGCAGGCAGGGGCAGACCCCAATACTCTCACAGATCAATAGCATCCATTACTATCCCGACTCCAGCTTCACAACAGCCACTTTTTCCTCAACAACAACACTATCAGCAACAACCGTACTTTCCGCAACAAAGATCATACAATAATAACAACAACAACCAACAGCAGCGCCCCTTTCAACAGAGGCCATCTCAAAAAAATAGGGTGATTGACCCATTCCTATGCCATATGCCACCCTACTGCCACAGCTCTTGAAGCTCAACCTGGTTGAGTTAAGGACGTTGGCTCCACCAGATCCTCTCAACCTCCCGAAGAATTATGATGCCAATGCTAGGTGTGCCTTTCATTCCAACGCACCTGGTCACAATACTGAGAAGTGTAGAGCCTTGCAAATGAAGGTTCAGGATCTGGTCGATTCCAAAGCTCTCAACTTCGCACCTCCTCCAAATGTTACCATAAATCCTATGCCTAGTCATGGTGGGCCCAGGATTAATGCCATAGAGGAGGACCAACCATCTGCACTGATTGATAATGTTGCACAGATTCGAACACCGCTGGCAGAAGTCAAAGCTCAACTCTTAAGATGCCAGGTGTTCCCAGGTTGTCAGGCCTGCTGCGAATCGTGCAAGACTGCTATTAATGGTTGTGAGAGGATAAGGCTTGGCATATATGGCCTTATCAGAGATGGAATTTTTCAAATTACCACAACGGCGTCTACAACATCAACAACTCTTTCTTCAGCAATAATAGATCTTTCTACAACTGCAACAACCATTGTTCCCACCGATTCATCCACAACTCCAGCAATCACTCCATCCATTATTTCAACAAACCAAAGTTCAGCTACGCTTACTCATACAACATCAACACCCATCTTATCAACGGAATCGCCTACAACGCCAACAAGCGCTAACGAAGATGTCTCAACGGTCACAATCTATTATGACCTGGCAATTGTTCATCCCAACAACAATTTTCAACAACAAACTGCAACACCTACTGTCAGATCTCCAGTCACAATCTATTACGACCCGCATACCATCACAGTTCCTTCCGCTGCAGCAATCAGTCCAGTCACCATTACGGTACCTGGACCCGTTCCTTATGAAAGCAGTAATGCCATACCTTGGCACTACGGCTCTAATATCTACTGCGACGGAAAGAAGATCACTCTAGATTCATCAACCTCTTCACCACAAGTTGACAATGTTGGGGGAGGCGGAGGCTTCACCAGGAGCGGACACCTTTTTGCCTCACAAATACCAAGACCCGATGCTGAAGTAGAAGCTGTTGCTAAAGCAAAAGGGAAGAGTGTGGTACTTGAAGAGCCAACTGTTAAAGAAACTCCGAAGACGTCTTTTGACCAAGAGGTGGACGAGTTTATGAGAATAATCAAAAAGAGTGATTACAAAGTGGTGGACCAGCTTCATCAAACGCCCTCCAAAATCTCTATCTTGTCATTGTTAATGTGTTCCGAAGCCCATAGGAATGTACTTTTGAGGGTCCTGCACGCAGCCTACGTGTCGGAGGAGATTACGGTTAATCAGTTGGAAACAGTGGTCTCAAATGTTAACACCAGTCATGGACTGGGCTTCACAGATGCTGATTTAACGACGGAGGGACGCAATCATAATAAGGTTTTACACATCACCTTAGAATGAAAAGGTGTTGTTCTTTCTCATGTGCTGGTAGACACTGGGTCCTCGCTCAATGTCCTCCCAAAGAAAGCCTTGGTGAAGCTAGAACATGATGGTTTGGCATTGCGTCCAAGTAACTTGGTGGTAAGGGCGTTTGATGGATCTAAGAGATCAGTGCTTGGGGAGATTGAATTACCTGTGGTGATTGGCCCACAAGTCTTGAAAACTACTTTCTTCGTGATGGACATTCAGCTGGCCTACAGCCCTTGCAGAAATCACCCTCCAGGTTGCACCGACAACAACACTGCTATGACCTTGTATGACTTCGACTATCCGATTAATCAAGCTGATGAAGGGGTTGAAGAAGACTATGAGTTGTCTGAAGAGTTAGCCAGGTTGTTAAGGCAAGAGGAGAAGGTAATCACTCCTCATCAGGAGGAGGTTGAAACAGTTAATCTTGGTACCGAAGAAGACTCGAAAGAAGTAAAGATCGGGGCCCGTCTGCAAGATTCAGTGAAGGAACAACTTATTGACATGCTTCGAGAGTACGTTGATGTCTTTGCTTGGTCCTATCAAGACATGCCAGGTCTGGATACTGACATTGTGATGCATAAGCTGCCTTTGAAAGAAGATTGTCCTCCAGTGAAGCAGAAGCTACGCCGAACTCGTCCAGATGTGACTAGTTACCCGCCGTGGGTTGCTAATATTGTACCAGTGCCTAAGAAGGATGGAAAAGTACGAATGTGTGTAGATTAACGGGATCTGAACAGAGCTAGCCCGAAGGATGATTTCCCATTACCTCACATTGATGTATTGGTCGACAACACAACTCAGTTCTCGGTGTTCTCTTTCATGGATGGATTTTCCGGATATAATCAGATCAAGATGTCACCCGAAGACATGGAGAAGACTACCTTCATCACACCTTGGGGCACATTTTGTTATAAGGTGATGCCATTTGGACTGAAGAATGTTGGTGCCACTTATCAACGGGATATGGTAACATTATGCCACGACATGATCCATAAAGAAATTGAATGTTATGTGGATGACATGATTGCCAAGTCCCTCACTGAAGAAGACCATCTGGTAAATCTGCTGAAGCTATTCAAGCGTCTGAGAAAATATCAGCTGAAGCTAAACCCCAACAAATGCACATTCGGGGTACGGTTCGGTAAACTGCTGGGGTTCATTGTAAGTGAAAAAGGAATTGAAGTTGATCCTGACAAAGTCAAAGCCATTCAAGAGATGCCTGCACCCAGGACTGAAAAAGAAGTTCGGGGGTTCTTAGGTAGATTGAACTACATATCAAGGTTCATATCTCATCTTACTGCAACCTGTGAGCCCCTGTTCAAATTGTTAAGAAAAGAACAAACAGTCAGGTGGAATGAAGATTGTCAGAAGGTTTTTGAAAAAATCAAGGAGTACTTACAAGAACCTCCAATTCTTATGCCTCCAGTTGAAGGAAGACCTCTAATAATGTACCTGACAGTATTAGAAGGATCAATGGGGTGTGTGTTGGGCAAGCATGACGAGTCTGGTCGAAAAGAATATGCAATTTACTACCTAAGCAAAATGTTTACCGACTGTGAACAACGTTATTCACTGCTCGAGAAAACTTGCTGTGCTTTAGCGTGGGCTGCTCGCTGACTGAGACAGTATATGTTGACCCACACTACTTTATTGATCTCAAAGATGGATCCAGTCAAGTACATATTTGAGAAGCCAGCACTTACCAGAATGGTTGCAAGATGGCAAATGATTCTGACAGAGTATGACATTTAGTACACATCTCAAAAGGCCATCAATGGCAGTGTACTGTCTGACTATCTAGCTGAGCAACCCATTGATGATTACCAGCCAATGAGATTTGACTTCCCTGATGAAGACATCATGTTATTGAAAGCAAAAGACCAGAGCCTGTTCACACTAAAGGGTCTGACCCAGAAGAAGAATGGACACTGATGTTTGATGGGGCTGTCAACATGAATGGTCGGGGAGTTGGTGCAGTGCTCATTACACCTAAAGGAGTTCATATGCCTTTCTCGGCAAAACTCACCTTTGCATGTGTTGCACCCCAAAATTTTCCCTCCCCTAGTCAAGACAATATGTTCCAAGGTGTCCCAAGAGGTTCACAAGGTTCAAAAGGTATCTCAAGAGCTTCACAAGGTTCACAATTAGTCAGAAAGTTTGATAATCCCCTCAGACAATGCATCCTCCTAAGCAATGCATCCTAAACTAGGGTTTTGGATTTAATCAGGCTAAATGGACTTCCAAAGCTTCAAGTGAGCTTCATAGAATCCTACATTTCTTCAAGAATCCCTATGTCATGTTTCAAGGCTTTCCTAAAAGTTTGCTCAGTCAGATGATCAGATATGCAAAAATCAGTCAAAGTGGTTAAAAAGTCAAACTGAGGTCAACTGTGGTCAAACCAAAGTCAAACTTCATGATTTTTTGCCAACATCAAGTTTATGAATTAAAATTCATCATTTGATCAAGGGTTGATCATGATTCATCAAGGAGATTTCAGATCATCAAGAATCAGGAGTTTCTAAATTAGGGTTTTCATAGGAAAAGTCAACTGAACTTTGACCAGCCATAACTTTCACATGCTTCATCAAACATTTCCCATCCAAAGCTCATTTTGAAGGAAATTGAATTCTCTACAACTTTGTGTCTCAAAAGCCAAGCCTAAAAATGCTTCATTTGGAAGGTATGAGCTAAGACATTATAGGTCATTTCAAAAGTCAACAAAAAGTCAACATCTTCCAAAGAGTATAATTTGAAAATGGTAAAAGATATCGACATGAGACGAAAGAGGTTTGTTAGAGGACTCTTTAAGCTTTCCAAAATGTCCAAGAACACCCTCATAGCCTTAAAATTGAGGGAGTTGTGTCTTTGCAAAGTTGGGAAATTTTTGAGGGGTTTATTGAGCAAATGGGGTCTTAGAACCAATTCTTTCCACATGGGCTTGCATTTTTATGACCCAATCACTACTATGACATCATGCACGAACCAAAAATAATTTATTCAGATTTTTATTATTTTTATTTTATTTATTTTTATTTTATTCATTGAAAATCATTTAAAATCAAAGTAAAATATGAAAACTCAATATTTGAATATGATTTTTCTTCTATAAAATCTTAAAAGTCATTTAAAGTTGATTGGAATCAAGCAAATACGCGTGAGCCTAAATTAGAAAGGTTTGATGAGATTTTTTTCAATATTTGAAAGTTTTGAAACTTCATGATCAAGCAATCAAGACAAAGCCCATAAATCCATAAAACTTTGACCTAATTCAGCTCTCTACATATACACAAAGTGATCACAAGCAAAGGGACGAAAATTGGCAGCCTCTAAGACAAGAATCAAACTTCAAAAATTCAAACAAAAACACCAATTCGGATTTTGATTTGCAGGAGGTTTCAAGGAGTTTTGAAGGTTGAGACATGATCCCTAGGGTTCCTTGATGCTATTTCAATCCTTATTTGCATTCAAAACATACTGAATCATGCATACCGATTCCATCTTGTTCATACTTTTGAAATTTTCGATTCCTCTTATCCATGTATCATAAACTGTTTTTGTGTATCTAACTTTGTTTATTGTCATGTGAGGATGGATTCTGGGCAAATATCTTGGAGATTCACTGACTAATACGGATTCGGCCATGTTAGGGTTTCAAGCTTTGAATTAGGGTTTCTTGATTCAGCTTATATAAATGCATTTTAATAACATAAATAAGATGAATGAACTGTATTGTTCATGTTGGCATGATCAATTTGGCAAAATTGTATTAATATAAGCTGTTACGAATTTTGTAGGTTTTTGTACGCAGGTAAATTCGCAGGAGATTTCCCAGCAAAATTCGCAGGAAAACCTGCGAATTTCCAAGAAAGAAGATGATGAATTGGCGCTGAAAATCAAATTCAAAAAACTGTTTTAAAATATAATGGTTGTTTGTTGATTCTATGATGAACACACCCCATGTGGCTCAGCTGGTTTGTGTGTTTGCTTGTGTATGGAATGGTCTTGGGTTCAATCCCCCCCAGGCCATTTTGTTTTGCTCTATGTTTTTGATATTTTGCAGGATTACAACAAAAGGAATTGGTTCCCTGATGCTAACACCAGCGCGCGTTTGGCCTGGTGGTGATGTTGTTGGTCTTGCATGTGGGAAGCCTAGGGCCTGGGTTCGAATCCCAGCCCCAGGTATGTTTATTTTCTCATTTTTTTTTTCATTTTTTTGTTTATTTTATATTTGTTTAATTTAATTAATTTCTTAAATAATAATTCTTAGAATAAAATGTTCATATTATTTTTATATAAAAACTTATATTTTTTAATTCACAATTTATTTTTTCTCAAAAAATCAAATTATTTATATTTTATTTCATTATATATATATTTATAGTATTATTGTTGTATATATTTTGTAAATAAATTGATTTTTTTTGTAAATTAATAATTAAAACCCTAATTCTCATGATTACAACCATAACCCTAATTTTTTCTAACCCTAACCCTAATTTTTCTTAACTTTAGAATTTAACTTAATATTTTTTATAATTAATCATTAATCATTTATTAAATATGTATATAATTTAGTATTTATTTAGTATTAAAATATATTTTCTTTATTAAATATTTAAAATCTTTTCTAATATTGAATTATTTTGCTAATTTATTATTTTCTCTTATTTTTATTTTCTAACCATTTATCTTCACTCTTATTATTATTGTTTATTATTGCTTATTTATTATTATTTATCGTTATCATATTTCTCGATTATATTGTAATTGCCCCGAAGCTTTGTAATAGTTTAGTTTATATTTTTGCTTTATTTTCATTATGAATATGTTTATTGTATGGTTAGTAATTCTAGGGTGTGCATAACATACTTGCGATTAAAATTAATTTAGAATAATTAACTTTAAAAGATAAATATTTGAATATGAACACTCACACATGTAAGTCGATCTTTGATCGCCATCTTGCACTTTCTAAGGTTACCTCTCATGTTGCCTATTTCAAAAGGTCAAGTAAGGTGTCTTAATCAAAGTCCCTTCATAAATATCATCAAGTCCCTTCAGTTTATAAGATCAAGTCCCTTCGAGGTTTCCTACAATAAATGATCTTGTCCCTTCGAATAAATGATGATAGTCCCTACGAATTGCTAAAGACATCCCTTAAGTTGCATTCATTAACCATACGATGACCCTACGTTTGTCCCTTAACACATCCAAGGTAATGACTACCTATTCCTTAATAATAGGGATAGCCTTACCATTGAAAGAACATATAAGAACATGAACGGCTTAGTCTAGGGTAGGTACCTCCTAGTTACTTGCTCACTTCTTAAAATTACTTTTTACACCTCACTTTCTTAAACATTTTTCAAAACAAGGCTTTGTATACATCCATACGAGGATCATTACAAAGTACTTAGAAAAATTTCTAATCACACATTACACTTTTCAAAAACAATTTAAGTGAGCTAAGTAACTAAGAGCCCATGGATAACCATGGATATAAAGGGTGCTAACACCTTCCCTTTATATAACCTACCCCCCGAACTCAAGTCTTTTAAAATAGGTCTTTCCTGTTCTTTTATGTCCTTTCCACTTGGATAAAATAAAAGTCGGTGGCGACTCTTGCTATCCGCAACATGACTAAAAAGTCAGTTCTCCCACCGTGTTATAGCATGCACTAACAACGAAGCTGAATACGAAGCCTGTATCATGGGTCTTGAGGAAGCCATTGACCTCAGGATCAAGACTTTAACTGTATTCGGGGATTCAGCTTTGGTAATCAATCAGACCAACGGCAAATGGTACACCCACCAAGAGCATCTGATTCCATACCTTGACTATACGAGGAGATTACTGACTTTCTTCACTACAGTCAAACTTGAGTACATCCCTCGAGATGAAAATCAGTTTGCAGATGCTTTAGCTACCATTTCCTCCATGATCAAGGTTCAAACTGCCAATTTTGTGCCTCGGATTTTGATATCCAGACTGGACCGACCAGCATACGTATTCTCCGTGGACGTTGCTAAAGATGACAAGCCTTGGTTCCATGACATCAAATGCTTCTTAGAGGATCAAACATACCCACCTGGGGCATCATCCAATGATAAGAAGACATTAAGAAGGCTGGCTGGTAGTTTCTTCCTTAACGTTGATGGTTCATTATACAAGCGAAACTTTGACATGGTACTACTCAGATGTGTTGATAAGAAAGAAGCAGACTTGCTCATGCACGAGGTGCATGAAGGATCTTTCGGTACCCATGCTGGAGGACATGCGATGGCTAAGAAATTATTAAGATCAGGTTACTACTGGATCACAATGGATGCAGACTATTGTGCCTATGCCAGAAAGTGCCACAAATTCTAGATCTATGCAGACAAAGTGCATGTACCTCCAAATCCTTTGAACGTGATGTCTTCACCTTGGCCCTTTGCCATGTGGGGCATTGACATGATTGGAAAGATCAAACCGACTGCTTCAAATGGTCACAGATACATCCTGGTAGCCATTGATTACTTCACCAAATGGGTTGAAGCAGCTTCGTATGCAAACGTCACCAGACAAGTGGTAGCCAAATTTCTGAAAAGAGACAACATCTGTCGATATGGAGTACCCGATCGAATCATTACTGATAATGGTTCCAATTTGAACAACAAGATGATGGCAGAACTGTGTCGGGACTTCAAAATCCAACATCGCAACTCTTCTCCTTACAGGCCAAAGATGAATGGCGCTGTTGAGGCAGCTAACAAGAACATCAAGAAGATTGTGCAGAAGATGGTGGTTACATACAAAGACTAGCATGAAATGCTGCCATTTGTCTTGCATGGGTACCAAACCTCAATCAGAACATCCACTGGGGCAACACCGTATCAACTTGTGTATGGTATGGAGGCAGTCCTACCTATTAAAGTTGAACTACCCTCCTTACGGGTACTAATAGATGTCAAGCTAAATGAAGTAGAATGGGTCCGTTCTCGGTACAATCAACTGAATCTGATCAAAGAAAAGAGACTAACTGCAATCTGTCATGGGCAGTTATATCAGAAGAGAATGAAGAAAGCCTTCAATCAGAAAGTCAGGCTTCAGGAATACCAAGTAGGAGATCTTGTGCTGAAAAGACTCCTTCCTCCTCATACAGACCACAGGGGCAAGTGGACTCCCAATTACGATGGTCCATTCATAGTAAAGAAGGTTTTCTCTGGTGGAGCACTGATGCTCACTATTATGGATGGTGAAGATTTCTTATCCCCTGTGAATTCAGATGCAGTTACAAAATACTTCGCATAAAATGACCCGCTGGACATAAAAATAGAATGTAAGTCCAGGCAAAAATAGGGCATCCCGGCGAGTTAAAAATAGAATAAAAGACTCGGGCAAAAATAAGGGAAAATAAAAAAAAATGTACACCCGCTGAGTTGAAAAGCCACATTGGACAGCTCAGGCAAAAATGGGTATCCCGGTGGATTGAAAACCCGAAAGGGTGATCCACGCAAAATAAGGGAATAAGCGAACAACTGCATTCTGAATTCGTCTGTATCACTTACAACATGGCAAGCTTCGAAAGTTTAAAGCATCGGTCATAATCAGCCTTCTTCAGAAAGCAAGATAAGAAGAACGTCAAGGTCATACGGGTCATAGCAAAGGGAAGCTCACCAAAGCGTCGTCAACCTTACCAGCACCTTTATTTTTCTCAATTTTGTAACAATCTCCTCATTTCAGGGGATTTGTTTCTTTGACTGTATTTGCCAATTCAGGGCACCCAAATTAATAAAATCAGAGTTTTCAGTCACACCTCGTCTCGTGCATTTTTGTTTCGTTTGCAAAATGTCCAATATCCATGATATAATACTTGTATAAAACAGATGTGCCTTTCAAAATTACATACTTTCAGGAAATGTATTTACTTTCAGGAATATCTAACTCCTATGACGGAATCCGGTAAGGGATACTTTGGGACACTTGTGTGATTCTTTGTCTTAACAGGATTGCAGGTATACAAGAGGATCAGCCAGAGATCTTCACGGCAGCGGGATCCGAATCCCGAACCGGTTTCTTTTGCATAATCATAGCATTCACATCATTTTCCCCCAGAGCGTAGCATTCCGTCAAATACGGAGCACTACGGCAAAAATCAAACATATTGCATGATCATAAGTCAAGTTCGAACCAGTCATCTGTAAATATCAACAGTACCTCTTCAGCAATATACAAAATGCATCCCTTGCACCTAAAGGCCAAAGCGTCTCCTTTGCACTCTCTAACATAAATACATGTTCATATACACTCTTTTGACACTCGTCTGTGTCATATCACCCCCTGCAGATAAGCTATAAACATCCTTTTGAATACAGATACCTATACACTCCTTCGACACTCGTCTGTGTCATCAATCCCCAGCATGGTTGCCCAAACACTTGTTGCAAACCAAACACTTCTTTACATACTTCTTTCGACACCCGTCTATGTCATCCTATCCCCACAGGTTTCCAGAATACCTTTTCACGATTGTTCATAACTTATACACTTTCTCTTTTTGACACTCGTCTGTGTCACACTTTTCCCAGCAAGTCGAAACACTCGTCTGTGTTTTGCTCATACTTCACAATAACTTGTTCATACTTATGCAGATACTCGTCTGTATCTTGCGTATACACTTATTCCCCACAGATTCGACACTCGTCCGTGTTCTTTGTTAACCAGTTGGTACTCGTCCGTATCATCATATCACAACATGCGTCAGTGTTTGTTTCTACCGATACTCGTCCGTATCACGGTCTTAAGGATGCTCGTCTGCATCTTTAATTTACACACAGTGTCAAAACACTTATACCTTTTATTTCTGGAAAGCGTAAGCACTCGTCCGTGTTTACCATCCCCTAGCAAGTCCCCAGCAAAGCAACTTTTCTTCTATCCGACATTCGTCATATGTCGTGATACTTTCGGCAGACGTACCCTGCCCGGTGATCGTCCTTCACCTTTGGATGACCGTCCTTCATCCTTTCCCCAGCGGAGTCTCCATTATTGGAACCCCTTTTCTATCTGACATTCGTCCTATGTCATGATATTTAGCAGCCGTCCCCTGCTAGGTGATCGTCCTTCACCTTTTTGATGATCGTCCTTCATCATTTTATCCGATGACCGTCCTCATCGTTGATGTTGTTATTTGACATTCGTCCTATGTCATGATAAACCCAAGAGCAGCCGTACCCTGCTAGGTGATCGTCCTTCACCTCTTGATGATCGTCCTTCATCATGCTTATCCGATGGCCATCCCCATCGTGACCTTTTCCTATCCGACATTCATCCTATGTCGTGATAAAGAGCAGCCGTCCCCTGCTAAGTGATCGTCCTTCACCTTTGTTGACCGTCCCTCATCATTATTTCATTTATTCTTTAACCCGATGGCCGTCCCCATCGTTGTTTACTTTTATTCTGCAAACTTGATGGTCGTCCCCATCATTGCCTTTATCTTTATTTCCCAGAGAACTTTGTTACTTTACTTGATGGTCGTCCCCATCATGATCTCTTTATTTCCCAGCATGTCGGCTGTCCCCTTCATTGCTTTATCCCCAGCAGTCGTCCTCTGCTCGATTTTCGTCCTCCATCGCCCGCACTTTACATACCATACTATACTTTCTTTTACAAATTTCGGATTGTCTTTGGTATTCAACCACAAGTTATCTTGTTTGTCTGTTAAGCCAGGCGCTTACATCCTGCACAACTAACTCATGCTTGAATAGGGGCAGCTGTAAACACCCCAAATTTTCCCTCACTAAGTTCACACCATGGCTTGTGATCTTTCATATTTACATTAGTTTAAGCATATCATACCATATTGCATTTTTGCTTCACTGCATTTGTTCAAGTTCATCTGCATCTAGGGTTTGTGATCTGGGCAATCCAAGGATTCATCTGAGCCACTCCAAAGGCCTCCAATCATTCCAAGAGGGTCCATGTATGTTCTATAATCATTTTATATCCCTCAAATATCAAGGAAGTCAAAGAATCACAAGAATTGGCAAAGCATGGAAGCTGAGCTAGGGTTTCACTACACAGATGACCTGAAATTAGGGTTTTGGTTTCAGAGGCCATAACTCCAAATTTTTTGGTCATTCTTGTTTCTAAGGGTCTCAACATGTTATAAGGATCATGTATACCAAGTTTGATGAAGAAACTCATTGTGGAAGTCATCTGTTCATTGGGTAACTTCTTGAGCAAGTCAGAGCAAAATCAGGGCATCTGAGGCCCCCAATCATGGAACCAAAGTGGATTTTTCATCAAATTGAAGTTATATGATCTTTATTTGATCATTGAAGTGATTGGAAGTTTACAAAATTGAAAAAAAGTTAGCTAAACCAAAAGTTGCCAAAAATGGATATGACTTGTAATGTAAACTTTCCATTTTGGGAAAGTTTTTCAACCTCCTCTTTCTCAACCAAAAAAGCTTCAAATGAAAAATTGTTGGGCATGAAAGTTGTAGATTGGATCATTCTCTCTTCAAAAAGTACAAGAACAAGTTCTAATTCATTGTGGAACTCAAGTTATGGCTTGTCAAAGTTGGCAAAAATCACATAATTTTCAAGAATGCACCAAAGAGGGATTTTTGCAAAACCACTTGCCAATTCATTTTATGACTTCAAACACACTTCTAATAATCATAACATCATAGTGCATTGCCTTAAGATCAGAATTGCCCAAAGAATTGTGTCATTCCATGCCTTGAACATCAAGAAATTACAAAAGGGCCAAACTTCATAGAATTTGCAAAATGTCACATAACTTTGTTTCCACTTGTTGAATTGCCTCAAAACCATTTCCATGGACCTTCTTGATCCATGCTGCGCATGGACAAGCCAAAAAGCCAGCTGCACCATTGCCCATACCTCAAGTACAAGTCATGTTGACATTTTGGCAACTTGCCCATACCAATCAGCTGCAGCCACCACCCACTCTCTGGCCTATCACTACTTGTTATGTGGATCACACACAAGCCATAACACACAAGATTGCAGCCTAAAGCCTCAGCATTCTCAAGTTCTCAAAAATCATCCCTCTTGCATTTTCCTTCGAAACTCTCTGAATACTCACTCAAACTAAAAACAAATTTCACCATTCATCTCAAAATCATTCACTGAACACAAAACAACCATCAAACAAACCTCAAAGCACCTTTAACCTAAAACACGATTCTTGGCCAGTTGAGGTGCAATCACACAAACCAGCCAAAACAAACTCCTTCCAAGCCTCAAAGCTTCTTCAGAAGGATCATTAGAGTCATTTTGCATAAGAGAAGTGGCCAGAAAGCTCAGTTTGAGAAAGCTCAAGCTCAGGTAACTTCTTCAAACTTTTTTCCAGAAATGCTATTTTAAGTTCTTAGAATGATCTTCATGCTTTGCTAATCACCATGATGTATTTACTTTTGAGAATGGTTGAGAAATGAGCTTGTATGCATGTTCTGAAAGTTTTACCATTTTTTATTTTCTCTTCGAATCTTGAGATTGAGCCATCATAAATTTGTTTTGAGGTTGGATTTGAGTTCAGGAGAGTGAGGTGAGTTGATCTGGAGCTATAGAGCTCCAGAAATAACCTAGGGTTGAAGTTTAGGGTTTGCTCAGGGAGGGTCTGGCCAGAGAAGATGACCAGAGGTCTTCTCCAGCCACCTGAAAGTCATTACGTATCTAATTAGGGTTAGTGCTAGGTTTAAACGTAGGCCATTGGATATGTGTTTCCCGCGTGTGATGGACGATCAGGATTAGTTCATTAATCTTAATTCTGGATTATTTAATTAATTAATTAGGATTAGATATGTTTGAATTTCATCCATTAGATTGCGCGCGTAGTCAACTATAATTTCCCCAAAATCAATGTGAGCCATCAGATTAGTTTACTTTTGTTTTATTTCATTTTTATTTCATATTTTCTCATTTGTTTTGCACAATTTATTAAAAATACCTAGAAAATCCTAAAAAAATATTTCTTCTGCATTTTGCATCAAAATAATTTTCTTCACCCAAAAATATTTTCATTTTCATTTTTTCATTTTAAAAATCATTTTTAAAATATTTAAATGTTTATTTTAATTAATTAATTAAAATATCATTTAGGTTTCTAAAAATCCCAAAAAAATTCACATTGAATCTTAGGACATTTAGAAACATTGTCATACCATCCATACAAATTTCATTTTGGTTTTGAACATTCTTTGACAATTTTCTTGAATTTAGGGTTCATAAAATTCTTATTTTTGAACCCTAACTTCAAGAATTCTTTTCTGCCTAACCATGAATGGTATGACATTGATTCTTTTTGCATTGTTCTTCATTTGACATTTAGTGTCTAGAATAATTTTGTCATGAATTTCTTTTGCATTTTTTATTTGATTTGCATTTTTCCCCTTTAGGTACCTTAAAACCCTAGATAACTTAGAAAAATCATAACTTTCTTTAGGTTAAGAGTTAAGTCTTCTCCTTTGGGGTGTGATATCATATGGGGTTAGGGTTCTTTTGACTGCATTTTCAATTTTTTATCTTGTCATTTGCTTCTGTTCTTGACTTTTGCATCTCATGTTGCATAAAAACCCTAATTTCTCATGTTCATTCACATACATCTTGAATATGCATTCATTCAAGAACTTGCCATGACATTTCTTGCATCCACATGACATATAAGCCATCTTAGGACACATTAGAATCATGCTTGATCATTTCTTCATCCATTTGCCATGTTATGCATTCATTTCATTCCATGAACATTCATGTGCTTTCATGCTTCTTTCATGCTTCATTTGCATTCTCATCTCTTGTATGATCACCCATTGCACTTGACATACATTTGAATCATCTCTTAGCATCATTTACATCATGAACATGCTTCTGGTTTTGGTTTGCATCCTTGCATACATCTCATTCTTATTTCATTCTCTCTTTTATGCTAACCATTTCAGGTGGTAAGTACTTTGAGAAGTGAATTTGCCTTCACTTCTCACTTCTCTTCTCTTTCTCTTTTATGCATCATTGCTGCATTTTGCTTTTGCTTTAGAGTGAGCTTTCTCACTCATGTTAATTATCTACTTTCTTTCTTCAAGTAACTTATCTTCTTAAGTGAAGTAAGTTAGCTTGTTTCTTCTGCTTCTCCTCCTTTCATCTTGCTTCTTCTTGGTGGCTATTCTTGAAGATCTCTTGCAAGCCTCATAAACCATAGGAATACCCAAGCATGATAACAATTAGGGTTTTTTTTAGTCCCCCATTAGTTTTACCTTTGTGTCTTCTTTTGTGTCTCTCTTCTCATCTCATAATCAGAGACTAAACCTTTAAGGTTTTAAGGCTTTGTGATTAAGGTTATGCATGCATTCTTCTCTTAGGATGGAGTGTATAACTTTAATCCTAAGTGTTAAACCTTTAATGTGTTTAAATCTCTTAATCAATCCATCTTAATAATCACTAAGACAATAAGCTTGTAACTTGGGCCTTGCATTAGGGTTCTAATTCTTCCTTTATTGGTTAAGAAGGACTAACCCTAGTGTTAATGGACAAGTCCCCCTCAAGTTTTCTTACAAACCATAAAATCCACTTATTAATCTCACCATTAACTAAAACCCACTTTAATAAAGGCTTGTTTTGTCATGAGGTTAATCCCTAATCATGGATTAAGTTGAGGTATCTTCCTCAGCTTAAATGTTCTCATCTATTATCCTTCTATTAGGATGGTGTAATGGGTCCATTAAATCCTTAATTATGGCTTAAACTCATTACTTAACACCAAACAAAAACTCCAAAAACATCTAAATAATCACAAGTAGGTTAATGATCTTAATCCTACATCATGGTAATTAAGTTTGAGGTGTTTACTTCATACTTAGGGTATTCTCATTACCCCTAATCAGAGGGAGGATGTGATGCGTTTACTAACCCTTGGTTTAGACTTAAGCTCATTAACTTATGACAAACACAAAAAGCAATAAAAGATTGAAAACACAAAAAAAATCAATAATCGTCTCCTTCGGGATTCTTTTCTCATCACACGCCTTCACAAACGAGAACTCTTTTCTTTCGTCTAATGCAAGACAGTTAGCACTCGAGCCAGACGAGTCGTACACTTGAGCATAGACAAGCAAGTAGTTCACAGTCAATTTATCTTTCAGTCTCTTTGAGTCGAACTATGGTGTTCTGACTGTAAGATCAAAGTGCGCCTAAGAGGGGGGGGGGGGGGTGAATTAGGTGTTATCAAATTTTCGATTATTTTTCTTCGATGGATGGATTTTGCTTTTTACGGTTTATAGAATGAAAAACGATAAAGCAAGAAAGTAAAGATGACACGGAGATTTATCCTGGTTCCCTTCACAATCCGAAGGTACATCCAGTCCCCTTTCAACACGAAAGAGATTTCCACTAGTTTCTTTAGAACAGTACAACCTATCACACCTTCAATGGTGAGGCCTACTTTCTAACAAACTATACAAACAAGTGTGCAAGAACAATCCTTTTGCCACACTTACCCTTATGTCCAAACAATCCTTGGAACACAAGACACAAATAGAAAACACTTTCTATAATTTTTTTTTGTTTGAGTGAGAGTACAATGAATGGTATCAATAAAAATTGATCTTCTCCTATATTCAAAAGTCACTACTTAAGATTCAATACAAGTGTTCAAGAAAATATGAAAATGATGAACTTATGAACACTTTTTGAAATATAAAAATTATTTGAATTTAGTGATTTTGATTGTATGATAATATTTTAAAATTCTAGGAGGTGTTTATGAATTTGAAATGTTAAGAATTTATAATAGTTGAAACACCTATTCAAAAAGGTATGAGAATTTAAAAAGAAATTCTTTGAAAAGGTATAAAAAAGTTATGAAATAAAATCATGAAAAGGTATAACACTTAATAAAAATTTGAATTTGAAGAGAAACAATTTTTCAAAAATTCTACAGTTTTAACCGGTTAACCATATGGGTTAATCGGTTAACGCCCAGAAACGTTACCACAGAATTGAAAAATTGAGACCGTTAACCGGTTAACCCATATGGTTAACCAGTTAACACTGTTAAAACACAGAAAAATATTTCTGTTTTAAGTGTTAAAACCAGTTCCAATTATTTTAAAAAATGATGCACATGCATTAAAAATCATGATAAATATTTTGAACACTTGTATATCATTTTAAGGAGTAAATTTTGATATACCTAAGCCTTGTGTCCAAGTCTTGAAAGTGTTGCACAAAAGCTTGAAACGAACGGAAGCATTCCATTGATGATGCATAGCCATGATCTTGATCTTTGTTGTCATCTCGACTTTTTGTAATCTGGAATGAGCTTGAATAATGTTGACGTCATCAAAATATTGAGCTTGAAGTATGCTTCTACATTCTCCCCTTTTTTGATGATGACAACCGAACGAATTTTGTGTACAAGCTTTGATCGATCGATGTTGTTCTAGGCTTGCTTCTCCCCCTATATCCAGCAACTCCCCCTATCTAAACAGAGGCAAAATTCTGCACAGAGAGATATTAGAAACCAAACTCTTCTCCCCCTTTGGCATTAGCAAAAAGGAAGAGAGGATCAAGCATAATCATGAAAAATACAACATAAAATTCAGCATGATGCAACTTAGCATGAAAACATACACGAAAGCACAAAAATAACAAAAACATAATTTGATTAAAACGGAAAAGAGTACGGAAACATAACCGAAACAAAATCAAAATTGCCTAACAAACTTAGGACTTATAACAAAATTTTAAAACTAAATAAAAACAACAAAAGCAACAAGACATGCATGTTTATTCATCTTCACCATCTTCACTACCGGCTTCACTTTCATCATCCTCTTTGGTTTGGTTGTGAGAACCGATAATCAATTTCCGAAGACTTTTGAGAGTGCGTTGGGTTTCACGGTGGTTTTGTTGAGCTTCTCGGTGGTGTGTCATGATGGTGGTGTAAAGGAAGTCATTGGTTATGCCACCTTCGGGAATAGGAAAGGATGGAGCGGAGGAACCATCAGCATATTCATAAGAACCATCGTTGCGTAAAACAATTCCGGTATTCTTCACAATTGTAATCTCATTGATTTCGTTCACCGTAGCCTTCATGGCGATAAAAGGTTCCCTACCAATAACCAAGTCGGTTTGCTCAATGATCCGAGAAATGAGCCTAGCATACAGAAGTCTTGTCTTTAAAGATAGTTGTTGCTTCAAGTGATACATCATTGTGAGCATCCAATTAATCTTTACCCTTTTCTTGATAGAAAACAACACTTGCATCTCCAAGTCATTGATTTGAGAGTGGTTTGAATCCTTGGGCAGCAGCACATAGCAAATGATATAGTGTAACAACCGATCATCAATGGTCAAATTCTTCGCATAACATAGAGTTCTTGAAGTGCGCTGTCCCGATGTCACAACATCCTTCGGAAAACGGCAGATTGAGTAATAATACTCCATTTTGTTGTAGCCGGACCAAACATCATCAATGTGATTCACGCCTTTGCGGAGAAACACACCGGAAAATGGAATGTTCAAGGATGCAGCCAAAGCACCTAAATCCTCCTTAATTTCACAATTTCTAACAAAAGTATGCAACTTATGTTTACCATGCCTATCCATGTTGAGAGAAAAGTTATGCATAAAGGATTGGACCAAATCCGGGTAAACTTTCCCGTTGTCAGCAACAAAGTCACGCATCCCTTGAAATTCTAGCAAAGCAGTAAATTTAAAGGTTGGAGGTTTGAAGGATTTCAGAAGAACATATTTACCCTTAAGTAGTGGTTTGACTCTGACTTTGAAATCCAGCCTCCTCTTCTTGGGGGATTCCATTGTTTCTGCAGCTGGAGCTTCTTCTGACACTGAGGCCGGTTCATTTCCTTTCCTTTGGGGTGCCATGAATAATGATAGAGTTAGGGTTTTGGAGGAGATGATATTTTCGGATTTGATGTTGGGTGAGTTGAATGTAGTTTGAAGAGTGTTATAAAGATGAAGAGATAGTGGGTTTTAATGGGGTTTTAAGTTGTTGAAGGTTGGAAGTTGGAAGAAGATGATAAATAGAGTTTATGGTAGTCAAAGAGTTGAAGAGTTAAAACATGTGGAATTGAATGAACCAAACATGCAATGCAATGTACTTGAAGAATATATTAAAAAGATAGTAAAACAAAAAACAAAAAAATAATAAAAACACAGAGTCTGAAATTTGCGCTGGAAATCCAAGTCTTGGATGTGTTAACCGGTTAACCTATTACGTTAACCGGTTAACGGTTAAAAAATTTGAATTTTTTGAAAAATCCAGCAGGATGTATTAGACCAAAAATAACCACTTTTTCATAAAACAAAATTCATAAAGTGTTAGCACTCATCAAAACGCAACTTTCGATCAAAAAAGTTTTTGAAACCGATTATTTTCGGGTATACGAAAGTGAGAAAAACGAAAACCGGCGAAATGGAAGTGCTAGCATTTTATGACTAAAAAGTGAACAAACATACATATAATGCAATAAAAACATACAATAAGCAATTTTAAAGTTAAGGTTAGATGTCACCTTCATTGAGAATACCAAGTTCTCGTTGAATCTTATAAAATTGCTCTTTAGCCAATGGTTTAGTGAATATATCGGCGAGTTGATTGTGTGTATCCGCGAATATAACATCGACATCTCCATTTAGAACATGATCTCGAAGGAAGTGATGTCGGATATCTATGTGCTTTGTTCTTGAATGCATGACCGGGTTCTTCGTGATATTGATGGCACTTGTGTTGTCACACCGGAGAGGGATACAACCGAGGTCTATACCGAAATCGAGGAGTTGTTGTTTAAGCCACAAGATTTGAGCACAACAACTTCCTGCTGCGATGTACTCCGCTTCGGCCGTGCTAAGTGCAACGCATGCTTGCTTCTTACATGCCCACGACACTATTGCAATCCCGAGAATGTGACAAGTACCACTTGTACTTTTTCTATCGGTCTTACATCCTGCATAATCAGCGTCAGAATAACCAATTAAAGAACAAGTACTACCTTTTGGATACCATAATCCGACGTGCGTCGTTCCTTTGAGATACTTCATGATCCTCTTCACGGCGGTGAGATGTGATTCCTTTGGATTAGCTTGAAAGCGTGCACACAAACAAACACTAAACATAATGTCAGGACGACTTGCCGTCAAATATAAAAGTGAACCGATCATACCTCGATACTTTGTAATATCTATTGAAGTGCTGGAAAGATCTTGATCAACATACGTTCCGGATCCCATTGGAGTAGACATTTCTTTGCAATTGTCCATATCAAATCTTTTCAATAATTCCTTGCAATACTTGGATTGGTTGATGAAGATGCCATCCTTTGTTTGCTTGATTTGTAAACCAAGTAAGTAGTTCATCTTTCCCATCATGGACATTTCGAATTCGCCTTGCATCATAAGAGAGAATTCTTCGCAAAGATCTTTGTTCGTTGAACCGAAGATGATGTCGTCGACATAGACTTGAACAAGTAAAGTGCTGCCCTTGAGATTCTTGATGAACAAAGTCTTGTCAACCTTTCCTTTCGTAAAACCTTTCTCACATAGGAAGTTGCTAAGGCAATCATACCAAGCCCTTGGTGCTTGCTTTAAGCCATAAAGAGCCTTCTTCAACTTGTAGACATGAGAGGGATTCTTGAAGTCTTCAAAACCCGGAGGTTGTTTGACGTAGACTTCTTCATTGATGTAACCGTTTAGGAAGGCGCTTTTGACATCCATCTGGTACAACTGAAAATTCATAGAACAAGCGTAAGCGAGTAATAATCTAATAGCTTCTAACCTTGCTACCGGAGCGAATGTTTCATCAAAGTCGATTCCTTCTTCTTGGTTGTATCCTTGTGCGACCAATCTTGCTTTGTTACGAACTATGATCCCATTCTCGTCAAGTTTGTTCTTGAACACCCATCTTGTGCCTATGATATGTTTTTTGTCCGGTCTTGGTACAAGAGTCCAAACTTGGTTCCTTTCGAATTGGTTGAGTTCTTCTTGCATAGCTATTATCCATTGATCGTTGCCTAAGGCTTCATCGATTTTTGTTGGTTCAATTTGAGACACGAATGCCATGTTGAGACAAGCATCCTTGAGATTGAGTCGAGTTGCAACGCCTTGGCTAATATCACCAATCACTTTATCTATCGGGTGATCTCTATGAGTTCTCCATTCTTTTGGAAGATCTTGATGTTCTTCAATGGTTGATAAGTCATCTTCTTGTGATATTGCTTGTTCTTTTGATGTCTCCTTTTGTTGTTGTGGTAGATCTACTACATCATCATCATCATCCACAATAATATTATCCTCTTTCGAGGGGTTAGTCTCATCAAACGAAACATGTATAGATTCTTCAATAGTAAGTGTTCGTTTATTGAAAATTCTAAAAGCTTTACTTGATAGAGAATAGCCAAGAAATATACCTTCATTGGATTTCTCATCAAACTTACCAAGGTTATCCTTGCCGTTGTTGAGATCGAAGCATTTGCATCTGAATATGTGTAAGAAAGATATGTTGGGTTTCCTTCCCTTGAACAACTCATATGGGGTCTTCTTGAGAATAGGTCGAATATTGACACGGTTACTTACAAAGCAAGCCGTGCTAACCGCATCCGCCCAAAAATATTTAGGAAGATTTGAGTGGCTAAGCATTGTCCTTGCAAGTTCCACTAATGCCCTATTCTTCCTCTCTACGACGCCATTTTGTTGAGGAGTCCTTGGTGCGGAGAAATTGTGAGAGATTCCATGCTCTTCACAAAAATCTTCAAGTGATGAATTTTGAAATTCGCCACCATGGTCGCTTATTATGGAAACAATTGAGAGTGACTTCTCATTTTGAATTTGCTTGGCATACTTCTTGAATGCTTTAAAGGCATCACTTTTCTGCACTAAAAACAACGTCCAAGTGTATCTAGAGAAATCATCAACAATAACTAGGGCAAAAACGTTACCTCCGAAGCTTTTTGTTCTTGATGGACCGAAAATATCCATATGTAACAATTGTAGTGGTCTTGAAGTAGATATCACTTTCTTCGTCTTGAAGGATGTTTTGGTTTGCTTCCCCTTTTGACATGCGTCACAAAGCTTATCCTTGATAAACTTTATCTTCGGAAGACCAACAACTAGATCATGCTTTAATAATTTGTTCAAATGCTCCATGTGAATATGAGAAATCCTCTTATGCCAAAGCCATGCCTCGTTGTTGTTTGTCATTAAGCACTTCACCTTCAAGGAAGAGTCATCAAAAGAAATCATAAAAATGTTATTAAATCGTTTACCTTTTAGCAAGAGTTCATGAGTGACTTCGTGTTCTATCAAGCATTCCTCCTTTGTGAAGTTGATTCGGAACCCTTTGTCACACAATTGACTTATGCTAAGAAGGTTGTGTTTAAGGCCTTCCACATAAAGGACGTCTTCGATGATTGTATGAGGAGATGCAACAATGGTTCCAACTCCAAGAATTCTTCCTTTATTATCATCACCACCGTAAGTAACGTATCCTTTGGCCTTAAGTGTTAGACTTGAAAATTTGTTGATATCACCCGTCATATGCTTTGAACAACCGCTATTGAGATACCATTGAGTAGAAGTTGTTTTCAAGCATACCTACAAAACAAAGTCAAGTATTGCTAGGTACCCAAATTGCTTTGGGTCCTTGATAGTTAGTACCCTTTTCAACCCACACATAATGCCCTTTAGCAACACCAATGTTGCGCACATAGCAAGCATTAGGTGTATGACCTTTGATTCCACAATAAAAACAAGTAGGTTGAAATTGACTTATAAATCTAGGAAAATATTTTTGTTTCTTAATGATCATTTTCCTTTTATGACTTTGATGCATAATTTTATAATTATTAGTCTTTTCTTTAACAATTTGTTCACTATCTTTTACGAAAACGGTTTCACTTGTGCTTGGTTTGGAAAACTTAGAATATCCTAAACCACTTTTATCATTTGGATATCTTTGGTGCCTAAGAATTTCCTCAAAGCCAATTTGACCTTTTTCATATCTTTCTAAGACTCTTTTGAGTTGAACAATTTGAAAAGATAATGACTCACAATTTTTACATGCAAGGCTTTGTTTTTCATCCATTATCTTTTGTTTTTTATTTTCAATGTACTTTTCAAAAGATGAATTTTGTTCTTCTAAAGATAATATTCTTTTCTTTTGGGATGAAATATTTTTGTACAAAGTCTTGCATTCTTTTAGAAGTTCATTTATGACTTCTTGTGCATCATTTTCATAAATTGAAAAGTTGCTACTAACCTTGTCATTTTCTTCATCGGAGTGATGTGACGCCATTAACGCCATATTTGCACATTCATCGTTTTCCGATTCCGATGAGGAACTAACTTCATTGTCATCCCACGCGACATAAGCCTTTTTATTTTTGAAGTCCTTCTTGCCTTTGAATCCTACTTTCTTCGAAAGTCTTGGACAATCCGGTTTTATGTGACCTTGCTTCCCACATTCATAGCATGTAACTTCTTGAATCGATGTGGATGCATCCTTCTTCCTGAAATGTTTATTCTTTTTAGGAAAAAAGGAATTATTATTTTTGTTAAAAAACTTACCAAGCTTCGTAACAAGAAGCATGAAGTTCTCATCTTCGGAAATCTCGTCATCTTTGTCATCCTTCGTGTCAATCTTCAAAGCAATTCCTTTGGACTTTTTCTCTTGAATTTCGTGCTTCTCGAGCCTTCCAAGTTCCAATTCGTGCTCTTGAAGTTTTCCGAATAGAGATGCGGATGTCATTGTTGAGAGATTCTTCTTCTCCGAAATAGCGGTCACCTTCGGTTGCCATTCCCTTGTCAAAGACCTTGGAACTTTCAAATTAAGATCGTCGTTGGTGAAGGTCTTTCCGAGTGCAATCAAGTGGTTGGTTAGATGAACAAATCTTTTTTGTAAGGCCACAATAGATTCTCCGGGCTGCATGCGGAACATTTCATATTCTTGACTCAACGTGTTAAGCCTTGATCTTTTTACTTCTGTTGTTCCTTCATGTGTTTCTACCAAAGTATCCCAAATCTCCTTGGCCGATTTGCATTGTGATACGTGAAAGAATTCGTCCATACTAAGAGCGCTTTGAAGTATGTTGATTGCCTTCTTCTCATTTAGGATCTTCTTTTTATCATCTTCATCATACATATTCTTCAACTTTGAGGTTCCAACGCCATTAATCACATTAACAGGATTATGCAGACCTTCTTCGATTGCTTCCCATATGCCTTCTCCTTGGGCTTCAAGATGTGCCCTCATTCTGATTTTCCAAAAATCAAAGTATTCGCCGGAGAAGAGCGGAGGCTTGTTGCTACTTCCACCATCTTTGAAAACAGGATTCGAGTTTGCGGAAGCCATAGGATCTTGTAGGAACAGGTTACCTAAACCTGCTCTGATACCAATTGTAAGATCAAAGTGCGCCTAAGAGGGGGGTGAATTAGGTGTTATCAAATTTTCCGATTCTTTTTCTTCGATGGATGGATTTTGCTTTTTACGGTTTATAGAATGAAAAACTGTAAAGCAAGAAAGTAAAGATGACACAGAGATTTATCCTGGTTCCCTTGACAATCCGAAGGTACATCCAGTCCCTTTTCAACACGAAAGAGATTTCCACTAGTTTCTTTAGAACAGTACAACCTATCACACCTTCAATGGTGAGGCCTACTTTCTAACAAACTATACAAACAAGTGTGCAAGAACAATCCTCTTGCCACACTTACCCTTATGTCCAAACAATCCTTGGAACACAAGTCACAAATAGAAAACACTTTCTATAATTTTTGTTTTTGTTTGAGTGAGAGTACAATGAATGGTATCAATAAAAATTGATCTTCTCCTATATTCAAAAGTCACTACTTAAGATTCAATACAAATGTTAAAGAAAATATGAAAATGATGAACTTATGAACACTTTTTGAAATATGAAAATTATTTGAATTTAGTGATTTTGATTGTATGATAATATTTTAAAATTCTAGGAGGTGTTTATGAATTTGAAATTTTAAGAATTTATAATAGTTGAAACACCTATTCAAAAAGGTATGAGAATTTAAAAAGAAATTCTTTGAAAAGTTATAAAAAAGTTATGAAATAAAATCATGAAGAGGTATAACACTTAATAAAAATTTGAATTTGAAGAGAAACAATTTTTCAAAAATTCTACAGTGTTAACCAGTTAACCATATGGGTTAATCGGTTAACGCCCAGAAACGTTACCACATAATTGAAAAATTGAGATCGTTAACTGGTTAACCCATATGGTTAACCGGTTAACACTGTTAAAACACAGAAAAATATTTCTGTTTTAAGTGTTAAAACCAGTTCCAATTATTTTCAAAAATGATGCACATGCATTAAAAATCATGATAAATATTTTGAACACTTGTATATCATTTTAAGGAGTAAATTTTGATATACCTAAGCCTTGTGTCCAAGTCTTGAAAGTGTTGCACAAAAGCTTGAAACGAACAGAAGCATTCCATTGATGATGCATAGTCATGATCTTTGATCTTTGTTGTCATCTCGACTTTTTGCAATCTGGAATGAGCTTGAATAATGTTGACGTCATCAAAAATATTGAGCTTGAAGTATGCTTCTACACTGACTTCCTCATTGCACGAGAGGATACGTAGGCATAACTTAACTGTTATCGAACAAAAGTCTCTGTCTCTTCACCCCTCTCCCAGCATTATTCTTTAAGCCTCATTCCTGAGCATTTCACTTCACATTTCTTTTGCACTGACACTTGTATAGTCTTTTCCAGCTTTTGCACACAGATAACACTGACACTACCCCTTTAAACACAAACTTTCAAGCGTGGATCCCGTCGAGTACGACGGACAATCTGGGTGCTAATACCTTCCCAGGTTGTAACCAACCCCTTTTCTCAGTTTCTCTAGTTTGCGACGCCTTATCCATCTTTTCCCAGGTTTATGCAACATTACCTTTCCTTTGGGATAAAAAATGCCTAGCTGGCGACTCTTTTCATCTTCACCTTCATTCTCTCCTCTCGCCGACCGTTCGCATTTGTACCGGGATGAAAATCTTTGGGAGCGACACAATGGAGGTGTTCTGGCTATGGATTTGAAGCTCAATATATGCTCTTTAATAGGCTCAACTTAGGATTGAAGTTTGAAGCTTTTATCTAGAAGAAAGAGGGCTTGAAAATGGAGTGCAAAGTGACTTGAAACTTGCCAAAAATGGAAACCCTAAGTTTCTATTTTAGGAAGGTTTATGATTTCTTGATTTATCCATGATTCTCTTGACTTTTCTTGATCAAATTTTAACCATTGATTACATTCAACTTGTGGAACATGATTTTGACCTCAAAAAAGTTAGAAGTTGACTTTTTCCTCTACACAGTTGACTTTTCCCCAATTTCTTGATTTTCAAGTAACTAACCAATTGGAGACCTTTTTGTGACACCCCAAATTTGGCCTTTCATTTTAATATCATATAGCATCACATATAGCTTACATATCTTAGCATTTTCATAGAAAAATGAGGCATGCCATTCATAGTTACAAGCATAGGGTATGTGATCAATCATCTAACAAGTTATGATTCTTCAAAGTTAAGATTAGAGCCAGGTGGTCTTACAAGAAGCCTACAAAGGATCCTCATATCTTATAAAATTTCAATTCATCCTCAAAGCCCAAGAAGGGGTTTGATTCATCAGAAGCTCAGTAGTGTAACATCCTCCTACACAAAGGAAACCCTAATTAGGGTTTTGCCTAAAACCCTCATATCCTCATAGATTTGACCAATTCTTGTGGTCATAGGCTTCTACATGTTATATAAGGCCTATGGATGAAGTTTGATGCAAAAATTCACTGAGGAAGTCAGACATTGGTTCAGTTACTTGTAAATGAAGAAAGAGGTCAACTATGCAGAAGAATAGTCAACCAATGGATTTCAAAGGTTCCAATCATCATTTTCAAGCCTATGGACCTTCATGAGGGAAAAGGATAGCTTGGGTGATCTCAATTTGCAAGAATCAAGAGTTTGGAAGAAAGTTACCAAATATAGAAAGTGACCTATAATTAAACTTTCTATTTTTGGCAATTTCTGTCCTAACTTTAATTAATTATTTCATGATCAAGATGGCTCGAAATGAATTTTCCTCAAACATGAAAGTTATAGGGTTTGTTCTCCCTTTTCCAAAAAGTCCTAGAACTCCTCCATACCATTTGTAGATTGAAAGCTATGATCATTTGAACTTGGTTGATTTTTAGGGTTTTTCAAAATATACAAGTTTCTACCATTTGCAAAAAGGTTCATTTGGCATTTACATGACCTATAATACATCAATGTTGATTATCACATTCAAGCACATCCCACAACATTCAGTTTTGCCCAAATAATCAATGGAATTCGTGGCTTATACACAAGTATTCTCACCATTTACCATTTTGCAAAATCATCCATAATTCAAAATTCCAAGCATCATAAGCCCTAAGATCAACCCAAGGGCGATAAGTGACTTAAATTGAATCTGATCATGCACTTGGTAAGGGGTTTGCACGAGGGATTTACCACATGTGCACTTTCATACAAAATTGCATTTCAATCCCTATCACACATTCCATGCTCCCATTGCTTGCAAAACCTTAATCAGTCTCTTAAACCCTTCATATATAAGTGAAACACAAGAATTTCTCAGCCTCCAAATTCTTCATTTCTCACTTTCAAACTTTTTTCTCATTGTGCAATTTTCTTCGAAACTCTTCATCCTTAGAGTTTTAGTGAGAACTTCTTCTATATTCTTGATCAGTGATCTCTAAGGAACACAAATTCACCATTGGTTTGAAATTTGAGGAAGGTTTTCACATAGTGCCATTCAGAAGCAACTTCCTTCGAAACTCAAGATCTAAGATGATTTGAAGCTCTATTTGCATTTATTTTGCAAATATAGGTGCTAAGGAGTGGATCTGCACATTTCTGGAGGATTTCTTTGAGTATTTGACCTAACTTTATCTCAGGTATGTCTCTGATTTCATCATCTCTCTTATGAATTTAATTGTGTGAATTGTGTGTATAAAGTCTCTCTGAACATGATGAGATAATTTGTTTTGATCTTGGACCTGAATTGAGCTTGTATTGTTGATTTGAAAGTTTAATGTTCAATTTTGTTTTCTTCGATCCGTGAGATTTATTGATTGTTTGGTGATTTTGAGCTTGAATTCGTAATCAGCATGTGAATTAGGTTGGATATGGAGTTTTATGCGAATTTATGGATACGTTTGTTCTTGCATATGCGTTTTCCGGTGACCGGAGCTAGGAATCCGTCACTGGACTTTGTTGCAGGTGATGAAGATGATCAAGGTTAGAGACACAATCGTGTCCATTCGTTTTTTGAATCCAACACATATGGTCCTGCCAACACATTAAGGGTGTGTTTGTTTCAAATGAGGGGGAGGGGAGTGGAGAGATTTTAATGGAGGGAAAGGAAGGGGAGGGGAGGTGAGGGATTTTTTTATATTATATATATGTTTGGTTCAAAGGAGGGGAGGGGAGGGAGAGTGAGGGATTTTAATTAAAAATATGTTTGGTTCACGAGGGGGAGGGGAGAGATTTTATTAATAATTTATATTTTTATCCTCAGGATATAACTGATATAATATTTAAAGATGAAAAATTCATAAATAATTTTTTGACGATAAAATTTATAATATTTAGTGATTAAAAAAATCATAACTTATCACATAACGTTAAAAAATTGAATACATTTGATTCATATTATACTTTGCCGACACAAATTAAACTTATAAAAACATAAAATTATAAATAAACTTAAAAGTAAAAATTATAAAAGAAAACAAAAAATTATAGTGATTATAATTTATATTAAATAAAATGGGAGGCTGAAAAGTTGTTGGTAGACTGACTCTTTGGGGAGAAGAAGAGTGTTTTGTATATTTGGGTAATATTGGAGGTCATCAGACATTCCTTTGTCTGGGAGGATTCAATTGTATAAAGCAAAAAAGGAGGCTAGCTTAGTCATCCATCGGGGAGAGGGAGATTACTGTATTGCTTTTGATTCTAAGGTTTGTTCCTATGCTTGTAGGAAGCCTGAGAGATCCTTATGTTTAAGCCCAAAAGGAGGCTAGGTTACTTGTATAAGGCCAATGGGTCCTTGGATAAAGTCCAAGAGGAGGCTGGGGATGGCTTACAAAGAAGCACTTCACCTGGAAACTTCTTATCTTTGTAAACCCCTAGTAATATGTAAAGAAAAATAAAATCTTAAGTGTTTTGAAAGGGTGTATCTGTTTGGATGAAGATAACCTAACTACTTGGAGATTGTAGAAAGATGAAAATATATACAGATGAAATACATGCAGATAAATAAAAGTGTCAGTGAATGTGTTTAATAGCTTTTAGTATGTCTTTGCTATGGTTTGAGTATTATTAAGTTGTTTCATTAAGAATGATATCGGGAGTTACACTGGCAGGCAGAGGCCTGGTATCCCAGGGGAGAAAGATTACATATGTTTTTTTTACACTATAGCTCTTTGATGATTAAGAAGTATTTTATTATCTTTGCTTTATTATAAGGTGAAGAAAGATACTTTTGGCAAACAGTTCTATTTTAAGCAAGCGACAATAATTTAAGAAAACTGCGAGAAGTTAGAAAGAAACAGATGGCTCAAAAGCCAATAATAGGGCTTAAACATAAGTATGCCTATGGAGTTTGTTTTGTTGATTAATTATCTGATGATTTCATACACGGAGTAGGACTTTGGTGCTGAAAAGCTGCCTACAGCCTAAAAAGCAGTTCATAGGAGTAAAGCCCATTCTAGTTGTTGCTGTATTAGATCTTTAGTCATAAAGATGAAAAAATAAAAAGGAGATGATATTTGTAAACAAATGCTCATAATCTCTGTTTAGGAGATTGAAAACTGTTTAAGAAAATAATTGGATTCAGGACTTATACGGAAGCCTGGCGGAGTCTTAAAAAAGACTGGGGAAAGTTTAAAACAGTAAAGAATGAGTGCTAAACACAAAGGATTTGTCATGACACATTTTGACAATTCATTTTAGAAACAAATGGTTATGTGTAAAGATATTCATAGAAAAAGATTCATAGATGAAAACTTAATGCGGTGAAAAAACCAATTGCACCGAGTTTTTGAAAATGGATACGATGAACCCCAATGGTTCATTTTTTAAAAAGGGTTGGGTCTTACACTCTAATAGAGGTCCATGAGTGTGACAAAATTCAATTTTAGGGTGTAAAAGTCAAAACCTTAATTTGGAAATATTTTGAATATTTATTTGAATATAAATATTAAAATATTTGATAATTTTCAAACACTAATAAAAAATAAGTTGAAATCTTGGATCAAGGTTTGAGAAATTGTGTGTTATCCATGAAATGACTTGAATATTATTTATGCTTGAAAAATTCAAGTGAAAGATCATTTTAAAATTGTTTAGAAACAAATTAAAATTGATTCTTTGAAAAAATATTAAGTATGTGAAATAAATAATATTTTTGGATTTTTTTCTTGGAATAATTTTTTTAAATATTTTAGAAAATTATTGTAAAAGAATAACTTAAAAACTCCAAATATTCAGAGAGAAATTAATTTTTGAATCAATTAACAAAAATGAAAGAAATTCAAATATTCAAATTTATGAAAAGGGTGCCAAGAACACCCTAAAGAACACGCGCGAAGGGTGTTCTTTCCCAGTTTTTCGAAATCTATGACATCTCATGAAATATGCATCAAATTGAATGATTCAAAACCCAAATTAGTTAGAAATTAACTCACGAACATGATGGTGGCGTTTAATTTCATTTATATTGTGTGTGCAGTGAAAAATCAGTGAGAAATGCTCAAGAACCCTAATTAGGCCTGAGCTTCATGAAATTCTACATGATGATGATTATGTGAAATTGATTGAGGGGGAATGTTTAAAATGAAATTATGCACACATGGTTAAACGATAGTGCGAGGAAATGTGCATGGATTATGATTTAGCCAAGTTTGAGGCTTACCTGAACTCGAGCTTGCAGCTGGATATGTGATTCTAAGTAGGAGGTGTTACAGATGCCTGGTCATGATCTGGAAAGCTTCCTCTGATGATATAGAGTGTGTTTGAACAGTTAGACTTGATGTCAAGTGGTTGGATCAAGTTGTGGCTCTCAAGTTGCAGAAACAAGGTTTCTTTGAGATTTTGATGAGTGGTTTTGGGTTGGAAGAGTTCCACATGTGATCTATGTGTTTGAAAACATCATAAACATCATATGTGATGTGTTGGAACACTTGTGAGTTGTTGCTAGCTCAAACTCAAAACTCGGAGGAGGTTACTCAAAATATTTAGTTTTGAGTCTTAGAAGAGAAAGCTTGAAGATTAGATGCTTTGGTGTAATTTTTATGATGGAATGAGGCCTTTATTTATAGGAAAATATGTGGAACAAACTTGGACTCCAAGATTTGAATTGATGAGGTCACAATGGTGAGTCATGCTTAACAAAGATTTTTCTTACAAGTGAGATGATGAAATTGTGAAATAGCTCAGCTAGGCAGCAACAAATTTCACATTCCTCATAAATTTGAAGGTTAGATTGTGTCTACCAATTTCTTGTTGAACAAGAGATCCAAGAATATGCCTTTTGGAAGCTTTATGGCCTTTGGATCAAAATTGTATAATGTTGAAATCAATGAGGTCCTTTTAGTGAATTTCATGGTGTAATCATTGTTTTGCATGTTTGATCAGGTTTTGCAATGATTAACAAGATGCTTAAATCCACTTGACAATGTACTTTGATTCAAAAAATCATATTTCACATAGTTGTGAAAAATCTATTTTTGAAAATCTGTTTGTTAAGGTCACTTTGATCCATGATTTCTTCATGTACAAATAAGATATTTTCATGCCAATTGGTTCTTTGAATTGTTGGCAACATTTGAATCAAAATTGGTGTCCAAAGGTTGATCTGAATTAACTTGGAACTTGGTGTAAAAAGCCTCCGAGTTTTTGTGTTTTGTTGATTTCACACTAAGGCAGATTTTTCTCTAAGTGTTGAAAATCAGAATTTTCTTTGATTTTGATCCATCTTCAATATGAAATCCATGAGGAATTTGAGTTTCTTGTAGTTGAATCATTTGTAGTTTGTAGCAAGATCTTTCATTTGAGCTTTGGTTCACAAAAATCTGATGTTTGGATCACAAGTTATGATGCTTGGAAGTGGGATACTTGAACACCTTTTCTTTATAACTTAGAAAAATTTCTAAGTTTCAAAGGTTGCCCCTTTTACAAGTTATCTTCAAATTCTGATTTTTTTTTTGTGATCAAATGCATTCATGGACCATGTATTCTTAAAATATAGGTCATGAGGATCATTTTGGGTGAAAAAGTTAAACTTTGATTTTTTGGTCCGGATGGAAATTACACTATATACCCCTGGATTCTTGATTTTTCATCTGGACATACTCTGAGGTATTTTGTCCTTATGAATGGACTTATATGATGTATATGAGCTATTTAGACCATTCCCTATGGTATAGGCTCCTGTCCATATGAAAATCCTGACTTTTGGTCCCCCGATTAGTCAGAAACCCTAATTTGGGCATTGAAAAACCCTAATCATGCAGTCTTTGATCTCTGCAACTTTTGTACTTGCAAATGGCTTATCAAAGTCATTTTGATCACTCTTGATGATGTATGGATGTCTTGGCTCCTTTATCTATTAAAAATTTCATCTAGAGGGCATCAGTTGACTGAAACCCTGATTGGTGATTGTGATGGTTTGGGGCTCAGACCACTGAAATTGTTGTACAATCCTTGAAAGATTCCCTTTATCTGAGGTTCCTTAATCCTTTTATAGTGATTGAAAGGTTGAAAATATTATGTATTAATGATTGGTCCTTTTCCTGAATCCTCTAAGGGACTCTGGAATCTTAATACATTGCGGGGATACTGGTCTAACCAGTATGGCACAGTCTTTTGTCCAATGGATTTTGTCTAATAAAGTATCTATATTAGGGTCAAAATTTAGGGTATGACAGATACCCCTATTTAATATTATTGGACTCGAAGATTTGAAGGGTGAAAGCATTGAGATTCAGGGTACAAGATGATTAAATACCTTAAAATACCCGAAATTTTGATCCTAAGATGTCCGATTGTCCAACCTTTCGGTGATCTTGAGTTAGGTTTGATAGAACCTTGTAGAGCCGAGAGAATCCATAAGATAGGGAACTCACTGAGATGTTGATATCTCACCCCACTATTGTTGTTGCTTTTCAGGTTTCTTTGCAGGTTTAATTTACAAGTGGAACTATGCTCAGGATGTTTCAAGAGAAGCATGAATTTAGTTTCTGTAGTGTATTCTATCTTTGTACAATGATGGATATTGTATTGATCTTAGTATTTTTATTTTAGTATAATTTCCATGTCTTGTACCATGGTTTGTATTATTTTTTAGAATTGGTCAAGAATGTGAATTGTACTATTAGGCACTTATGATGGTGTCAGTACCAAATAAACTCTTGTATAATGATATTCTAGGTATTTACTATATGAGACGTTACAGGCTATATGTCTAAAGGAGTTGAAAACGGATTTGTGGGTTCCCCAATCATTGATGGTTCAAGAACCGCTAAGCCTATAAGAATTTCAAAATGCGGTGAACGTGGATCAAACACGTGACCTTCAGATCTTCAGTCTGACGCTCTCCCAACAGAGCTATCCCCGTTAGTTGTCTTCACATTCTACTTAGCAATGATATATGTACCTATGACATTAATTTTTTATTTTCTACTACGAGATAATAGGAAGCGATTGAAAAATAATATTAATGTTATTTTCACTCAAAATTTTAGCAAACATTAGATGTTAATAATAAATATCAAATGTGATTAACGTTGTTTTCGGTGTTGGGTCTTAATCATAACAAATTGTCCCAACCCATAAGTCTTTTTACCCGTAAGTCCCATTCTTACAAACCCTTATTTAAAGACGTGAAGTTTTATTAATTATGAAACAAGGATTTTGATTTATGAAGTCAAGTTGGAATTTAGCACGTCAGAGACTGTAATGGAAGTAGGGATAAGTATGAATCTAAGACAGTGATACAAGTTATTTTTATTGTTGATTTGAGGAAATTCGAGACGAATTTCAATTTAAGTGGGGAGAGTGTAATAACCGTATTTTATTAAATTATCTAGATAATATTAATTGAGCTTAATCGGGTTCCAATGTGCTCTGAGAGTTATCTTTTCAAATAATTAGAGCAATGGTTGAGCTTAGATTGGATTAATTAATATTATTCGACTAAGTGGTTTTATTAATTGGTGCATTAGAGACATTTTGGATATTTTAGACTAGTTAGTGTTACTAACTAAATGTTATTTCCTATATATCATTCATTTGTCTTATTTGTTGTAAAAGATAGAAACAAAGAGAGATAAGTTAGAGAGAAGGAGGAGAAGAAGAGCAAAGAAGAAGAAGAAGAATCCTAGAAATGGAAAACAAGCTTGGATCATCATATCTTCTTCATCAATCATATCCTTATCTTCATCTCCATCATTGGAGAAGCTGGCTTCTAGTCAGATGCTCTATGACATTGAGTTTAGCATTGTAGAACTTAGGTTAGAAAATTATAAAAATGATTATTTTTTATAATCAATGTTATAACAGTTATAATGTTGAATTAATCGGGTAGTATAGTCGGGTTATGTGTGTATTGGACCTATTAAAATTGGTATGATGTTCCACTGTGATTTGAGAATGTTTCAAAGTTTTCTGAGTAAGAAAAATGGTGATTTTCAGCTTCAGCATAATGGTTAACTGGTTAACAGGAAATGGTTAACCGGTTAACATGATATAGTTAACCGATTAACATGATATGGTTAACCGGTTAACAGGGTGAATTTTTGCAGTGTAAATTTTGATTAGTTAACCTGTTAACCAAATTTGGTTAACCAAAATGTATCTCTAACTATTATTTTGCCCCTATGTGATGAACAGTTCAGACTGGTTAACCGGTTAACCATATCCTGTTAACCGGCTAACACTATTATGAAGTGTGTAAATCTTTGAAAACTCGTAACTTTTGAACCGTAACTCCATTTTGACCTCGTTCGAAGTGTTGGAAAGCTATTTCAATACTCTAAATGATAAAAAAGATAAAATATTTATTTAGATCTATGATTAATTCATTTATGAGAATTTACTGGAAAAGATATTAGAAAATTCATATCTTTTGATTCGTACGTCCGATGGAAGCGTTCTTGGTGTCGTTGGAGAGCTATGATAACGTTCTATCCAATGAAAAAGGAGAATTTTGATATTGATGTGGAATTATTTTATTTATGGTATTTGATTGGGAACCATGATTATGTATTTATGATATGCCATATATATATATATGCATGCTATCTAATAATTGTCATGAGATTACTTAATTAAAAAGAGTTAAGTAAACTGAGGAAACCTTACCACAAATATATATTAGGACCTAGTGTTGTGACTAGGAATTTAAAAGAGAATCTAGATGGCGATGCTTGTGCAATCGATGTCGAGATTGCATCCTTGTCGAGTAATGGTCTAGTGGTGAGTGAGACACTATATGGAACATGTGTGAAACTATGTGTTACTTATGTGATAAGGAAGATGTGGCCTTGTAATTGTAATATACAATAAAGCTTGTATGTAAACACGTAATCGGAATTGTTTTCCCTGAGAATTTTGTTTCATGAGCTTAGGGCTCCTCTGGAATGTACTTATGATTACTTGTCATGTTTGTTTACCGTGATTTAGTAACAGCGGGGCCTACAGGTAAAGAGACTTATGATGGTTAACAGGACATGGGAAGTGATGATTCATAGGGTAACAGACCTAGAATATGAATCCATTTTTTATGTCAAGTAAATTACAAAGATCCATGACTCGTGTCGGCTTTTAGACATAGAAGAGGACGGGAATATGGGATACCTCCGTGAGGTTATCGATTAGTGTTAGTTTGAGTTGGTGAACTCATGAACATTTTTCCATATGAGTATGAGATTGTGTACTCAAGGTCTTATCCCTTCCCTTTGACTTGAGTCAAGTTTGGTTATAACTCTATAAAGCCGAGAGAACCCATAAGATAGGGAGCTCACTATGATTTGTTATCTCACCCCATTATCGTTGTTATTTTCCAGGTATTGTTTGCAAGTTTAATTTATAGGTGGGGCTATGCTTGTAGGTTTCAAGAGAAGCTTAGTTTGGGTTTTCTGTTGTGTATTATTTCTTGTACAATGAGGTTTATTGTACATTGATCTTAGATATTTATGTATTTTTTTTGGTATAATATCCATGTCTTGCACCATAGTTTGCATTTTGTTTTAAAATTGGTCTAGTATGTGAATTATGCCTTTGGGCACATATGATGCTGTCAGTACCAAATAAATACTTGTATGACATTATTCAAGGTATATATTATACAGGGCGTTACAATATATTATTGAAATTGAGAATTTTTCTAAGATTAAAATGCTCATTACACGTCCTTCCGTTATCCAACAAAAATAATTTTTTTTAAGGCTTTCCATGATCTTGAAATTTAAACTCGAGAATTTCTTGGCTTTTGATTGAAAAAAGTCACTAATTTAAAATTTCATGTATTATAAATAATATGGATAACTGTTATATTTTACCAATATAGTAAACATTTATTATTGTTTTGAAATCTATTCTCTATTACCAACAAATTTGAAATTTCGTGTTAAATACTTGGGTTCTTAAACAATTTTGTCCAATTTCAAATTATTGAATGAAGCAGATGAAAAAATTATTTATTTGGAGACGTCAATATATCAAATAAACTTGATTAATCATATACAAAAAGTTTGTATTGTTCTATACATAAATACTTCTGTTTAAAAAACAACATAAAAATCACGTCTAAAGGCGATAAAATAAAAATAAAAATTAAAAAACTTAAATTTTTAATGGAAAATAAAATAAAACGAAGAATAAAAATCACTAAATAAAATAAATAAGCACTTCAAAATAAACTTGATTAATCATATACAAAAAGTTTGTATTGTTCTATACATAAATACTCCTGTTTAAAAAACAACATAAAAATCACGTCTAAAGGCGATAAAATATAAATAAAAAATAAAAAACTTAAAAGTTTTAATGGAAAACAAAATAAAAAGAAGAATAAAAATAAACAAATGAGTGATAGTTTTTGTTCCTAATTTATTTTCAAAATCACTAAATAAAATAAATAAGCACTTCAAAATGCGGTGAACGTGGATTGAACACGTGACCTTCAGATCTTCAATCTGACACTCTCCCAACTGAGTTATCCCCTCCAATTTTCTTCACATTCTACTTAACAATGATATATGTACCTATCACGTTAATTTTTTATTTTCTACTATGAGATAATAGGAAACGATTGAAAAACAATATTAATGATTCGCACACAAAAGTTTAGCACAAATTAGTTGTTAATAATAAATATCAAATGTGATTTACGTTGTTTTTGGTGCGGGGCCTTAATCATAACAAATTTTCCCAACCCATAAGTCTTTTTACCCATAAGTCCCATTCTTACAAAACCCTTGTTTAAGGACGTGAAGTTTGATTAATTATGAAACAAGGATTTTGATCCCTGAAGTCAATTTAGAATTTAGCACGTCAGATATTGTAATGGAAGTAAGGATAAGTATGGATCTAAGACAGTGATACAAGTTGTTGTTATTGTTGATTTGAGGAAATTTGAGGACAAATTTCAATTTAAGTGGGGAAAGTGTAATAACCGTATTTTATTAAATTCTCTAGATAATATTAATTGAGATTAATCGGGTTCTGATGTGCTCTGAGAGGTGTCTGTTCAGATAATTAGAGCAACTGTTGAGCTTAGATTGGATTAATTAATATTATTCGACCAAGTGGTTTTATTAATTGGTGCATTAGAGACATTTTGGATATTTTAGACTAGTTAGTGTTACGAACTAAATGTTATTTCCTATATATCTTTTCATTTGTCGCATTTTTTGTAAAAGATAGAAACAAAGAGAGATAAGTTAGAGAGAAGGAGGAGAAGAAGATCAAAGAAGAAGAAGAAGAAACCTAGAAGTGGAAAACAAGCTTGGATCATCATATCTTGTTCATCAATCATCTCCATCATTAGAGAAGGTGGCTTCTAGTTAGATGCTCTAAGATATTGAGTTTAGCATTGTAGAAGTTAGGTTAGAAATTTATAAAAATGGTTATTTTTTATAATCAATGTTCTAACAGTTAAAATGTTGAATTAATCGGGTAGTTGATAACACTAAATTTCACCGTATTTCTAACTCCGATTTCGCATGCATTCTTAGCTTTTATTGTTATTTTGTTATGTTATTACTTTGTTTTTCTTTATTTTCAGGTTTTCTATGTAATCGGGACCTAAAATCGAAAAAAGGAGCGAAAAAGGAGTGGAAATGGACGAAAACCAAGAAATTTAGCTTTTTACACTTACGGCATCCACCATGGCTAGCGCCATGGGGCCTGCCATGACGTGGCCACGTCTCAAGACCACTCCACAACTGCCAAGACCCAAGATCCCCACTTTCTTCATCACTTTGCACTCATGGCGGGCGCCATGGCCCTGTGGCGGGTGCCACAAGGCAAAAGTGCTTCCCCCCACTTTTTAGTGGAGGGGGGCATCCTGGTCCTTTCCCATTTAATATTTGCCTATAAATAGGACTTTAGAATTTCGTTTTCTTCATCCAAACTTAGAATCTCTTAGGCATATATCAGTTTTAAAGTAGTTATCATTCCACATCGGGGTGTTACTGCAATCGAGTGATCGAGTCTGTATACGCCTGTGTGATCGAGTTTTGGAGCACTCTGGGAGGAAGTTAATCCTGCCGCCATTTTAATTCCAGTTCGTATTTTATTTTTCCGCAATCGCTTTATTTTATTTACTTTTCGCATTTCTTTACTTTTATTTATTTCCCGCACTCGCTTTACTTTATTTTATTTCTCGCACTCGCACTACTTTCATTTATTTTCCGCACTCGCTTTAAATACTTTTATTTCCCGCACCCGCACTACTTTTATTTACTTTCTGCACTCGCACTAAATACTTTTATGAAAAATAACAAAAAGAACTTTTACTTTACCATGTCTAACTAAATCCATAAAGGTAAGAATGTAAGGATCGTAATTGAACCGGTAATCTGTACAACTGTTCGTAGAAACACTTAAGGGCTATTTTAACTTTCAATACAAGTTTAATTATTTTTAACTATTTCAAAAACAGCCAAAAGCGCTTTCTCTAGTTCATTAGGAGTTTTTAGATTAAAAAGAAAAGAGATTTTAAAACAATTTTCGGACGCGTTAAGAAGTTTAGAGTCTGGTTCGTGAGAACCTCTTTTTGCTAAGAAATCCAGGTTAAAGTACTTTTCAACTTAGTTAAGATACTATATTTCTTAAAAATAGGTTTACTACTCTAACGCAGTACGCACCTTTTTATCCGTGACAATAGGAGGGGTTGATTAGAGAGTACAACTCGGTTCTGAATACGCGAAAGCGACAGTTCCTGTTAAATTAGTTCTTTTCAAAGTAGAAAACATTGCCCATAAGTAGTTATATTAGCAAGTACCGGAATATCTATTGATTACGTGAATTACATTCGAGCCTGTCTTTATTAATTGTTTAAAATTATTATTTTATTTACCATTGCACACTCCTTTAAACCATTATATTCAGTTGCCTTAGATACACACCATAACAACAGGTACGATAGATTGACTCTTGGTCTCTTTGGATTCGACAATCTTTTATATTACTCTGACGTGTTCGTACACTTGCGAAAAACACGCATCAAGTTTTTGGCGCCGTTGTCGGGGACCAATTTCGTCAAATTTTGTACCCTGTAGTTATACCGTATAGACTAAGGAACTCTTTTACAATAAATAAAAAAAATTATTACTATGTTCACCCAACGAAATATGTTTCACCCAGTATTTCGGGGGATCACAATAATCACATATGTCCAACCTCGAAATACAAATGGAGAATTTCAATGCATCACTAACTCATTCTCACCCAAATCACCACTCCCAAAATTTTGAGGAGCCGCACCTAAATTTTCTCTACAATTACCAACCGCAAGACTTCCAGTATTTTGAGGAACCGCTAGAATCTGTTAATCCAAACCTCGAAAGATTATTGGAGGATTTCATTGAAACAACAACTAATTCTAGGCTAGAATCTATGATGAAGCGCTTTGTGGAGACACAAACCCTCAAGAATGAAGAGTTTAGAAGACACCATCTCGATACTTGTGAAACCTTTAGGAAAATATACACTATGGTCGAGTCCCTCATGAATCACACAAAGGCATTGGAGACTCAGATCTTCCTACTTGCACAAACACCTATAGGACAATCCCCTGAGGAGAATGCGTATGTTATAACAACTAGTAGTGAAAACCAGATCGAAAATCCTAGGGAGAGTGATAATGAGCATGACGAGAGTTGTGGTGAGGAAAGAGTAGAGAAAAATCCATTGAAACCATCCGAAAGGAAGGGTGTCATAAAGGTAGAGAATGAAGCAACTATTGTTGTTACCCCTCCATATATCCCACCATTTCCTTTCCCGCAAAGTTTTGTGGAAGCTAAGGTAGAATCCCAATCCAAAACATACGTGGAGGTATTGAAATATACATGCACCAATGTACCATTATTCGAGCTCCAGCATAAAAAGAGAAAAACTGAGGACCATGAAACTAGGGAAATAATTAGTACTAAGAGGGTAAGGCTAACCTTTAAGATGGTGAATGAAATGACTAAGCTCGAATTTGAAAAGCTAATACTTAGCATAGATCCAGAACCACCACCACAAGTTCAAAAGAATGAGCCAACATATAGAAGGAAGAAAAGAAAAGGCGAGGGATATGTGAGATGGCTTGATAAATGGGCCTACATAACCGCTTTCAAAACCCCTATAGGAACAACCCCCACCAACTGGTCTATGGAAAATCATGTCACTTACCTTTTGAGTTAGAGCATAAAGCCTATTGGGCCATTAAAACTTTGAATTTGGATTACCTAACTGCTGGTGAAAAACGTATCCTTGATATCCACAAATTAGAGGAACTCAGACAATCAGCCTACGAGAATTCCGTTATATACAAAGAAAGAACAAAAGCTGGGCATGACAAAAGAATCATAAGAAAAGACTTCAAAATAGGCGATCCTGTTCTCCTGTTCGATTCTAGGTTACGACTTTTTCCAGGGAAGCTTTGTTCGAGATGGACTGGCCCTTTCGAAGTATCTAAGATTCTAAGATCTGGTGCTATTGAAATCAAGAACCAAACATGTAAACCTTTCATCGTCAATGGACAGAGGCTGAAGCCCTACGAAGGAGGTGACATCCTAACAACATACTCCAGCCATACTCTGAGTGATCCACCAAATCCTTCGAATGATGTATAAAATCCGGTCGTCGAGCTAATAACGTTAAACAAGCGCTGCATGGGAGGCAACCCATGGTTTTCTTATTTACGTACTTTTTATTTATTTTTCCTTTATTTTAATTTGTTTACTTTATTATTATGTCAGGACTAACGATTGAATGTTTTATGTGATTTCAGGACTTGTTTGCTAACCTTGTGCAGAATGCAGAACCCCGATGACATGCACGTGGCCTTTAGATATGACACACAGAGAGAGCGTTACTATGTCCACATGAGATGCCCTATGGCTCCTACCAGGTACCCTGACCAAGACTGCATGGATGCCTTGGGGATAGAGCCAAGCGTCAGATTCTTATGCCACCAACTCCAGTGGGACCAGTTTGACGATATAAACAACACTTACAGGAACTTGACTCTAGAGTTCCTCAGCTCGTTTCATTATGATCCTTGGGTTGGACCCGATGGATATGTTATTTTCAGGTTGTTCGAGATTGACTACTCCTTCTCTCTCAAAGAGTTTGGTGATTTACTAGGTTTTCAGACTACTCCTGATGCTATTCCAGAGACACCGATGGGGTATTTTATGAGCAAAGAAGTGGAAAAGTTTTGGTCTAATATCTCAGGTGGAGGGAGCCAAGATCCTTCCACTCATTTTTCTAAGGTAATCCACAACCCTGCGTTAAGGTACTTCCAGATGATTCTAGCACACTCTTTCCTCGGTTTTCCAGATACAGAGACTCTACTGAGTGAAAAGGAGATTTTCCTACTGTTTTGTGCGACTCAGTCACGCCTAGTTGCTTGTGGCAACTTTCTGGTGAAGGGCCTTGCCAGTGTCGCCAGGTCATCTATAGGCATTATACATGTCGGTGGGATTGTTACACAGATTGCTAATCTATTGGGTTTGTCTCACAAATTATTGCATCTTAGGACCTTCTGCAACTACACCTCCCTGGATGTTGACTTTTGTCTTGACAGAGGATTGATGAGGATGGCCTCTTTTGAGCCCAACACGTTTAGATTACTGATCGACGGCGAAGTGATACATTACTTTACATTACCAGACCTGCTGATGACCAGTGTCCATGATCCTGCTAATTGGAGTTATGCTTTAGAGGGTTATTGAGAGATTGTCAAAGAGCCGAAATCACCTCTCGCCGCTGAGTACACTCCTACACCTTTTCCCCCCGAATCACTGTTATGTCTAACAATATGTCTTTGCAGCCGCTTGATCTACAAACTCAGATTTATGAGCTCCGCAAGGAGACTGCCCTGCTCAAGCAGGAAGTAGCAGACTTGAAATTACAGATCCAGGTATCTGATCTCACTCATGCCTCAGAGGCTGATGCTCTATATCAGGAGATTGAAGAGCTTCGGAAGGAGATAGCTGAGATTCGTGGATCAAACCAGGAAGAGAAGCCTACCACATGATTTGTTTTACACTGACGCTATTACCCTAGTATTTAATTTCTTTTTTCATGCTTTATTTTATTTCTTGCATCTCCAGACATATTTTATATTATTACATCTATTACATTTTCTTTTTTGTACTTTGATTTTATCTTATATATTATTTCATGCACTAATATCTTTTTTTCTCTTTTCTTTTTGATTTATTTTATTTTATTTTTGCCGAGTAAAGAAAAAATATAAAGACAAAAATATTTTCATTTTTGTCTCCATAAAAAAATATGCAAGCTTCATGCCTTAGAAGAGAGAAGAAAACGCTATCCAGACCCCCCGAAGACCGAAGGTGCAAGAAGGCCCAAAAGAGGAATTGAAAAATTCCAAGGCCCAACAGAAATTGGCCTTGTGGCGGGCGCCATAGACCCTGTGGCGGGCGTCACACCGTCCCACAACAAATACGGGGCTGATTCCCCATTTCCACTATTTTCACACCTTTAAACCTCAAAAACCCATTTTTCCAACTTCCAAAAACCCCATTGAACCCCATCAAAGCTCCCTCATTTCCAAAGCATTCACCATCTATAAAACCTATCCAAAATCCATTTTCATTTTCATCCACCACAAACCATAAAAATCAAACCTTTATCATTTCTCTCATAAACCATTTTTCACCACTTTTCACTTCTCAAGGAGCAACAACAATGGAGTTCAATAGATATATATTTTGCGATGGAAGACCGAGTGATAGGCAAAGGAAAATTATTCAAAGGCTTCAGAGTCGAGAAATTCTCTCGACTAGGTACGTCGATGATAACTGTCTTTATGCTTTGGGTCTGTATCATAGTGTTTTTCATTTATTAGATTTTTTAGGCTTGCATAATATTTTTGTTAACCAGGAACCTACCTATGAGAGGCTGACAGTTGAGTTTTTAAGTTCATTGATATACACTGTCAGTCCTAACACTGCTAGCACAGTCGGTACTGTTAATTTTAGACTGTTTGGAATTGAATACGAATACAGTACCGACGAACTAACAGGCTTGTTAGGAATCCCTCATAGGGAAGGTGCGATATGTGAGGCACCTTTGGATGCGGAATGGTCGGCCGAAGTATTTTCCTTCTGGCAGAGGCTGTCAAGTACTTCAATAAATTCTTTTGAAGGAATACTTGCGTCGACCATCCATAACCCGACCATAAGAGTTTTCAGATATCTTTTGGCATGTACTATTTTTGGCCGGGAGAGTCCAAATAAGGTAAACGCTAGAGAACTCCTATTTTTGCAAGGATGCCTCACTAGTACCCATATCAATCCGGTCCCATTTATGCTTGCACACATGGCTTTAACTACTAATAAAACAGGACCGATTGTTTTTGGAGGACTTGTTATATCTATTGCTCGGGCTCTTGACCTGAACAATGAGATAGCTACACTTGAACCACTACCTCCTCGCACAATTAATTTAAAATTTCTAAAAGACATGAAATTGTGCCAAACGAGGAGAGAAGGTGGTTATGAGTTGATGGTTCATGGGGTAGCTATCCCATCTGTTGCTTTACCTTGCAATAGACGTACTGATGTACGTAATGAAAGGAACTGGACCTATGATCTGAATGCTCCACCTGTTTTGGGCCCACTTCCTCCTAATATTCCTGATGGGGAGGCACATGACACTGATGAAGAATATGATCGGAGAGAGCAGTCTCCCGTATCTCACATGTCCCCCCACCGTCCTTCACAGTCACACACCGCACCATCTTCCTCTAACCCTGTTGCAGGTGCTGCTCCTGGATTCTATGTCACTGAGGAGATGTGGCGTGATATGACGGCTAGAGAGGAAAAGCGAGACAACCTACTCTCTACTATTTCACAACAACTGACGGACAACACGAGCTTCATGCAACAATCGCGATCGGTATCGGATCGTGCCTACAGTAACGTTTGTCGTACCTTGAACGATATCACATCAGAGCAGGCCCGTCAGCGAGAAGTCAACCGCCGGCACTACCAGCTTATAGAGGCCACTCAGGGTTCCATCCTAGGTAACCTTCGAGAGGTCCGGGGTGCCCAGGCTGCCTTATCATCACGACTTGACCGGAGGGACCAGCAGCGCAGTAGATCCCGTCGTTCCATACCATCACAGCAGGACGGCGAGGGCACCAGTGGTCCTCCACAATAGTTTTCCAAGTTACTCTCCTTATCTTATTTCGAAACATTGGGGACAATGTTCGATTTAAGTGTGGGAGGGGATTTTATTGCTTTCTGTTATTTCCCTTCTTAGTTATTTATTTTCTTTCGGTTATTTTCCTTTTCCTTTTTAGTTATTTAGTTTAAGTTTTTTTTAGATAATGCATGAGTCTGACGAGTCACCAGTATAGTGTATCTTTAGTACACCCTCATTTTTCCCATTTCCTTAGCCTTACCAAAAAAAAAATTCAAATTTCAAAAGAAAACAATGTTGTTTCACATGTTTTTTGGGCTTTGAGACATGTTTGGATTAGGATGTGGTGACTTGGGTAAACTTTTTGAAACATCAGTATCATTTTAGCCCCATAGACCTCTTGAATATAGGAATCACTCCTAAACCCCGCACACCATGGCCTTGATTATCATTCAAAAAATTGTCCTAAGTAGTTTATTTTAGTAGTCAGCTCCGGCCTAAGCATGCTCTACGTAGGGGGCCGATGAACATAAGTGAATGATCCAGTGCTAAATAAAAAAGAAAAAGGCAAACTCTGGGATAGGTGACCCTTACAAAGTCATTTAAACCGAAAAAAAGAGAAGAAAAAAAATTTTGCCACAAAAAGAAAAAAAAATTGCAGTCACCTATTGTTAGTTGGTTCAGAGGTATCTGGCACTGAACTTGGTAGGGCGGATTACGATCCGATCCCCCGCAGCTACATTTAGGCAAAATAAAAACGGGTTTACACATGCTTATGTGCCAGAAACCCTATGTTATGGATCCGAATCACTAACCGGTCACTCTACTATGAAGCATGTACGGATAACGGGCTTAATGTGATTACGCCTGCATGAAAAGGACCCAAAAAGAGATGAGAAGATAGGCCTAGGTATTGTGGGATGGTTAATATAGGATTGAAGTCTATGTCTGTGTTATTATGGTACCCTTGGTTCACTTAGTTAGTACCTGTCACTGCATCCTGACTTAAACTTAGAAGCCCATTAGCCCAAATCACGTGTTGACACCAGTTTTCTTCATTTTGAGCTTTAATGTTTACTTGAGGACAAGCAAAGGTCTAAGTGTGGGAGGATTTGATAACACTAAATTTCACCGTATTTCTGACTCCGATTTCGCATGCATTCTTAGCTTTTATTGTTATTTTGTTATGTTATTACTTTTTTTCTTTATTTTCAGGTTTTCTATATAATCGGGGCCTAAATCAAGAAAAGGAGCGAAAAAGGAGTGGAAATGGACGAAAACCAAGAAATTCAGCTTTTTACACTTACGGCATCCACCATGGCTGGCGCCATGGGGTCTGCCATGACGTGGCCACGTCTCAAGACCACTCCACAACTGCCAAGACCCACGATCCCCACTTTCTTCATCACTTTGCACTCATGGCGGGCGCTATGGCCCTGTGGCGGGCGCCACAAGGCAAAAGTGCTTCCCTCCACTTTTTAGTGGAGGGGGCATCCTGGTCCTTTCCCATTTAATATTTGCCTATAAATAGGACTTTATAATTTCGTTTTCTTCATCCAAACTTAGAATCTCTTAGGCATATATCAGTTTTAAAGTAGTTATCATTCCACATCTGGGTGTTACTGCAATCGAGTGATCGAGTCTGTATACGTCTGTGTGAACGAGTTTTGGAGCACTCTGGGAGGAAGTTAATCCTGCCGCCATTTTAATTCCAGTTCGTATTTTATTTTTCCGCAATCGCTTTATTTTATTTACTTTCCACATTACTTTACTTTTATTTATTTCTCGCACTCGCTTTACTTTATTTTATTTCTCGCACTCGCACTACTTTCGTTTATTTTCCGCACTCGCTTTAAATACTTTTATTTCCCGCACTCACACTACTTTTATTTACTTTCTGCACTCGCACTACTTTTATTTACTTTCTGCACTCGCACTAAATACTTTTATGAAAAAAAATAAAAAGAACTCTTACTTTACCATGTCTAACTAAATCCATAAAGGTTAGAATGTAAGGATCGTAATTGAACCGGTAATCAATACAACTGTTCGTAGAAACACTTAAGGGCTATTTTAACTTTCAATACAATATTAATTGTTTTTAACTATTTCAAAAACAGCCAAAAGCGCTTTGTCTAGTTCATTAGGAGTTTTTAGATTAAAAAGTAAAGAGATTTTAAAACGATTTTCGGACGCGTTAAGAAGTTTAGAGTCTGGTTCGTGAGAACCTCTTTTTGCTAAGAAATCCAGGTTAAAGTACTTTTCAACTTAGTTAAGATACTATATTTCTTAAAAAAAAGGTTTACTACTCTAACGTAGTACGCACTTTTTTATCCGTGACATTAGGAGGGGTTGATTAGAGAGTACAACTCGGTTCTGAATACGCGAAAGCGACAGTTCCTGTTAAATTAGTTCTTTTCAAAGTATAAAACATTACCCATAAGTAGTTCTATTAGCAAGTACCAGAATATCTATTGATTACGTGAATTACATTCGAGCCTGTCTTTATTAATTGTTTAAAATTATTATTTTATTTACCATTGCACACTCCTTAAAACCATTATATTCAGTTGCCTTAGATACACACCATAACAACAGGTACGATAGATTGACTCTAGGTCTCTGTGGATTCAACAATCTTTTATATTACTCTGACGTGTTCGTACACTTGCGAAAAACACGCATCAGTAGTATAGTCGGGTTAGGGGTGTATTGGACCTATTAAAATTGGTATGATGTTCCACAGTGATTTGAGAATGTTTCGAAGTTTTTTGAGTAAGAAAAATTGTGATTTTCAGCTTCTGCACAATGGTTAACCGGTTAACAGGAAATGGTTAAGCGGCTAACAAGGTGAATTTTTGCAGTGTAAATTTTGATTAGTTAAACTGTTAACCAAATCTGGTTTACGAAAATGTATCTCTAACTATCATTTTGCCTCTATGTAATGGTTAACACTATTATGAAAAGTGTAAATCTTTGAAAAACTCATAACTTTTGAACCGTAACTCTGTTTTGACCCCCGTTCGAAGCGTTGGAAAGTTATTTCAATGCTCTAAATGATAAAGAGAGATAATATTGATTTATATTTGTGATTAATTCATTTGTAATAATTTAATGGAAAAAATCATAAAATTCATATCTTTTGATTCGTATGTCCGGTCGAAGCGTTCTCCGTATCTTTGGAGAGCTAAGACAACGTTCTATCCAATGAAAAAGGAGAATTTTGATATTGATGTGGAATTATTTTATTCATGCTATCTAATAATTTTCATGAGACTACTTAATTAAAAAGAGTTAAGTAAACTGAAGAAACCTTACCACAAATATATAGTAGGAACTAGTGTTGTGACTAGGAATTTGATAGAGAATCTAGATGGAGATGCTCGTGCAATTGATACCGAGATTGCATCCTTGTCGAGTAATGGTCTAGTGGTGAGTGTGACACTATATGGAACATGTGTGAACCTTTGTGTTACTTTTGTGATAAGGAAGATGTGGCCTTGTAATTGTCATATGCAATCACGCTTGTATGTAAACACGTAATCGGAAGTGATGATTCATAGGTTAACATGCCTAGAATATGAATCCATTTTGTATGTCTAGAAAATTACAAAGATTCATAACTCGTGTCTGCTTCTTGACATAGAAGAGGACGAGAATAGGGGATACCTCCGCGAGGTTACCGATTAGTGCTATTTTGAGTTGGTGAACTCGTGAACACGTTTCCATATGAGTATGAGATTGTGTACTCAAGGTCTTATCCCTTCCCTTTAAATCCGAGAGAACCCATAAGATAGGGAGCTCACTAAGATTTGTTATCTCACCCCATTATCGTTGTTATTTTCCAGGTATTGTTTGCAAGTTTAATTTATAAGTAGAGCTATGCTTGTAGGTTTCAAGAGAAGCTTAGTTTGGGTTTTCTACTATGTATTATTTCTTATACAATGAGGATTATTGTACATTGATCTTAGAGATTTAAGTATTTTTTGGTATAATATCCATGTCTTGCACCATAGTTTGTATTTTGTTTTAAAATTGGTCAAGTATGTGAATTATGCCTTTAGGCACTTATGATTTTGTCAGTACCAAATAAATACTTGTATGATATTATTCTAGGTATATATTATACAGGGCATTACAACATATTATTGAAATTGAGAATTTTTCTAAGATTAAAATGCTTATTACACTTCCTTCAGCTATCCAACAAAACTAATTTTTTTAAGGCTTTCCATGATCTTGAAATTTAAACTAGAGAATTTCTTGGCTTTTGATTGAAAAAGGTCACTAATTTAAAATTTCATGTATTATAAATAATATGGATAACTATTATATTTTACCAATATAGTAAACATTTAATTTTGTTTTTAAATCTATTCTCTATTACCACCAAATTTGAAATTTCGTGATAAATACTTGGGTTCTTAAACAATTTTGTTCAATTTCAAATTATCGAATGATGCGGATGAAAAACATATTCATTTGGAGATGTCAATATATCAAATAAACTTGATTAATCATATACAAATAGTTTGTATTGTTCTATACATAAATACTTCTGTTTAAAAAAAAAAACATAAAAACCACATCTAAAGGCGATAAAATATAAAAAGAAGAATACAAATAATTAAATGAGTGATAGTCTTCAGTCTGACGCTCTCCCAACTGAGCTATCCCCGCTAGTTGTCTTCACATTCTACTTAGCAATGATATATGTACCTATTACATTAATGTTTTTTATTTTCTACTACGAGATAATAGGAAACGATTGAAAAACAATATTAATGTTATTTTCACACAAAATTTTAGCACAAATTAGTTGTTAATAATAAATATCAAATGTGATTAACGTTGTTTTTGGTGTTGGGTCTTAATCATAACAAATTGTCCCAACCCATAAGTCTTTTTACCCGTAAGTCCCATTGTTACCAAACCCTTATTTAAGGACGTGAAGTTTGATTAATTATGAAACAAGGATTTTGATCTGTGAAGTCAAGTTGGAATTTAGCACGTCAGAGATTGTAATGGAAGTAAGGATAAGTATGAATCTAAGGCAGTGATACAAGTTGTTGTTATTGTTGATTTGAGGAAATTCGAGGACGAATTTCAATTTAAGTGGGGGAGAGTGTAATACCCGTATTTTATTAAATTCTCTAGATAATATTAATTGAGCTTAATCGGGTTTCAGTGTGCTCTGAGAGTTATCTGTTCAGATAATTAGAGAAATTATTGAGCTTAGATTGGATTAATTAATATTATTCGACTAAGTGGTTTTATTAATTGGTGCATTAGAGACATTTTGGATATTTTAGATTAGTTAGTGTTACTAACTAAATGTTATTTCCTATATATCTTTTCATTTGTCTTACTTGTTTTAAAATATAGAAACAAAGAGAGATAAGTTAGAGAGAAGGAGGAGAATAAGAGAAAATAAGAAGAAACCTAGAACTAGAAAACAAGCTTGGATCATCATCTCTTCTTCATCAACCATCTCCTCATCTTCATCTCCATCATTGGAGAAGGTGGCTTCTAGTTAGATGCTCTAAGATATTGAGTTTAGCATTGTAGAACTTAGGTTAGAAATTTATAAAAATGGTTATTTTTTATAATCAATGTTCTAACAATTAAAATGTTGAATTAATCGGGTAGTATAGTCGGGTTAGGTGTGTATTGGAACTATTAAAATTGGTATGATGTTCCATTTTAATTTTAGAATGTTTCAAAGTTTTCTGAGTAAGAAAAATGGTAATTTTTAGCTTCTGCACAATGGTTAACCGGTTAACAGGAAATGGTTAACCGGTTATCATGATATGGTTAACTGGTTAACAGAATATGTTTAACCGGTTAGCAGGGTGATTTTTTGCAGTGTAAATTTAGATAAGTTAACCTGTTAACTAAATCAGGTTAACCAAAATGTATCTGTAATACCCATATATAGAATACATACATTGAAACATATTTCCATATATAAGTTCATGTTTGATACTGAAATATTACAAAGTTCTTAGTAACATATTGCATAAGTATAGCCACTACAACATAAGGTACTAAAACAAAAAAAAAGGCTATATACATATACAAGATGTTCAAAATGTAAAAGTCCAAGAACTAGATCCGAAGATCTCAAAAGTCCACAGCGGAAGAAATCCATCAAACAAGTAAGGATAATCAAACTGCCTTATCCTTACCCTTTGCGGGATTTGAAGTACCTGAAATAATAAGAACAACATGGGGTGAGATTAAAAGTCTTAGTGAGCTCCCTATCTTAGCATTCTCTCGGCTCTAAAGGTTCGAATCTAACCGCTACTCAAGTCGGGTGTAATACCCATATATAAAAGATATACATCAAAGCATATTTTTCATATATAAATCCAAGTTTGGTATTGAAATACAACAAGTTCTTAGCAACACATTGCATAAGTATAGCCACTATAACATAAGGTACTAGTACAAAAGGCTATAATAATACAAGATGTTCAAAATAAACAAAAAGTCTAAGAAATAGATTTGAAGATCTCAAAAGTCCACAGCGGAAGAAAAGCCATTAAACAAGCAAAGATAATCAAATCACCTTATCTTTACATTTTACGGAACTTGAAGTATCTGAAATAACAACATAAACATGGGGTGAGATAAAACATCTCAGTGAGTTCCCTATCTAAGAGTTCCCTCGGCTCTAAAGGTTCGACTCTAAACAATACTCAAGTCAGGGGAAAGCCTAGACTTCAAGTTCACATAACAACTAGAGACAAACCAAGAAACAATGGAGCACAAAGTGCTTTAAGGCATCTTTCCCCGCCCAACCACCCAAGGTTAAACGAGCACGGGTCTCTCGATCCTTAACGTATAGATAACTTTCCCCGCCCAACCACACAAGGGAACTACAACACGGGTCACTCATTATCTATCTAAAGTACTTTCCCTGCCCAGCCACACAAGGGCACTTCAGCACAGGTCACAATGCCTTACCACAAAGTAATTTCCTCGGCTGTAAACACCCCAAATTTTCCCTCACTAAGTTCACACCATGGCTTGTGATCTTTTCATTTGCATAAGTTCAATCATATCATCCCATGTTGCATTTTTGCTTCACTGCATTGGTTCAAAGTCATCTGCATCTAGGGTTTGTGATCTGAGTAATCCATGAGCTATATGAGCAACTCCAAAGGTCTTCAATCATCTCAAGAGGGTCCATGTATGTTCAAACATCATATTATATCCTCCCAAGATCAAGGAAGTCAGAAAATCACAAGAACTGGCAAGGCATGGATGCAGAGCCAGGTTTAACTGCACAGATGACCTAAAATTAGGGTTTTGGCTTCAGAGGCCATAACTCCAATTTTTTTGGTCATTCTTGTTTCTATTGGTCTCTATATTCTATAAGGATCATACATACCAAGTTTGATGAAGAAATTCATTGTGGAAGTCATCTGATCACTGGGTAACTTCCTGAGCAAGTCAGAGCAAAATCAGGGCATCTGAGGCCCCCATCAATGGACCCAAAGTGGATTTTTCATCAAAATGAAGTTATATGGTCTTTATTTGATCATTGAAGTGCTTAGAAGTTTACAAATTTGAAGAAAAGTGGGCAAAACCAGAAGTTGCCAAATATGGAAATGACTTGTAATGTAAACTTTCCATTTTGGGAAAGTTTTTCAACCTCCTCTTTCTTAACCAAAAATGCTTCAAATGAAAAATTGTTGGTCATGAAAGTTGTAGAATGGATCATTCCCTTTTCAAAAAGTACAAGAACAAGATCTAATTCATTTTGGAACTCAAGTTATGGCTTTCCAAAGTTGGGAAAAATCACATAAAAATCACTTTTGCACCAAAGAGGCATTTTGCAAAATGGCATGATAAGGCATTCTAAAGGATTCAAATATGCACAAATACATCACAACATGCTCATGTGACCTCTAAAGATCAGATTTGTGCTTTGAATCATTCCATCTCATGCCTTGAACTTTTCAGTAATTCAAAAGGGGCCAAACTTCTTCAAATTTGCAAAATGGATCAAATCTCTTCATCCACTTGTGCCAGCTACAAAATATGACTTCCATGGACCTCCTTGAAGCTAGCTGACTCGAGCCATACCCCTGAACCATCACTGAACCAGCCCATGCCTTCACTTACACAAAAATTGACTTTTTGCATTTTGAACCATACCAATCAGCATAGGCCACCAACAACTCTCTAACCTATCAGGACTTGATATGTGTACCAAAGGCAAGCCATTTTCACACAATCTTGGAGCCTGAAACATTACACAAGCCAAGTTCACAAAAAATCCCTCTTGCCTTCATTCCTTCGAAACTCATCACACAAGCTGCAAACATCCAAACAAACTTCATAGATCAACTCACCATCACCATTAGAGAATTTTCCAACCACCAAAACAGCCTGAAAACACCATAAGCCAAAATACGATTCTTGGCCAGTTGAAGAACAAACCTTCAAAACACCCCATACAAACTCTTTCAAAGTGTCAAAGCTTCATCAGGAGGTCAAGGGGAGTGGTTTGCGCAAGAGAGGAGGTCTAAAAGTCCCAAACTGAGGAAGCTCAAGCTCAGGTACCTTCTTGAAACATTTTTCCAGAATTCATTTTCTCAGTTATAGAATGATAGAGTTTGTTCCCATGATCACAATGAGCTTTGAATGATGAAGAATGGTTAAGATTTGAGTGTGTATGCATGTTCTGAATTTTTTTTCAGTTTTTATGTTTGTGTTCGAATCTTGATATTGAGGCAAAATAAATGAGATTTGTTGATGGATTTTGGTTTGTTGTTGATCATTGATGAGTTCTGGAGATTTTGGCACGTTTTTGTAGCCTGGGGAGTGAGATAGGGTTTTCTCAGGGGAGAGGTGGCCGGAGAAGATGATCGGAGGTCATTTCCGGCCACCTGAGAGTAATTAGGGTTTGTAATCAGGTTTAGGGCTTTGTTTGAATATGGGCCATTCGATCATCCTTTTCCGCGTGCATTGGATGGCTGGGATCTTGTCATTAGTTTTAATTAGGGTTTAATGAATTTATTAATTAGGTTTAGTGAGATTCAAACGTGGACCGTAGGATAGCGCGCCAGTCAACCCCCCCCCCCCCCAAAGCCCAGATTGAATCCTGGCTCTTCATCCAGCATACTTTTCTTTTTTTTAATTTTTATTTCATTTTATTTATTTAATCTTGCACAAATTTTTAAAAAATAGCAAAAATAGTCTAAAAATTCTGAAATTTTTTATCCAATATGTTATTAATTTTTAGAACCCAAAAATATTTTTACTTTTATTTTTAGCATTAAAAAAATATTTTTAAATCATTTAAATGTTATTTTTAATTAGTTAATGAGAATTAATTAATTAAAAATACATTTAGGTATTTAAAAATCCCAAAAAAATTCAGAGAACCTTTTCAAACATTTAGAAACATTTACAAACTCACAACACAAATTTATTTTTGGTTTTGATCACACTTTGGCATTTTTCAAATGAATTAGGGTTCTTAAATTTGAATATTTTTAACCCTAACTTCAAAAATTCATAACTTTTGATCCAAGTTGAGTTTGTGAATGGTTCTTTTTGCATTGTGTTATGAATACTTTCAAGTATCTAAAAACATTTTTGTTTCATTTTTATAATTCATTTTCAATTTGTTTGACATTTTACCTTTAGGATCACCTTTAAAACCCTAGAAACTAAGAAAAATCATAAGTCCCTTAGGGTTTAGCTTCTGACCTTCCCCTTTGGACAGTGAACTTGTATAGGTTTAGGGTCCCCTTGAGTCCATTTTCAATTTTTTTATCCCGTGTCTTGCTTCTGTTTTTGAATTATGCATCTCATATGATCATATAACCCTAATTTGCATCTTCATTTGCATCCATTTTGTATATGCTTGCATACATGAACTTGCCATGGCATTTTGTGCATCCACATGACATATGAGACATCTTAGGACATATTAGAATCTTGTTTGATCATTGCACCATTCATTTGCCATGTTTTGCTTTCATTTGGTGTCATGTGCATTCATGAACTTTCATGCCTCTTATATGCTTCATTTGCATTCCCATCCTTTGTATGATCATCTTCATCTCATGACATACATTTATGTCATATCTTTGCATCATTTGCATCATGATCATGCTTTTGGTTTTGGTTTCCATCTTTGCATTTCATTTCATTTTCATTCCATCTCATTTCCTTTTACTAACTTTTTAGGTGGTAAGTGTTTGAGAAGTGAATTTGCCTTCACTTCTCATAATCACTTCTCATCTCTCTTATGCATTCATTGCTGCATTTACTTTTGTATTAGAGTGAGCTTGATCATTCATGCTCCCTCCTCACTTTCTTTCTTCAAGCAACTTATCTTCTTAAGTGAAGTAAGTTGTCTTGCTTCTTTCTACTTCTTTTCCTTCCATCCTGCTTCTTCCTTGGTGGTTTTTCCTTGAAGATCTCTTGCAAGCCTCATAAACCCTAGGAATACCCAAGAATTATCACAATTAGGGTTTGATTAGTCCCCTATTTAGTTTTACCTTTGTTTCATCTTTTTAGTCTTCTCTTCTCATCTCATAATCAAGGACTAAACCCTTAAGGTCTTAAGACTTTGTGATTAAGCTTATGCCTGCATCCTTCTATTAGGATGGAGTGTATAACTTTAATCCTAAGTGTTAAACCCTTAAGGTGTTTAAATCCTCTAATCAATCCACTTTAATAATCACTAAGACATCAAGCTTGTAACTTTGGCCTTGCATTAGGGTTCTAATTATTCCTTAATTGGTTAAGAAGGACTAACCCTAGTGTTAATGGACAAGCCCCCCTCAAGTTGTCTTACAAACCATAAAATCCACTTCTTAATCTTATCATTAACTAAAATCCATTTTAATAAAGGTTTTGTTTTGTCATGAGGTTAATCCCTAATCATGGATTAAGTTGAGGTATCTTCCTCAGCTTAAATGTTCTCATCTATTATCCTTCTATTAGGATGGTGTAATGGGTCCATTAAATCCTTGATTATGGCTTAAACTCATTACTTAACACTAAACAAAAACTCCAAAACATTTAAATAAATGCAAGTAGGTTAATGATCTTAATCCTACATCATGGTGATTAAGTGTGAGGTGTTTACTTCATACTTAAGGTATTCTCATTACCCCTAATCAGAGGGAAGATATGATGAGCTTACTAACCCTTGGTTTAGGCTTAAGCTCATTTTCTTATGACAAACACAAAAAGCATTAAAAGATTGAAAATACCAAAAACAAACAATAATCGTCTCCTCCGGATTCTGTTCTCATCTCATTCACTCACAAACGAGAACTCGCTTCTTCCGTCTAATGCAAGACAGTTAGCACCTGAGCCAGACAGGTCATACACTTGAGCATAGACAAGTAAGCAGTTCATTAGTCAATTTATCTTTCAGTCTCTTTGAGTCGAACTACGATGTTCTAACTTCCTCATTGCACGAGAGGATACGTAGGCATGACCTAACAATTATCGAACAAAAGTCTCTATATATTCCCCCTCTTCCAGCATTATCCTTTAAGCTTCATTGTCTTGAGCTTTGCACTCTTTTCTTACACTGACACTCCTTCATTTCACTTCACACTTCTTTTGCACTAACACTTGCATTCTTTTCCAGCTTTTGCACATAAAATAGCACTGACACTACCCTTTAAACACAAATCTTTTAAGCGTGGATCCCGTCGAGTACGACGAACAATCTGGGTGCTAATACCTTCCCAGGTTGTAACCAACCCCCTTTCTTAGTTTCTCTGGTTCGCAACCGTCTTATCCATATTTTCCTAGGTTTATGCAGCATTACCTTTCCTTCAGGATAAAAATGCCTAGCTGGCGACTCTATTCAGTTCATCTTCATGTCCTATTTCGCCGACCGTTCGCGCTTGTACCGGGATGCAAATCTTTGGGAGCGACACCGGCCATCCCACACAGGGAGATCTCGACACGGGTCACTCGTTAATTATCGTAATGGAAACTTTCCCCGCCTAGCCACATAAGGGCACTACAACACGGGTCACAGTCATCCATTAAGGGTTTCGAATCCACGGATTAATTATGTCTCCCCGGCTGTCCCGCCTCGTGGGACCTCGACACGAGCTAAACATAATTAAATTAGGATTTTCGCGCGATGGGAAACATAACCTCCATCCGTTTACAACTACTTAACACGAGGGTACTATTTGAGTATCGGCTTCTAAGCATTATCATGTCTCTAAATCAATTTCGTATCAACCTAGGGTAATCCTAACTATCTCACAAATTATACCTTTCATTTCCCTTAGTTCACAAATTCCCTAACTTAACATAAATTTGGATTATTTGAAAAGTCGGTAAAAGTCGGGTGAGAATAATATTTCTTAGCATCAGATGATAATACATATTTTTATCTTCAAATCAATATAAATAACACATAAATCGGACACCCATAACAAAAGTTATGAAATAAAACGCAAAAACCACAAAACCTCCAACATCGCTCAGAGCAGCCTTGCTCGCTAAGCAAGCTATACCATGATAGAAACCTTTCTGTATAAACAACTTGCTCACTAAGCGAGTCCTGCTCGCAAAGCGAGCTCTACGATTTTCAGAAATCCAGCTTACGGGAAACTTCGCCTAATGTCACAAATCCAACCAAATATCATCCAAAACAGAGAAACCAATCCACAATCATGCATATTGTCATATACAAAACATCATACTTAAGTTTTATCGAGTTTTAACCGTTTAATCTTTCAATTCTAAAGTTTTCTCTAAAAACCCTAAAAACTCATAAACTCTAAAACTCAACCAAAATCTAAAACAAAAGCTTCTAACTAAGAACCCACCTCGAGAGATTGGCAAAGAGAATGAGTTGATATGACGGACTGATGATGAAGGTTGGTGGATTGGTGCTCTAGGGTTCACTTCCTCTTCCTTACTAACTTCTTCTTTTTCCTTTTTCTATGTTTCTCTTTCTATAAAAACATAAAAAGAAAACTTAAGTCTTAAGAGGGAAAACATATTTCCTACCGACGGGTCCAATAGAGAGTATCCAAAAATGTCTTTGTAATACCAATATAATAAAATCTCTGAAGCAAATAATATTAGTTAACCAATTTTAAATTCCTCCTTTGCTCTAAATAGTCTTTAATAAAAATTATTCAGAGCAACCCGGAATTCTATTGACATTAAATAATATTATCCGGAGAGTTAAATAAATTACGGGGTATTACATACTCCCCCCTTAAATAGAATTCATCCTCGAATTTAAAGATTACCTGAACAGGTGAGGATACAATTCCCGCATTTTCGATTCCAAATCCCACGTAGCATCTCCCGGATGTGTCACAACCCATTGTACTTTAATAAGTGGAATCTCTTTGTTTCTTTCAACCTTGGTTTTTCTTCCAATAATACGGCTCGGTTGGGGTTCGGAAGTCAAATCCACTTCTATCTCGATAGAATCTGGTAGAATAGGCTAAAGAGGAACATGAACAAACCTACGAAGTTGAGATACATGAAAAACATCATGCATTTCAGACAGAGAGTGTGGTATGGATAATCAGTAAGCAACTTCACCAATCCTTTCTAAGATCTGATACTGTTCCACGTATCTCGAACTTAGCTTACGCGACTCGAATGGTCCTTTTAACCTCAATCTTGGAGTAACTTTCAATTAAATGTGATCACCTTCCTCAATTACCAAAGGTCTCCTTCGATTTTTAGCATAACTCTTTTGACGATCCTGGGCTTGCTTAATTTTCTCTTGAAACATTCGAATCTTTTCTGTAGTCTCTTGAATCACCTCGGGTCCTAAAATTCTATCTTCACCCACTTCCGACCAACACAAAGGTGTCCTACCCTTTCTTCCATATAAAGCCTCATACGGAGCCATACCAATGCTCTCATGGTAACTATTATTGTAGGAGAACTCGATCAAAGGTAAAAGTTCCTTCTAATTTCCTTTACTTTCCAACACACAAGCCCTTAACATGTCTTCCATTGTTTAAATTGTACACTTCATCTGACCATTTGTTTGAGGATGATTAGAAGTGCTTAAATGTAAATTCGCACCCATAGCTTGTTGGAACACTTTCCAAAACCTTGAAGTAAACTCTGAATCTCTATCCGACACAATTCTAGACGGAACACCATGTAACCTTACAATTTCAGCAATAAACAACCTCGCAAGATGACTTGCCTTGTACGTAGTCTTAACGACTAAGAAATGTGTAGATTTCGTTAATCGATCCACAATCACTCAAACAAAATCATAACCACCTTGAGTACTCAGTAAACCCACTGCAAAATCCATAGAAATACTATCCCACTTCCAAGCTGGGATATCCAAAGGTTGTAACAAACCACCTGGTCTTTGGTGCTCGATCTTCATTTGTTGGTATACCGCACACTCCGACATAAACACCGCAATATCCTTTTTCATACTTGATCGTACCTGGAGATCAGGATCCGATGCGGCTGGCTTCGAGAGCGGATGGATATGGTCGTTGAGGAGAAAAGGGGTTGTACCTGCAAGGCACTCCGATGCTAAAGTAAGTAACCGAGAAAGAGTGGGCAAGTACAAGTATCAGGGTTAGAGAAATTGAATACCTGACCCTCTCAAATGAGAGGGTTTATATAAGGGACCAGCTGGAAGATTATTGGTTCGTTCTGTGAGGTGCGGATCGAGGGATCCGTGAAGATAGGCAACGGTCAATACTAGCCGTTAGAGAACCTCATCATGATCGGATTATTTGTGGTTGGCTGAGGATCACTTTTCATGATTGTGCTCGACGTCGAGCGGGATTGTTGGATCAGTTTCCTTGGCCCAATTGGAGGAATTGGGCCGGACCAGAACAGGAGCCCCCCAAGTTATTGCTCGTGCTGTAGAGCAGTGACTTAAGAGTGATAGTGTGCTCGGCGAAGTGTAATGTAAGGTCAGGGATCTATGTTGCCGATCTTCTGGAAACGGGCAGATGATATGTTGCTCGACGGAAGAATGTGAAACGAAAGGCTGGAATATCTGGAGATTCGCGCCTATTAATGATTTGACGGCTAGTCTAGGGGCTAGCGTGTAGGGGTCACGCGTGTGTGCACGTGTTTCCCTTCCTATAAATAGGATTCTCAGGGCCCATTTTGACCTTTTCGTTTCATCTTCTTCCTCAAGACTCTGCTCGCTCAACTGCCACCGTCTCAGCCGTCGACCACCGCCGTTTCTTACCGACCACCACTTTCAGAAGCCCATTTTCTTCAAGAATGTCTTCTCAAGCGCAAGGTACGGTTCTTTTTCTTCTCTTTAGGTGTTTATAGCTTAGATTTTTTAGAAATGCATGCGGTTTAGGATGATTCTACCGGTAGGTTTTAGATTTGGAATTAGTAAAGCTCAAAACTTCTGCCACCGTAGCCGGTCGGTTGCAAACCCTAACTTTAGGGTCGACGTAAATATTGGTCGACTTAGACCTGGGTTTGATGGATATTAGGTTAGATCCTTGACATATATAATATTGGGCGTCAGCCGTTGCTCCGAGCGATGGTCATCCAGGGCTACAGCTCGGGACATAGTTTCTGAGCTGATGCGCGCCCTTTCACTTGTCGAGCGGTGGAAGGGTGGATTTGATGTTCTTAATCGAATTCACTGACGCCTTTCCTCTGCTTTTCAGGTGAAAACTCGCTCGTGAATCCGCTGGATGTGCCTTTTGAGGAGACGTCCTCGGGAAATTCAGGGTCGTCTACGTCCATACCTTCAGACTCCGGGAGCTCCTCGGAAAGTTCAGATACAAGTACTACAGGACCATCGACGGATTCGCCTCAGTGTCCTGACCAGACGAGGGTCTCGCCCGAAGAATGGGTGATGGAAGACTTGCTGGACAAGGTGTCCTCATTCTCGAGACCTCGATCGGAGCCGCTGCCAGTTGTTGGGGATCCAGCTGATTGGGTTGTAACCTGCCCGGGAGACGACGACCGTATCTTCTCAGATTTTCGTGGTCGGGCGTTCTCCATGTACGAATATGCAACTTCAGTCCTGGGGGTGACGTTGCCTTTCAGCGACTTTGTGAACGCCGTGCTCGGGCATCTCTGTCTAGCTCCTTCCCAGTTACACCCCAACTCGTACGCATTTCTGAGGGCATTCGAGAGGACGTGCGCCTATCTGGGCGTTGGTGCCACTCTTCCCCTCTTTTTCCGCCTCTTCTCCCTACAGCGCCAAGTTGGGCGAGGAACTGACCGAAAGGGGTTCGTGTCTTTCAAGCAGCAAACCAAAATCTTTAAGGCCCATTCAGAATCTATCCGGGCTTTCAAAACTGACTACTTCCTGATAAAGCCCGCGAGCGCGGCGGCCGTGAGACCTATGAGCTTTCTTGGAATAGATACTGATGAGAATGACGAGCCTAAGCTCGACGACCAAGGTCAGGTGATTCCGAGGAGACTGTGGTTGTTCCCCTTTTCTTGGAGTCATGTTCACTATGAAAAACTCGTGGGGGAGTTCGTTCAAGTGGGGGACACATTGAACGATGACGATGCGGCCAGTTTCGAGGCCTTCAGAAAATTAATAGCCTCCTTTACTCCGACCCCTCTACTGGATGGAGATGGGAAGGTTATGGTTGATCAAGATGGGGGGAAGCTGTGGAGCGTCCCTTGATTAACGTTACTGAGTTGCTGGCCTGTCGTGACGGGCAGGAAGTGTCCGACTTCTTTGGTATCCGTTTATCTGCGCTCGTTAAATTCTTGGTTTAATTTTGTTGCTTGTGACTAATTTGATCTTATTCTTTTTTCAGGTTCCTTGACAAATCCTTTGGATAAAATTCAAGAGCGTTTGGTTCAGCAGCAAAGGAAACGATCAAGGGTCGTGCAGACCAAGCTGACCGAGGCGAGTGGCTCGGGGTCGGGCCCTTTGGTCCAGGGTTCGCCGAGCGCATCGACTGGCTCTTTAATGAAGAAACACAAATCAGCGGCCACTGTAGATTTAACGGCCATCGCTCCTCCAAAGCCAAAGCACGGGATACCCCCATGTTTTGTGGTGCGCAATTTCTTTGAAGGGACCAGCATGGAGGTGGATCATGCAGACTCTCTGTTTTTGGAGGGGATGGATCGTCCTGCTCGGCGGCTATCTCTGGCTCAGGATGCGAGCGCAGTCATGCGGGTCCTGACAATGGCCTGGCTGACAGCCGAAGGGAGTCCTGGACTGGAGCGGGAGAACAGCAAGCTTAAGGAGCAGCTGGCTGCTTCTGAGGCTAAGCTGACAACGGCCATTGAGGAGGTTAAAGCTGCTACCAAAGAGTCGACCGAACGAGCTGCGGTCATCGCCAAACTGGAGGTCGACAAGAAGAGGGTGCTTGAGCAAAACAAGAAACTGAAGGATGCCTTTTGCCCCAAGGAGGACGAGGATGAGGAAACCAAGCATCTGGTGACGAGGGCTCAGTTTCTTGCTCGGATCGACCAAGACATGGAAGATCTGAACGCATCAACTGAGCTTAGTTTCCAGAATGCGGTGGACCAGATGAAAGCTCTCCACCCTGACATGGCCTTGGACGTTGGTCGCATGAGCTATCTTTACAAGGTGGTGGATGGCCGAATCGTAGTTCCCTCAGATTTGGTGGTGGCAGACTCTCAGCCGGGGTCGACTGCTCAGCCTGACCAACCTGAAGCGCAGCCGGACCAGGAGGATGCTCATGAAGATGAAGGCCGCCCGGGAGGCGAGGATAATTAATCTATGGCCTGCGTGCCTTTGTAATTTATGATGTGTTTTATATTTTGGGGGGGCGTGGCCCCCTTTATTTGTAACCTTGAACAAGTCGACCTTTCGGTGTCGCATTTTCCTCTTTTAATGTCATGCGTTCGACCTTGATGGTCAGTTTCATATTTTGTTTGCTCGTAACAATGCGTCCGTCGGAGGACATAGTTTACTTGTTATTTTTACAAAGTGTTTGGTGTGCGTCTTTGCATTAATTAGAAGTAATCGAATGGATACGGGGAAGTGTGGATGATCTGTTGGTTAGGGGGACCAATCAGTATTTGAGAGTCTTACTCCCGATCGGTGCCCGAGCCAAGATAATGGCCCGGGCTCCGTGGCGTGAACATCCCATCGCGAGCTGGGGTTCTACCTGGTCGTGGTACTTAGGCGACGTCGGACTCGTTTGAGGATCCGTTCGTGCGGCAAGCTTCTCTTTTGCTTGAAAAGAGATCTTGCTTGACTTTGTTATATTTGGGTTGTCGTGCTCGTACCTAGGCACGCAGTTTTCCGTCGGTGTCCCTTTCTTCTCGCTTGGGAGTTGAGTAAGGTGACTGATTTAGCTATAGTATTGTTTGAGTTTCTCGGCGTTCCAAGGCCGAGCAAGCTCTTCCCCGTGTAGATTTTCTAGATAATAAGAACCGTTCTCGGTTTTTGCTCGGACGCGATACGGGCCTTCCCAGTTGGGCGTTAGTTTTCCCTCGCGGGGATCTCTGTGGTTTCTTCTAAGGACAAGGCTTCCTACCTCGAACGTTCTCCTTATGACCTTAGAATCATACCGAGCGGCTATCTTTTGTTTGAGAATAGTTTCTCGAAGAGCGGCCTCCGATCAAACTTCTTCGACCATGTCGAGCTCGTCTCTTATAGCTTCAGCATTGGTATCTTGTACCATGGGGAATTCCGTGCGCCTCGATCGGACGTGCATTTCTATCGGGATTACCGCTTCGGTCCCATATGCTAATCGAAATGGGGATTCTCCGGTCGTTGAGTGGGGTGTGGTCTTATATGCCCACAGTACGCTATGTAACTCCTCGACCCAGTGTTTCTTATGCTCGTCCAATCTTCGTTTCAAACCTCTTAGGATTACCCTGTTCGCGGCCTCTGCTTGCCCGTTAGTTTGAGGATGCTCGACTGAAGCGAAATGTTGTTTCGTCCCCATTGATGCAACGAATTCTTTGAAGTGTTTATCTGTGAATTGAGTGCCGTTGTCGGTCACGATGGCGAGGGGCACCCTGAATCGGGCGAGGATGTTTCTTTTGAAGAACCGAAGTATGTTGAGCGCAGTGATTTTGGCTAGGGCCTCAGCTTCTATCAACTTGGTGAAATAGTCGATACCTACAATTAAGTATTTATTCTGACCAGACCCAACAACGAATGGTCCTAAAATATCCATTCCCCACCACGCGAACGGCCAGGGTGACGATAATGATTTTAGCTCGGATGGAGGCGCTGCGTGCACGTCTCCATGTCGTTGGCATTTGTCGCACCTCTTCACATGTTCCTTTGCATCGTGTTGGAGGGTGGGCCAGTAGTATCCTGCCCTTAGGATTTTTCGAGCCAATGAACGTCCGCCAGGATGCTGTGCATTGATTCCTTCGTGGACTTCCCTTAGTACGTGTGGAATGTTTTCCTCCTCTACACACCTGAGGAGGGGTGTAGAGAATCCTCGACGATACATATGTCCACCTACTAAAGAATATGAGCATGCCCTTCATCGTATAGTACTGGCTTCTTTTGGGTCGGTTGGTAACTCTCCTTTGGTTAGATAGTTGAACACTGGGGTCATCCAGCAGCCCGTGTCGCCCACGACGTTAATGTCTATGCGGGTCGATGAGTGTCCGATACTTGGTCGGGAAAGCAATTTCTGTATGACGGACTTGTTGTTTCCTTTCCTTTTAGTGCTCGCCAATTTGGACAGGATATCTGCGCAGGCATTGTTTTCCCGCGGAACGTGTTTGACTTCCACACTCTTGAACCGTTTTATTTCGCCTTTTACGAGGGCCAAATATTCGGCCATGTTATCATTTTTGGCCTGGAAATCTCCTCAGACTTGGCTTGCGACCAACTGAGAATCCGTGCAGATCGTGATCTCTTCTGCTTCCAGATCGGTTGCGAGCCGTATGCCCGCTAGGAAAGCTTCATACTCTGCTTGGTTGTTAGAAGTGGGGAAAGATAAGGTCAGGGACACTTCAATGATGTTCCCCTCTTAGTTTTCCAAAATGATGCCGGCTCCGCTGCCCGCCGGGCCAGATGCGCCGTCCACGAAAATAACCCACCTGGATGAAACTTTCGGGTCTTGCTCGGTGAATGTAAGTTCAACCACAAAGTCGGCCAGCGCTTGAGATTTGAGAGCCTGTCTTCCTTCAAACTTGATATCGAACTCAGATAGTTCTAGTGACCATTTTAACATTCGGCCGGCCATGTCCGGTCGACCGAGCAACTGTCTTATGGGTTGATCGGTCCTTACGATGATGGTGTGAGCCAGAAAGTAATGGTGTAGCCTTCTAGCTGCGAGAAAGAGGGCCAAAGCAACCTTTTCTATCTGAAGGTATCGAATTTCTGGGCCGTGAAGTGCTTTGCTTGTGAAATATACAGGTTTTTGTCCTTCGGGTAGGTCGTGCACGAGTGCTGCGCTCACTGCTTCGTTTGTGACCGCAAGGTAGAGATACAGTGTCTCCCCCTCTTCTGGTCTGGATAAGACTGGAGGTTCACTTAGTGCCTTTTTCAGGTGGGATAGTGCTAGCTCGCACTCCACTGTCCACTCGAAAGTTGCCTCTTTACGGAGGAGTTTGTAAAAAGGGAGAGCGTGTTGAGCGGATTTTGCCACGAATCGAGCGAGGGAGGTAATGACCCCGTTTAGTGATTGTATGGATTTTTTGGAAGTGGGAGTTGGGAACTCCGCGAACGCTCGACACCTGTCGGGGTTGGCCTCGATGCCTCGTTCAGTCAAATAGAATCCGAGGAATTTTCCTACTCGGACACCAAATGTGCATTTTTCAGGGTTGAAGCGCATTTTGCACTTTCGTGCTTGGTCGAACACTTTCCGTAAGTGGGATGCGTGGTCTGCTTCTTGTTGAGATTTGACGATCATGTCGTCCATGTATACTTCGAGCATGTCTCCGATTTTGGCTCGGAAAACTTTGTTCATCATGCGTTGATATGTCGCGCCCGCATTTTTCAGACCGAAGGGCATAATGTTGTAAAAGTAATTGCCCGATTCGGTCATGAAGGCCGTGTATTTTTTGTCAGACACGGCCATGGGTATTTGATTGTACCCTGAATAGGCGTCCATGAAGGATAGCAACTTGTAACCGGACGAATTTTCGACCAACTTATCGATGTTAGGTAAAGGGTATGCATCTTTCGGGCATGCCCGATTGAGATCGGTATAATCAACGCACATCCTCCATTTTCCACTAGATTTTTTCACAAGTACAACATTTGAGAGCCAGGTCGTATACCTGGCCTCGGTTACAAATTTAGCCTCTAGGAGGTCTTTAACAGCAGATTCAGCAGCTTCGGTCTTCTCGGTCGACTGCTTCCTCCTGCGTTAAGCGACCGCTTTATGTGTTGGGTCGATAGAGAGGTGGTGGCAAGCTGTTTCGGGGTCGAGCCCTGGCATTTCTGCGGCGCTCCAGGCAAATAAATCTGCGTTCCCTTTGAGGCAAGCTTCCAACTGTCGCTTCACCAATTCGGGCATATGTGCTCCGATTTTAACACACCGGGCTGGGTCCTCCCCCAAAGGAATCAGTTCGAAGTCTCCGTCCGGTATTGGTCGGGATGACGACTCTGTTGGCCTCTGGACGCTCTCGCTACTATCTGAAAATTTGCAGTCTAGGTCGATCGAATCTACCTGAGGGAAAGCCCTGGGAATATCCGGCGAATTCGATGTCAGGGGACTTGGTTGGTATGATATCGAAATGAGACCTTTTGATGCTGCTTCAAAACATCTGCGGGCAGCATCGACGTCTCCGTGCAATGTGGCGACTTTACCTGAAGTAGTGTAGTACTTCATCTTCAGGTGGACGGTGGACGGCACAACGATTAGTTAGGCCAAAGTTGTTCGTCCTAGTATGCATTGGTACAACGACGGGCAGTCCACAACTAGGAACTGGACCCTAACTGTCTTGGCTGTCTCGCCCGCCCCGAATGTAACAAATAGGTCGACATAGCCCCATGGTCGGGATACTGCTCCGTTGAAACCTTGCAGGTCTGATCCGACGTATGGAGTTAGATGTGTTTCGTTTAGCTGAAGTGTTGAAAACAGCTGGGAGTACATGATGTCGCATGAACTGCCTTGGTCCACTAGGATCCTCCTCACATCGAAGTTTGCCATGCGCGCTCGGATGAGTAGAGGGATGCTAGCGTTGGGTGCCCCTCCTAGGAGTTCCTCCCGATAGAACGCAAGGGGTATGGAGCCCTCTCTTGGTGTGTCCAGGGTGGCGTTTTGCGCGGGTCCCTTGGCAATTAACTGGTCGAATTTTCTTTTCACGGAACCGACCGTGATTTTGTTGAAGCCTCCTCTTGATATGACCATTGCCGAAGGAAAAGCTTCCCATGGACTATGGGAGGAGAGGTACCCCGGATTCTCGGTGTGATCTGGTAAAAAGAAATCTTTCGGGCGATAAATGCTCAGGGCGACCTGCATGTTAGCATATGTAGGGATGGGTACGGCTTCCTCGACTTTCTGGGTCTCTTGCGTATCCTGTCGAGGATTGTCTTTGGACTTGGTGAACTGCTTCAGGTGCCCATCTTTGATGAGGATTTCGATCGCGTCCTTGAGGTGGATGCAATCCTCTGTGTTGTGTTCGTGACTCTTGTGGAATCTGCAGTATTTCGTTTTATCCGTGTCGGGCTTGCTAGGTTGTTGCCTCGGAAAACGTACTCCTGCCTGTTTGAATTCCGAATTGGCGCACTCAGACAAAATTTTCTCCCTGGAGGCTAGGAGAGGTGTGTATTCGTGGAACCGACCGATAGGTCCCCGGTGCTCCCGCGGTTCACGGGAGCGATCGTCCTTTCTTTTGTCTCCTCCTCGACGAGATGTCGAGGGTTCATCGACCCGGTGTGGTTTGGCGTCTTCACGACGTCGGGCGTCCCTTACTGAACTGGCCGCTTGCTTTTCTTCATATTGGATGTAGGCTTGGGCTTTTAGTAGGAACGCGTCGAGGGTGGCCGGGGTTTCAATGCCGACTGCCCGATGGAAATCGGTCGAGGGACGTAACCCTCGTTCCAGCAAGTATTTTTTCATGTCGTCGGTCGTGGACACTTGGACCGCCTCTTTATTGAACCTTTCGATGTAAGTTCGTAAAGGCTCGTCCCTCCCCTGGATTATTGCTTCGAGCGAAGCCTCTGTCTTAGGGTGTCGTCTTGATGCGGTAAAGTGCCTGGAGAACGTGCGTCCAAGTTGTTTCCATGATGTGATGGATTCAGCCTTAAGGCTTTTGTACCATGTCATTGCTCCTTTCCTCAGCGTCGTAGGAAAGAGTCGACATTTAATTGCCCCTCGTACACCCCGATAGTCGAGCAATGCATCGATGTTCTCGATGTGCTCGTCTGGGTCGGTGGTCCCGTCGTACGAGCCTAACGGAGGGGGTTTCTCTAAGCCTCTTGGGAGCTTGGCCGCCATAATTTCAGACGATAGGGGACCCCGAACGTCCTCGTCGTCACTGGAAATGAGCGATGAAGATCTGTGATCATGCTTCTTTGTTCTTCGAGGAGAGGCAGATCTTGATCTGCTCCTTCTTGATTTTTTTCTAGGAGAGGGTCGTGGGGAAGACTGACGAAAGCGTTTGTTGCCTGTTGATTCGTCGGTGTGTCCCCTCCTCTTCTTCCTTGCAGGAGACGGGGCATGTTCCCTTTGGGGTATCTCGGGAGAATGAGGTCGACGAGAATTATCTTCAAGTCGGGCGATCTTTTCGCCATGAGTGAGGAGCAGCAAGTTTGTTTGATTTAGGATTTCGTCCAATACGGCGAAATCTGGCCCTGAAGGAGTCGAAGGAAAAAGAGTTTCCGGGCGACTTTCCAAAGGTTGGTCGCGATCGGGTGAAGGTGATGTCGCCTTCCCTTCTGGACGGTCTTGCACCGTTTCGTCATGTAGAGGAGGCTGGATGTTGCTCTCACGTTGTGTGAGAATCATACCATCATTCGATCGATTTTCCTGGTTGTCCCGAGCAGCCATGGATCTTGTTAAAACTTTGGTTCTTTGAGGATCTTGAAAGAAGAACGGGGAAATCAGTTTCCCACAGACGGCGCCACCTGATCGTACCTGGAGATCAGGATCCGATGCGGCTGGCTTCGAGAGCGGATGGATATGGTCGTTGAGGAGAAAAGGGGTTGTACCTGCAGGGCACTCTGATGCTAAAGTAAGTAACCGAGCAAGAGTGGGCAAGTACAAGTATCAGGGTTAGAGAAATTGAATACCTGACCCTCTCAAATGAGAGGGTTTATATAAGGGACCAGCTGGAAGATTATTGGTTCGTTCTGTGAGGCGCGGATCGAGGGATCCGTGAAGATAGGCAACGGTCAATACTAGCCGTTAGAGAACCTCATTGTGATCGGATTATTTGTGGTCGGCTGAGGATCACTTTTCATGATTGTGCTCGACGTCGAGCGGGATTGTTGGATCAGTTTCCTTGGCCCAATTGGAGGAATTGGGCCGGACCAGAACAATACCGGTCCACCAATACTCTTTCTTTAAATCATGATACATCTTCTTAGAACCCAGATGTATCGTAAAAGTACCTTTGTAGGCTTCCTCCAAAATCTTTCTCTTTCATATAACATCATTTGGAACACAAATCCTTTGGTTGAATAGGATAGTCCCATTCAACGCTCTTAAAAAACCTGGTTGTAGCAACATCTCTTGCAACTTCTCATCGAGGACTTGTGCTTGTTGAATTTCGTCCCTCAAGGTAGAATTGATATTCAAATTTCCCATTATCACACCATTCGGAGTCCATACAAAGTGAACATTAAGATCTCAGAACTTCTCCAATGATGCGTTCTCTAACACCATCAACTCGACCCCATGAATCAGTTTCCGGCTTAAAGCATCCACAACTTTATTCGCTTTTCTAGGATAATACTTCAAATCCATTTCATAATCTTTCAAGTATTCCATCCACCTTTTTTGCCTCATATTCAATTCCTTTTGATCAAAAAGATACTTCAAACTCTTATGGTCGCTAAACATCTCAAAGCGCACTCCATACAAATAATGTCGCCACACTTTTAGAGTAAACACCACGGTGCTAACTCCAAATCGTGAGTTGGATAATTACTCTCATGAACCTTCAACTGTCAAGAAGCGTAAGGCACAACTTGACCTTCCTGCATAAGAACACCTCCTAATCCCATCTTAGAAGTATCGCAAAACACTTCATAAGACTTGTTAGGATCGGGAATGATCGACACTAGATAAGTAATCAATCTCTCTTTCAAATACATGAAACTTTGCTTGCAACCAGAATCCCATTCGTAAGTAAAGTCCTTTCTAGTAAGCTTAGTCAATAGTAACGCCAACTGAGAAAAACCTTGGATGAACCTTCTGTAGTAACCTGCCAAACCTAAGAAACTTCTCACTTCCGAAGCATTCCCCGGTCTCTCCCAATTTATCACGACTTCAATCTTTGATGGATCCACTGCTACATCTCCCTGAGATATAACATGTCCAAGAAACTTGACTTCCGGCATCCAAAACTCACACTTTCTAAACTTAGAAAAAAATTGCTTCTCTTGCAATATTGATAGAACAATCCTCAGATGCTCTTCGTGCTCTTGTGGAGTACGAGAATAAATAAGAATGTCATCAATAGAGATTACAACAAACTGATCCAAGTAAGCTTGAAATATCCAGTTCATGTAGTTCATAAAAACAACTGAAGCATTCGTTACACCGAAAGGCATCACTAGAAATTCATAATGACCATAACGGGTTCTGAACGCAGTCTTCAGTACATCGGAACTCTTTACGCGAATCTGATGATAGCCCGACCTCAAATCAATCTTCGAGAACACACAGATTCCTTTCAGTTGATCTAAGAGATCGTCTATCCTCGACAAGGGATACTTGTTCTTGATAATAACTTTGTTCAACTTACGGTAATCAATACACAACTGCATACCACCGTCCTTCTTCTTTACCAATAAAACAGGGGCTCCCCTTGGTGAAACACTTGGCGTAACAAAATGTTTTGCCATCAAATCCTCTAATTGGTCTTTCAATTCTCTCAACTCGAGCGGTGCCATCCGATAAGGGGAGACGAATATAGGATACGTTCCCGGTATCAGGTCAACTGAGAATACAACTTCTCTTACTGGAGGTAAGGAAGTTACATCCTCGGGAAAGACTTCAGGAAATTCAAAAACTATTGGAATATTCAAAACTTGTTGACCATTACTTTCCTCTTAAGTAAGGACCAGTAAGACGAACTTCTCTTTCTCAAATAATTTTTTTACCATTCCAACCATACCTTCCCAGATTGTTGTCAACACATCTTTCAGAGGAGCTTCTACGGATGGAATAAGGATCAACTTCTCTTCACATCCAATGAACACAGAGTTAGCGAATAACAAATCCATTCCCAAAATAACGTCAACTTTCTTAAGGGGTAGACAAATAAGATCAATCTGGAAAATTCTACCATCCATGCACAAGGTACAATTCTCACACATGAGAGGTGTCTCAACCGTTTCATCCATAGCGGTAGTAACCACCATAGGAGGAGACAAGGGAAAAACTCGTAACCCAAGTCGCTTCACATAACTATTAGAAACGAAAGAATGTGTACCTCCACAATCAAATAAAACAAGACAAGGATGTTCATTAATAAGACATGTACTCGCAATAAGAGAGTTGTCGACTTTAGTCTTTCTAGCATCCATAGTGTAAACCCTTGCTTGAACTTGATTCTTCGACTTGGTACAATCCCTTGACATATGGCCCACTTCATCACAATTGTAACACCTTAATACCCCATCGTGACACTTACCAAAATGACGCTTGCTACACAACCCTACACAAGGGTGGAGTGTTAGGTCCAACATTTTGAACTTGTTTCCCTTTGAAGGGTTAAGGCCTTGGCCTAAAAGGTTGATTCACCCTTCCACGATCACTTTGAACCGCCCTTCCAGCACTTGCTTCAGTTTGCACTTTCTTCAAACTATACTCAACAACATAGCATTGTCTTAACATTTCGGAATAAGTAGTGAAGTCCCTTTGAGAGACACTATGAGAAATTTCAGCCCTTAGTCCAAACAAGAACTGGTCAATCTTCCACCATTCATCCAGAACAAACATAGCTTTCCTAGAATAAGCCTCCATGTCTTCGAACTTTTCTGCATAACTGATCACAATCATGCTTCCTTTCCTAAGTTGCTGGATTTCAAATTCCTTCTGGGTCCTCAAAGAACTCGAAAAGTATTTCTCCATAAAGGTTGTCTTAAACTGTTGCCACACTTTCAGAACCTTAAGTACCTGAAATAATAACATCAACATGGGGTGAGATAAAACAACTCAGTGAGTTCCCTATCTTAGAGTTCCCTTGACTCTAAAGGTTCAATTCTAAACAATACTCAAGTCGGGGGAAGGCCTAGACTTCGAGTCACATAACAACTAGAGACAAACCAAGAAACAAGGGAGCACAAAGTGCTTTAAGGCATCTTTCCCCGCCCAACCACCCAAGGGTAAACGAGCACGGGTCACTCGATCCTTAACGTATAGTTTCTCCCGCCCAGCCACACAAGGGCACTACAACACGGGTTACTCATTATCTATCTAAGGTACTCTCCCTGCTCAGCCACACAAGGGCACTTCAGCACAGGTCACGGTGCCTTACCACAAAGTAATTTCCCCGGCCATCCCACACAGGGAGATCTCGACACGGTTCACTCGTTACTTATCCTAATGGAAACTTTCCCCGCCTAGCTGTAAACACCCCAAATTTGCCCTCACCCATTCATACCATGGCTTGTGATCATCTCATATGCATAAACACAATCATATCATCTCACATCTCATTTTTGATTCACTGCATAGTTTCTAAGGCATCTGCACCTAGGGTTTGTGATCTGAGCAATCTCAAAGCATCTTGAGCCATTCCAAAGGCCACCAATCAACTCAAAGTGGTCCATGTGTGTTCTTATGTCATATTCCATCTCCTCAAAGTCAAAATTGCAGAGGAATCACAAGAACTAGGGTTTGAGTGGATGCAGGGCCAGTTTGAACTGCACAGTTGACTAAAATTAGGGTTTTGGTTTCAGAGGCCATAACTCCAAATTTTTTGGTCATTCTTGTTTCCATTGATCTCTATGTGGTATAGGGAGTATACATGTCAATTTTCATGAAGAAATTCCATGGGGAAGTCACCTGATCAAAGGTTGACTTTTCAGACAAGTCAGTGTAAAATCAGGGCATCTGAGGCCCCCAATGACCCAACCAATGGGTGATCTTCATCATTTTGAGTGTATTTGGTCTTTATTTGATCATGGAAGAAGGTTGAAGTTCATAAAAATCAAGAATTTAGGTTTTTTGCAAATGTTGACTTTTTGGGCATAGTTGACTTTTCAAGAATGCATCATTTTAGGTCATTTTTCAAGCCATGATTCTTGATCCAAAAATGCTTCAAATGGAAAAACTTTGGTCATGAAAGTTGTAGATCTCATTTTTCCCTTTTCAAAAAGTACAAGAACATGATCAAACTCTTCTTGAATCAAAAGTTATGGCAATGCAAAGTTGGCTAAAATCATTGATTTTCAAGGCATGCCCTAAGTGAGAATTTTGCAAAGTCATGAACCAATGCATTATGTGACCTCTAATTCATTTGAAACCATTACACAAACATTCTATGAGCCTTAAAAATCAGAATTGGACCAAGTTTCCCCATGGTTTGGTTTGTGTAACAAGACTTTCTCACATGTGAACCAAAGTTGCAACAAGTTGCAAAACTCATGATCATGCTTCCTACAACTTGCAGCCTTGGATGCTGAGCTTTGCTAGGCCTCTCCCTCACCCTTGCTGCGCCAGCCCATGCCTTGTACTTGCCTAGACCATGAGCCATACTTCTCTTACACATTATTTGACTTTTTGCAAAAGGTAACTTACCAATCAATAAAGGGCATGTCTTGTCAACTGACCAATGAGAGAGAGTTATGTGGACAATTTGCAAGCAAGACATAACACTAAGCAAGCCTGAAACTGATTAATTCATCACATTCACAAAAACACTCCCAATTGCAACTTGTTTCGGATCTGATTCCATAGCTTGCAAACACTCAAACTATCTTCACCATTCAACTCACCTTGCTCCATAGACCACCCAGCACCAAGAACCCAAGCCTGAAACAACCAGAACACTCCACTGCCATTCCTTACCTCACTTTGCAGTTTCATTCGAATCTTTCTTTCTAGCTCACAAACAGCCAAACTAACACCACAGACCTTCTCAAAACATCATCAGGATCACAAACAACCCTTCACCATGACCTGAAAGTGCCTAAAACACCATTGCCATTTCTGATCAAGCTTGAGCAGAAGCTGTCGAATCTCATTATCCAGCCAACACAAACTTCTTTTGAGCATTCAAACATCTTCTGGGGACCAAGTGGAGTAGTTTGCACTGAAGGAAGTGGCCAGAAAGTCCTCAAACTGAATGCTTCGAATCTCAGGTAGCCTGAAATTTATTTTTCCAGAAATTGTTTTTCTTGTTACAAACTTGTTCTATGTGCTTCACTGATCATCCTGGTATCATTGGTTTTGAAAATGGCTTTGATTTGAGAGTTTAATTTGTCTCTGAAACCTGCGTGCCCTAGAACTTGTTCTCTTCGATTCAGTTTGTTTAGGAAGAATAAATTTGTTTTAGGATAGGGGTTTGATTCGTGAGGATGTGAGGAACATTTCCATGGTTTTAGATTTCATTTTAGTGACCTAGGGAAGGATTTGGAAGTTTTCAGGGGAGAAGGTCACCGGAGAAGACGACCGGAGCTCGTCTCCGGTGACCTGAAAGTGATTAGTCATTTAATTAGGGTTAGGGCAAGTTTTAAATGTGAGCCACTGGATCTTGTTTCCCGCGTGTGAGTGTGTGGCTGAGATCATGCCATTTTCAATTAATCAGGATTAATTAATTCTAATTAGGTTTAATAAATTAATTAGTCAGGTTTGAATTATGACCATTGGATCTGGCGCGTGGTCAATGGTTTCCTTTCCAGATTGCATCTCAGCCTCTCATTGTGCATACTTCAGTTTAATTTATTTTTAATTCATTTTTATTTCAATTAACTTGCATAATTATTTTAAAATAGCTAAAAATTCTTAAAAATTATGAAACTTTTTCTTAAAAGTTTTATTAATTTTTAAGACACAAAAACATTTTTATTTTATTTTTTATCATAAAAAAAGTATTTTTAAATATTTAAAAGATTATTTTTAATTGATTAATGGGAATTAATTAATTAAAAATACTTTTAGGTATTTAAAAATTACAAAAAAATTCATGAAATGTTCTAAGACATTTAGAAACATTGTCCAACCTTCAAACCAAATTTCTTTTTTGATCTTGATGCATTTTAAGAATTTTTCATTGAATTAAATCATATTTTGTGCATTATTTTGATCATAAGTTCCAAAAATCATTTCTGCCTATTGGAGAAGAGTTGGACATTGGTTCTTTTTGCATTGTTTTGTGTTTGGCATGTAGTTTCTAGGGTAAAATGGCCATGATTTGATCTTGCATTTTCCATATTGTTTGGCTTTTCTTTAGTTAAGAACCCTAAAAAACCCTAATAACTTAGAAAATTCATATCTTGAGATTGGTTGAGAGTTGAGAGTTCCCCTTTGGGTAGTGATTTAGTATAGGTTTAGGGTTTCTTTGGTTGGCATTTTCCATTTTTTATCTTAGGGTTTGCCTCTGTTTTGAGTTTTTGTTTGATGTTTGGTCCATGAACCCTAATTTGGGCTTCCATTTGCATCCTTCTTGCATTTCCTTGCATAACATGACTTGTCTCTTCATTTTGTGCATTCTTGTGATTCATTTGACATCTTAAGACATTTAGAAAGCATGTTTGATCATTGCATTGCATATTTGCCATGTCATTTGTCTTGTATGCTTCATAACATTTCATGCTTGTTCATGCTCCTTAGCTTGCATCATTTGCATTCATAATCTTGTATGAACATCCCCATGCCTTGCCTCATGTTTGCAGCATCTTATAACATCATAATCATCATCAACATGCTTCTGGTTTGGTCTAGCATCATGTCATTTCATTTCATTTAGCATTGCATTGCATTTCTTTCTAACATTTCAGGTGGTAAGTGAACTTGAGAAGTGAATTTGCTTTCACTTCTCATAACTTTTCTTTTCATCTCTCTTGCATCCATTGCTGCATTTCTATTTGTGTATGAGTTTGGGCTTGCTCATTCTTCTTCTTCCTACTTTCTTTCTTCAAGTGACTTGACTTCTTGAATGAAGCAAGTTGCTTTGCTTCTCTTGATCCTGTTCATCTGCTTCCTGGTGGCTCCTTTGAAGATTGTTCTTGAAAACCTCACAAACCTTAGGATCAACCAAGCATGACAATGAATTAGGGTTTTGATTAGTATCCCCTCATAGTTTTACCTTTGTGTCTCTCTTTGAGTCCTCTCTTCTCACCTCATAATCAGGGACTAAACCCTAAAGGCTTTAAGACTTTGTGATTAAGCTTATGCCTGCATCCTTCTTTTAGGATGGAGTGTATAACTTTAATCCTAAGTGTTAAACCCTTAATGTGTTTAAATCTCTTAATCAATTCACCTAATAATCATCAAGACATCACTTGTAACTTGGGCCTTGCATTAGGGTTCTAATTCTTCCTTAAGTGGTTAAGAAGGACTAACCCTAGTGTTAATGGACAAGTCCCCCTCAAGTTGTCTTACAAATCATAAAAATCACTTCATCAACATATCATTAAATAAAATCCACTTAATAAAGGCTTTGTTTTGTCATGAGTTTAATCCCTAATCACGGATTAAGTTGAGGAGCTTTCCTCAGCTTAAACATTCTCATCTATCATCCTTCCTTTAGGATGGTGTAATGAGTCTGTTTAATCCCTGATTATGGCTTAACCTCATTACTCAACACTAAACAAAAACCACAAAAACATCTAAATAATCACAAGTAGGTTAATGATCTTAACCCTGCATCAAAGGTGATTAAGTGTGAGAATCTGACTTCACACTTAAGGTATTCTCATTACCCCTAATCAGAGGGATGATGTGATGAGTTTACTAAATCCATTGGTTTAGGCTTAAGCTCATTAACTTATGACAAACTTCCAAAAGCAATAAAAGACTGAAAACACAAAAACAAACAACAATCGTCTCCTTCGGGATTCTTTCCTCATCTCATTCACTCACAAACGAGAACTTGCTTCTTCCGTCTAATGCAAGACAGTTTGCACCTGAGCCAGACAGGTCATACACTTGAGCATTGACAAGCAAGCAGTTCACAAGTCAATTCATCTTTCAGTCTCTTTGGGTCGAACTACGGTGTTCTGACTTCCTCATTGCACGAGAGGATACGTAGGCATAACTTAACAGTTATCGAACAAAAGTCTCTGTATATTCCCCCTCTTTCCAGCATTATTCTTTAAGCCTCATGATCTTGAGCATCTTATTCTTGATCTCACACTGACACTGTATATGCTACACTTCACACTCTTTTACACTGACACCTGTACATCTTTCCAGCTCTTTTACACACAAATTGCACTGACACTACCCCTTTAAAACACAAATCTTTCAAGCGTGGATCCCGTCGAGTACGGCGGACAATCTGGGTGCTAATACCTTCCCAGGTTGTAACCAACCCCCTTTCTCAGTCTCTCTGGTTCGCAACCGTCTTATCCATATCTTTCTAGGTCTATGCAGCATTGCCTTTCCTCCGGGATAAAAATGCCTAGCTGGCGACTCTATTCATCTCCAGTGAGTTCACGGCTGTGTGTTCTCATTGTCCCTCTCGCCGACCGTTCGCGTCTGTACCCTTATCTGACCTGGTGTCACTTATCGGGAGCGACAGCTTGGCGACTCTGCTGGGGACCCTTATACTGCAACCAGGGCTTCTGGTTCTTTTTGTGGGTTCCTCCTAGCGCTTGATTGATTTGTGTTTACTGGGGTGTTATGTGCTTGTTTGTGCTTGTATTTATTTTTGTTTATTGCTTTATGTACAGTTACTTTACTGCTTTCTTTATTGCATTTATTTATCATACTGTCATTACTGCTGGCTGGATCTGGTTTTGTTGGGTGGGTGATTCATTGAGAGTTAAGATCCTATACCTGGGATCTGAGTGACACCTAGGTTAGAGTGAATCATATTCTTTCCCATTCCATTTCGGTCTGGTGCGGGAATATGAAACACGGTTCAGATATGGGTTTCTTCTTGAGAACTCTGTGTTGCAGATTTCCTGCAATGCTAGGGCTATCTGGGAAGCCTGCTAAGTCTGGATGACCTTTCAGTATTGACCTTCAGAAACTGAGGTGAATTAGAGGAGGAATTGTTATGGTTATTGTAAACACTGTACCTCCGGGTTAGAAGTGTTTACACTTCTCATAACTGATCCAAGTCTGAGGATCCTTGTTCTAGATCATCACCTGTGAGGGGGGTTGGGCTGTTTACAGGTTTGCAGGTACCTTGACCTCAGAATACCCTGTTACTTTGACTTTGTTAAGAATGCTCCATGTTGGATAGTTCTTGTGATTCTAAACCCTGGACTTGTGGCTCTTTATTTGAGTCCCCTACCTTGGTTACTGGATTTATAGACCTCCATCTGGGATTCTTGAACACACATGGATCTATACCAAGGCAGTTAATCAGATCCAGCTCAGTCACAAACCCTTGCATTTCATTTGCATACATACCCATTGCATCATATTAACATGTGCTTATTTGTGTTTCAGGGTATCCATTTTCATCTGGTTTTGGTTTTGACCCCATCTGTAGTTTTGACCTATCTCCACCAGCACTTGCTTCAGCTTGTCAGCCATATACTTCAGTTACTTGCACTAGCCAGCCAGTGGCCCACTTCTCAACCTCTTCATCAACACTTATTCTACTCAGTCTCAGCACTTATGGCTCCAAAGAAAGGCAACATCACATATCATTTCTTCCAACCAGACTTATCAGACATCAGGAGGATCCAAACCCTGATCACTCCAGATCATGTACCTTTGTTCAGGGAGCATTATGGGGATATACTTGACTTGGTCATGGATCTGGACCCATCTCAGAGAAGCCTGATCCATACCTGTATTCAGTTTTATGACCCCCCATTGAGATGTTTCACCTTTCAAGACTTTCAGTTGGGTCCTCTCTTGGAAGAATACTCATCTTTGATTGGTTTGCCTATCAAGAGAGAAATCCCTTTCAACCCTGAAATGGTCTTTCCCAGCAATGGAGAGGTGGCAAAAGCTTTGCACCTGGAACCTACTTTGATTGAGCAGCATATGACCTCTAAAGCTGGGATCCCTGGTTTTCATCTTGACTTCCTGATTTCTCAAGTTGGTTTGAAGGCTTCCCTGGGGGAATGGAAAGCTGTTTGTGCTCTGTTGGCCTTAAGTGTATATGGAATGGTGCTGTTTGCAGATGAGTCTCGATTCATTAGCAAAAATGCAATCCATTTGTTCATCCTGAAGAACCCAGTGCCAACTTTGCTAGGAGATCTCTATTACTCAGTACATCAGAAGAATGAGAAGCAGAGGGGAAGGCTAGTGAGGTGTTGTGCTCCATTATTCCATGCTTGGCTTCTAAAGCATCTACCCAGGACAGATGCATTCCTAAACCCTCATCAGCAAAGCAACTGGGCTAAGAGGCTCACTACTCTCACTTCAGCAGACATCAGATGGTGTACTCAAGGCACCAAGGGCAGAGATATCATCACCAGCTGTGGGCACTTTCCCAATGTGCCCTTAATAGGAGTTAAGGGAAGTATCAATTACAACCCTCTGCTGTTCAGGAGGCAATTAGGCTATGCACTGGTCCATACTCCCAGGGAGCAAGACTTGGTTGAGACCCTCTACTGTGAGAACAAGATTAGTCTGGCAATTGTTAGGCAGGCTGCCTGGGCCTGGGATCATGTTCAAACCAAGGGAACCATCATTCTGGGGAAGTGCAATAATGTGGCATCAGCCCAATATTATGAGTGGTCCCATGCTAGGGCCCAACTCTCTGGAATGCCCTTCACCATAGAAGACATGCCTGAGTCATCTTCAGCACCACCCCCTGCCACTATCAGTTTGGAAGAGTTTGAGAGCTTGAAAGAAAGAAATGAGAAGCTAACCCAGGCTTTGCAGAAAACCCTCCGGGAGAGGAGTGAAGGTGTGAGGGAGATTGAGAGATTGGAGAAATTGAGGGTGGAACACTTGACTAAGATTGAGAAGTCTGGAGATTATATCAACAAGTCTAAAGCTGGTGAACAGATTCTGAAGAATGCTTGTAAAGAAGCCCAGTTCCAGAGAGCAAGGACAGACTTGTATTTGAAAGAGAGTCAGGCCAGGTGGGTCCGGATCACTGAGGCCCGTACTCTAGAAGACAAGAGAGTTCAAGACAAGATGGAACAGATGGAAAAAGCCCTGGCAGCAGCCCAGAAGGAAATATCAGAGCTAGAAATCAGAGCTGGAGTGAAGAGGTCTAAAGATCAAAGTCAGAACAAGAAGTTGACTGCAGCTGTTGCAACAAGAAACCTTCTCATTAGAAGTCTCACGGAGCGTCCGGCTGATCCTGTGACCGAAGCACTTCTTAAGGAAGTTCGTGAGGATGAGTTTGGCCTTGGAGTTTGATCATTTGCTTGTTGTTGTTCCTTTTCATGTACTTTTGCTTTTTGTGATGTATTTTGACCCCTTTGAGGGCTTGTGTTGTAAAAATGAACAAGTTGTATTTATTTCACCTTTTGTAATATATTTGTGTTGGTTCACTTCAAAAGCAACTTCAACAGCAGCATCTTCAAAGGGTCTGAAAGGGTCAAAACTGGAGGCCAAACCGGATACCTTGATAGCAAATAAGCATAACTGCATTGCATGCTAACCTTTTATTTGTTTTGTAGGGTTTTGTTTTGTTGATGCTAACCTTTGTTGTGATATTCAGGAATTATTGCTCGCCGCCGGGTATTTCCTCTTAACAGGCCACACAGGTACCCAACTAGAAACAACCTTCCGGGAATCCAGATGGATCAGATGCAGCAGGACCTTACGGAGGTCAGAAACCAGATGGCCAACGAAAGGTTGGAGATGAGAACTCAGATAACACAGTTCATGGAAGTGATGAACAACTTAGCTCAAAGCCAGGAGAGGCTCAGAGCTTTGGTAGAGGGAAGGAATCAAGAGGAGCCCCATGTGGGGACTGCAGGCACAAGTAACAATGAAAGGGTGCAACCACATGTTAACCCCCCTGTGTTTGGTCCCCATCTCCATCCTGAGGTTAATATTCCTGCAAACATTCAAGGGACAGCCACTGCAGCCAGAGTACTTCAAGAAGATCCTCAGGAGGATCAATTTACAGTAATGGGTGCTGGAGAGGAAACTTATGATAGGAGACTGGATGAAATGGCTGAGAAGTTGAGGTCTTTAGAATCTCAAAATTCTTTGGGGTTCGACGTCATGGACATGGGTTTGGTAGATGGGGTCAGAATCCCCCACAAGTTCAAGCCTCCTTGTTTCGAAAAGTATAATGGGACTTCATGCCCCCGGACTCACTTGCAATCATTTCTGGGAAGGCTGAAGGCCTATACAATGGATGAGAAACTTTGGATGTTCTACTTTGAAGACAGCTTGACTGGAGCTTCGAGGGAGTGGTATTCCCATCTGACAAGAGCAACAATTAGATGCTGGAAGGACCTGGCAGAGGCCTTCATCAGACAGTATCAATACAACTTAGATATGGCACCCAATAGGACTCTCCTTATGGGAATGTCACAGTCGTCAAGGGAAAGTTTCCGAGAATATGCCCAGAGATGGAGGCAATTGGCTGCTGCCGTTCAACCACCAATGTCTGAGAGAGAAATGGCAGACATGTTTATGAACACTCTCCAGGGAACGTATATTGACAGGTTGGCTGCTTTCTCTTCCACAAGCTTCGCAGATGTTGTTATAGCTGGGGAGAGAATTGAAAGCCTGTTGAAGATGGGTAAGATCTCCGATAATGGTGCCAGCTCGTCCAGTAGTACAAGAAAGCCTTTTGCAGGCCCGAGAAGGACTGGCGAGACCAATGCCATTCACACCAACAGGGGTAGGCCCCAATATGTTCAAAGGTCAATAGCAGCAGTCACTATCCCTGCTCCAGCTCATCCTCAGCCAGTCTATCAACCTCCTCGACAAAACTTCCAACAACAACCTCAGTATCATCAGAATCAGTACCCTCCAAGAAACTTCAACAGCAACAACAACAACAACAACAATCAACAAAGGCCATTCCAACAAAGGCCATCCCAAGCTAACCGAGTGATCGACCCGATCCCAATGCCGTATGCTGCCTTGTTGCCACAACTTCTGAAACTCAACCTAGTTGAGCTAAGAACGTTGGCACCTCCGGATCCCAACAGTTTACCAAGGAACTATGACTCCAATGCTAGGTGTGCTTTTCATTCAAACGCACCTGGTCACAGTACAGAAAAATGCAGGGCTCTGCATATGAAGGTACAAGACCTGGTAGACTCCAAGGCTCTGAATTTTGCACCTCCGCCCAATGTCAATAAAAACCCAATGCCAAACCATGGTGGTCCCCGAATTAACGCTATTGAAGAAGACCAACCGTCTTATTTAATAACTAGTGTGGATCAGATCAGGACACCATTGGTGGAAATCAAAGCTCAACTCCGCGAAAACCAAATATTTCCGGGGTGTGAACTAGGGTGTCCCTATTGCAATATTTCATGGAATGGGTGTGAGGACCTGAGGAATGGCATTGACAGCCTTATTCAGAGTGGCCTGCTACAGATCACTACATCATTCCCGACAAATCCGGCAACTTCATCAGCAACGGTGTCAGAACCTCCTACAACTGCAGCAACTATTGTTCCCGACAATTCATCAGCACCATCAACAAGTACTTCATCTGTCCTCCCAAATGATCAGTTTTCAACAGTTTCTCCTGCTACAACTTCAGCTTCATTCCATTTCGAATCTCCATCAACGACAACAACAGTCCTTTCAACAGTACCTCCTACAACACCAGCAATCAATCATGAAGATGTCTCCACTGTTACCATATTCTACGATCCTGAAAGTAGTTCCGCCTACCATTCAGAAGGTGCTGCTCCCGCCAGAGCACCGGTTACAATCTTTTATGATCCACAAACAATTACAGTCCCTTCAGCAGCAGCAATCAGTCCAGTCACTGTCACGGTGCCTGGACCAGTACCATATGAAAGCAATAGGGCCATCCCTTGGCACTATGGCTCTGACGTGTACTGTGAAGGGAAAAGAATCACTCTTGAAACATCAGCACCTGCACCGCAAGTAGATAATGTGGGGGGAGGCGGAGGCTTCACTCGAAGCGGACGTCTCTTTGCTTCACAAGTTCAAAGACCTACTGCCGAAGCAGAAGCTGCTGCCAAGGCAAGAGGAAAAGGCCCGGTGTAGGAAGATCCAGCTGCCAAAGAAGCCCTGAAAACTCCATTCGATCAGGAAGTTGATGAGTTTATGCGAATCATCAAAAAGAGTGATTATAAAGTTGTGGATCAACTTCACCAGACTCCATCCAAAATCTCCATCCTCTCACTGCTTATGTGCTCCGAAGCCCATCGGAATGCACTACTCAAGGTCTTGCACGCAGCTTACGTGCCTGAAGAGATTACTGTCAACCAGTTGGAAACCGTGGTTGGAAATGTTACTGCTAGCAATGGGCTAGGGTTTACCAATTCTGACCTGACAGTGGATGGCCGCAACCACAACAAAGCCTTGCACATAACCATGGAATGCAAAGGAGCTGTCCTTTCTCATGTGCTGGTGGACACAGGTTCTTCCCTGAATGTCTTACCAAAGAAGGCTCTGGTGAAGTTAGAATACGATGGATTGGCATTGAGACCCAGCAACCTGGTGGTAAGAGCCTTTGATGGTTCTAAGAGATCGGTTCTGGGAGAGATTGAGCTACCTGTGACAATTGGCCCACAGACCTTTAAAACTATCTTTTATGTGATGGACATTCAGCCCGCCTACAGCTGTTTGTTGGGTAGACCCTGGATTCACGCCGCCGGCGCAATAACGTCTACCCTTCACCAAAAGTTAAAATTTGAGTGGGAAGGTCAAGTTGTCACAATCTGTGGGGAAGAGGACATTTTTGTCAGCCACCTGGCAACCTATAAGTACATTGAGATGGATGGGGAGATCCATGAAACAATGAGCCAAGGTTTTGAAGCCTTGAACGTCAATGAAGCATCTGCTGTATCTGGTACTCCAATGTCGTCATACCAACAAGCCCGGAAGGTTGTTGAGGAAGGAACTGCCCAAGGCTGGGGCAAACTGCTATCGGTGGAGAAAAAAGAGGACAAATTTGGGTTGGGTTACAGACCAACTCAACATCAAGCAAAGGCTGCTGTAGAGCCAGGTTTTGTCAGTGGGGGGATGCTCACCCCCGGTGCTATCAACTGTTTGGAAGACGAGCTGGAAGAGGAGCGCAATCTGGAGAATTGGATTCGTCCAAAGATCCCGGGGAGCAGTGTCTTGAACTGGTCTTCCCAGGAAATTATAAGAGTTACTCATGCAGAGTAATTATTATTTCCTGTATTTTTTATAGCATGCATCAAAGTCTTGCATCTTGCCCAAGATGACAAGGCTCATTTTGTAATCAGGGCCATCTGTACTTTTGTGCAAACAAGATTAAATTAATGAAATATCAGACATCTTTTTGCAAACGAGTCTTTTCTTTTATGCTCACTGTTTTTCCATTTTTTCTTTTTGTACAAAAATAAATGGCGGTGTTTTCAAAATGATAACTTCATTTCACTTTTTCTAAAGCAAGATTAAAATCAATCACTAAAATGAACAAACTTAACCCTTGCAGAGAGTGCCTTCCTGACAGCACCGACAACAGCACGGCTATGACATCGTATGACTTTGACAATCCAATCAATCAAGCTGATGAAGGGGTTGGAGAAGAATATGAGCTTCCTGAAGAGCTAGCCAGGTTGTTGAGACAGGAGGAAAAAGTTATTACCCCTCACCAGGAGGAGATTGAAGTGATTAATCTTGGTACGGAGGAAGACGTGAAAGAGGTTAAAATCGGGGCCTGCCTGCAAGACTCAGTGAAGAGACAACTGATAGATCTGCTTCAAGAGTATGTTGATGTGTTTGCTTGGTCGTATCAAGATATGCCAGGGTTGGATACCGACATTGTTGTGCATAAGCTGCCTTTGAGGGAAGAATGTCCACCAGTTAAACAGAAGCTGCGCCGAACTCGCCCAAACATGGCTATGAAAATCAAAGAAGAGGTACAAAAGCAGTGGGACGCCGGGTTCCTTGCTGTGACTAGCTACCCGCCGTGGGTTGCTAATATAGTGCCTGTGCCTAAGAAAGATGGCAAAGTAAGAATGTGTGTTGACTACCGGGATCTGAACAGAGCCAGCCCGAAAGATGACTTCCCATTACCTCATATTGATGTATTGGTGGATAACACGGCTCAGTTCTCGGTATTCTCCTTCATGGACGGATTTTCAGGATATAATCAGATCAAGATGTCACCTGAAGACATGGAGAAGACAACATTCATCACGCCTTGGGGCACGTTCTGTTACAAAGTGATGCCATTCGGACTAAAGAATGCTGGTGCGACATATCAACGGGCTATGGTGACATTATTCCACGATATGATCCACAAGGAAATAGAATGTTATGTGGATGATATGATCGCCAAGTCCCTTACAGAGGAAGATCACCTGGTGAATCTGCTGAAGTTGTTCAAGCGCCTGAGGAAGTACCAACTAAAGTTGAACCCCAACAAATGCACATTCGGGGTGCGATCCGGTAAGCTGCTGGGCTTTATTGTAAGCGAGAAAGGGATTGAAGTGGACCCTGATAAAGTCAAAGCTATTCAGGAGATGCCTGCACCGAAAACTGAGAAAGAAGTTCGAGGGTTCTTAGGTCGATTGAACTACATTTCACGGTTCATATCTCACCTCACGGCAACCTGTGAACCCTTGTTCAAGCTGTTAAGAAAGGAACAAACGGTCAGGTGGAACGAAGACTGCCAGAAGGCTTTTGACAAGATCAAGGAGTACTTACAAGAACCTCCAATCCTCATGCCGCCAGTTGAAGGAAGACCTCTGATTATGTACTTAACAGTATTAAAAGAATCAATGGGGTGTGTGCTGGGCCAGCATGACGAGTCTGGTCGAAAAGAGTATGCAATATACTACCTAAGCAAAAAGTTTACCGACTGTGAACAACGTTATTCACTGCTCGAGAAAACTTGCTGTGCTTTAGCGTGGGCTGCTCGCCGACTGAGACAGTATATGTTGACCCACACTACCTTATTAATCTCAAAAATGGATCCAGTTAAGTACATTTTCGAGAAGCCAGCGCTTACCGGACGGGTTGCAAGATGGCAGATGATTCTCACAGAATACGACATACAGTACACCTCTCAGAAAGCCATCAAGGGCAGTGTACTATCTGAATATCTTGCTGAGCAACCCATTGATGACTACCAGCCTATGAGGTTTGACTTCCCTGATGAAGACATCATGTTCATAAAAGCAAAAGATCATGAAGAGCCTATTCACACTGAAGGGCCTGACCCAGAAGAAGAATGGACTATGATGTTTGATGGGGCTGTTAACATGAATGGGCGTGGTGTTGGTGCAGTACTCATTACACCAAAAGGAGTTCACATGCCTTTCTCGGCAAAACTCACTTTCAACTGCACTAACAACGAAGCTGAATACGAAGCTTGCATTATGGGTCTTGAGGAAGCCATCGACCTCAGGATCAAGACATTGACCGTATTCGGAGATTCAGCTTTGGTAGTCAATCAAACCAATGGGAAATGGTATACACACCAGGATCATCTGATACCTTACAGGGATTATACAAGGAGGTTATTGACTTTCTTCACAACGGTCAAGCTTGAGTATATCCCTCGGGACGAGAACCAGTTTGCAGATGCTCTGGCTACCATTTCATCCATGATCAAAGTTCAGGCGGCTAACTTTGTACCCCAGATTTCAGTGTCTAGACTTGATAGACCAGCATATGTATTTGCAGCGGATGTTGTAAAAGATGATAAGCCTTGGTTCCATGACATTAAAAGCTTCTTGGAGGATCAAACATACCCACCTGGGGCATCTTCCAATGATAAGAAGACTTTGAGAAGGCTTGCTGGTAGTTTCTTTCTGAACACTGATGGGTCTTTATACAAAAGAAACTTTGATATGGTACTCCTCAGATGTGTTGACAAGACAGAAGCAGATTTGTTGATGCATGAAGTGCACGAAGGATCTTTTGGTACCCATGCTGGAGGGCATGCCATGGCTAAAAAGTTGTTAAGATCAGGCTATTACTGGATCACAATGGATGCAGACTGTTGTGCCCACGCCAGAAAATGCCATAAATGCCAGATTTACGCAGATAAAGTGCATGTGCCTCCCAATCCTTTGAACACCATGTCTTCACCATGGCCCTTCGCCATGTGGGGCATTGACATGATTGGCAAGATTGAGCCGACTGCTTCAAATGGCCACAGATTCATCCTGGTCGCCATTGACTATTTCACCAAGTGGGTTGAAGCAGCCTCATATGCAAACGTTACAAGACAAGTGGTAGCCAGATTTCTGAAAAGAGATATCATCTGTCGATATGGAGTTCCCGAGCGAATCATTACTGATAATGGTTCCAACTTGAACAACAAAATGATGGCAGAGCTGTGCCGGGACTTCAAGATCCAACATCACAATTCTTCTCCTTACAGGCCAAAGATGAATGGCGCTGTTGAGGCAGCCAATAAGAATATTAAGAAGATTGTGCAGAAGATGGTAGTCACTTACAAAGACTGGCACGAAATGCTACCATTTGCCTTGCATGGGTACCGCACATCAATCAGAACATCCACTGGGGCAACACCGTATCAGCTTGTGTATGGTATGGAAGCAGTCCTACCTGTTGAAGTTGAACTACCCTCGTTACGGGTATTAATGGATGTTAAACTGAGTGAAGCAGAATGGGTTCGGGCCCGATACGAACAACTGAGTCTGATCGAAGAGAAAAGATTGGCTGCAATCTGTCATGGGCAGTTATATCAGAAGAGAATGAAGAAAGCCTTTGATCAGAAAGTCAGACACCGAGAGTACCAAGTAGGGGATCTTGTGTTGAAAAGAATCCTCCCTCCTCATACAGACCACAGGGGAAAATGGACTCCAAATTATGAAGGACCATTTGTTGTAAAGAAAGTTTTCTCCGGTGGAGCACTGATGCTCAGCACCATGGATGGTGAAGATTTCCCATCCCCTGTGAATTCAGATGCAGTTAAAAAATACTTCGCATAAAATGACCCGCTGGACATAAAAACAGAATGTGAGTCCAGGCAAAAATAGGGCATCCCGGCGAGTCAAAAACAGAATAAAAGACTCGGGCAAAAATAAGGGAAATAAATGAAAAAATGTACACCTGCTGAGTTGAAAAGCCGCATTGGACAACTCAGGCAAAAATGGGTATCCCGATGGATTGAAAACCCGAAAGGGCGATCCATGCAAAATAAGGGAATGAGCGAACAACTGCATTCTGAATTCGTCTGTATCATTCACAACTTGGTAAGCTTCGAAAAGATCAAGCTTCAATCAGAATCAACTTTCTTCAGAAAGCAAGACGAGAAGAACGTCATTGTCATACGAGTCATAGCAGAAGAGGAAGCTCTTTGAAAGCGTCGTCAGCATCGCCAACACTTTATTTCTCAATTTGTAACAATCTCCTCATTTCAGGAGATATGTTTCTTTGACTGTATCTTGCCAATTCAGGGCACATGAATTAATAAAATCAGATTTTCAGTCATGTTTCGTTTTTTACATCTATGTTTTGCAAAGAATTGTCTGATATCTCTGAAAATACAATTGCATAAGTACAGATGCCTTTCTCTAAAAATAAAAGCACATGCTTACAGGGAATATACTTACTCTCGAAAGTACTTATCTCCTATGACGGAATCCGGTAAAGGATGCCTCGGGACCTTTTGTGCGTCTCCTTGTCTTTGCAGGATTGTAGGTATCCAGAACGCAACCTGGGGCATGCAAGTTACGTCTCAGCAAGATGGTGAATCATTATCAACTCGGTCTATCTTCCACATGGCACTGGAAGGGGCCCATTTCCCCAGCAAAGTTGCCAAATCAACATGCACTCAATCTCAGCATCTGAAGTGCTCTATCCCCAGCTGAGTTGCCTCTTGTTGCTCTCCCCAGCTGAGTTGCCTCTCACAGTTCCCCAGCCGAGTTGCCATTTCATCCTCAGCTGAATACAGAAGTCAGGGAACCATCTCCCCACAGAGTTCCAGCCTCTATCCAGAAGAGCAACGCATGAAGAGATCACAACAGAGTGAAGAAAGCTTCTACAAACCCCAGCTGGGTACCGTATTATAAGGATATGTCAACCAGTGACCTATATCCCTAAGCAAATATCCTCTTATTGGATCTACCAATGATCTCATCCCCAGCTGGGATGTTCACTTCAAGCGGATCGACCGGAGATCTTCATGGCAATGGGATCCGAATCCAGGATCGGTGCCTCTTTGCATAATCATAGCATTCGCATCATACTATCCCCTCAGAGCGTAGCATTCCGTCTAATACGGAGCATTACGGCAAAAATCAAACGCATAGCATAATCATAAGCCATGTTCTGAAGTAACACTTGTGAATAATAAACCGTTCATCATCGTTATACAAAAAATCCCCACCAGGGTCCCAGCAAAAGCAGTTGCCTCTCCAATCACAAACACCAGTATATACACCTTTTGGCACCCGTCCGTGTCATCACTCCCCAGTAAAGTCGCCTAAACATCTTCACGAACAAGATCACCCGTGTTACAGATACGTCCAGACACCCGTCCGTGTCAAATCACCAGCAGAAAGCCAAAGACATCCTCTTTGCACTCACATATACTTATATATACACTTTCTTGACGCCCGTCCGTGTCATATCCCCAGCGCAGTCGCTTACACCTTTATCACCCATACACTTGATAATGCTATACTTTTCTCTTTTGACACTCGTCTGTGTCACTCTTCCCAGCAAATAAACACTTATCTATACAATACTCACTACTCATTGGTACACTTATACAAGATACTCGTCCGTATCTTGTATACATCATCACTCATATCCCCACAGATTCGACAGTAGTCCTTGTTCTTTGTTAACCAGTTGGTACTCGTCCGTACCATCATCTCAGAACATTGCGTCTAGTGTTTGTTTCTACATGATACTCGTCCGTATCATAAGTCTTAAGGATGCTCGTCCGCATCTTTAATCCATACACCGTGGCAAACACTTATGTCTTCTTGAATATAGATACTCGTCTGTGTCTATTATTTCCCAGAAGGTTTCTTTCAGATTCAACACTCGTCCGTGTTCTTTGTTAACCAGTTGATACTCGTCCGTATCATCATCTCTGAACATGTGTCAGTTTGTTTCTACATGATACTCGTCTGTATCATAGTCTTAAGGATGCTCGTCCGCATCTTTAATCTATACACAATACCAAACACTTATACTTTCTTTTCTTGGTTGTGAACGCTCGTCCGTGTTCACTATATCCCCAGTAGATCACCAACAAAGCTTTTTCTTTTATCTGACACTCGTCCTGTGTCATGATAACCTTGAGAGCAGCCGTCCCCTGCTGAGTGGTCGTCCTCCACTTCTTGATGGTCGTCCTCCATCATGCTCATCCGATGGCCGTCCCCATCGTTGATTTTAGCAGCCGTCCCCTGCTAGGTGGTCGTCCTCCACCTTTTGATGATCGTCCTTCATCATTTTATCCAATGGCCGTCCCCATTGTTGATTTTGGCTATCTGACATTCGTCCTATGTCATGATAAACCTTGAGAGCAGCCGTACCCTGCTGAGTGGTCGTCCTCCACTTCTTGATGGTCGTCCTCCATCATGCTCGTCCGATGGCCGTCCCCATTGTTGACCTTTTCTATCCGATGGCCGTCCCCATCGTTGATATTTTCGGCAGCCGTACCCTGCCAGGTGGTCGTCCTCCACCTTTGATGGCCGTCCCCATCATATTTCTTTTATTCCCAACAGAGCAGCCGTCCCCTGCTAGGTGATCGTCCTTCACCTTTGATGGCCGTACCCCATCATCTGTTTATTTCATTTATTCTTTGACCCGATGGCCGTCCCCGTCGTGGTCCCTTTTCCTTTTAGCCCGATGGCCGTCCCCATCGTTGGTTACTTTGCTTTATGAACTTGATGGCCGTCCCCGTCATGTTTCATTAATCCCCAGAGAATTTTACAGCTTTATCTTGATGGCCGTCCCCATCATAATTTCTTATTTTTTTCCCAGCTAGTCGGCCGTCCCCGTCTTGGCTTTACCTTTTTATCCCCAGCATGTCGGCCGTCCCCGTCATTGCTTTATTTTCCGCACCTTCCCCAGCATGTCGGCCGTCCCCGTCATTGCTAGTTACCCAGCAGTCGTCCTCTGCTCGACGGTCGTCCTCCGTCGCCCACACTTTACAATATACTTTATTTCTTTCTTTTTTTCTGTGAGTGCAAATTTTGGACTGTCTTTGGTATTCAACCACAAGTTATCTTGTTTGGCCTGTTAAGCCGTTGCTTACAACCTGCACAGCTAACTCATGTTTGAATAGGGGCAGCTGTAAACACCCCAAATTTGCCCTCACCCATTCATACCATGGCTTGTGATCATCTCATATGCATAAACACAATCATATCATCTCACATCTCATTTTTGATTCACTGCATAGTTTCTAAGGCATCTGCACCTAGGGTTTGTGATCTGAGCAATCTCAAAGCATCTTGAGCCATTCCAAAGGCCACCAATCAACTAAAAGTGGTCCATGTGTGTTCTTATGTCATATTCCATCTCCTCAAAGTCAAAATTGCAGAGGAATCACAAGAACTAGGGTTTGAGTGGATGCAGGGCCAGTTTGAACTGCACAGTTGACTAAAATTAGGGTTTTGGTTTCAGAGGCCATAACTCCAAATTTTTTGGTCATTCTTGTTTCCATTGATCTCTATGTGGTATAGGGAGTATACATGTCAATTTTCATGAAGAAATTCCATGGGGAAGTCACCTGATCAAAGGTTGACTTTTCAGACAAGTCAGTGTAAAATCAGGGCATCTGAGGCCCCCAATGACCCAACCAATGGGTGATCTTCATCATTTTGAGTGTATTTGGTCTTTATTTGATCATGGAAGAAGGTTGAAGTTCATAAAAATCAAGAATTTAGGTTTTTTGCAAATGTTGACTTTTTGGGCATAGTTGACTTTTCAAGAATGCATCATTTTAGGTCATTTTTCAAGCCATGATTCTTGATCCAAAAATGCTTCAAATGGAAAAACTTTGGTCATGAAAGTTGTAGATCTCATTTTTCCCTTTTCAAAAAGTACAAGAACATGATCAAACTCTTCTTGAATCAAAAGTTATGGCAATGCAAAGTTGGCTAAAATCATTGATTTTCAAGGCATGCCCTAAGTGAGAATTTTGCAAAGTCATGAACCAATGCATTATGTGACCTCTAATTCATTTGAAACCATTACACAAACATTCTATGAGCCTTAAAAATCAGAATTGGACCAAGTTTCCCCATGGTTTGGTTTGTGTAACAAGACTTTCTCACATGTGAACCAAAGTTGCAACAAGTTGCAAAACTCATGATCATGCTTCCTACAACTTGCAGCCTTGGATGCTGAGCTTTGCTAGGCCTCTCCCTCACCCTTGCTGCGCCAGCCCATGCCTTGTACTTGCCTAGACCATGAGCCATACTTCTCTTACACATTATTTGACTTTTTGCAAAAGGTAACTTACCAATCAATAAAGGGCATGTCTTGTCAACTGACCAATGAGAGAGAGTTATGTGGACAATTTGCAAGCAAGACATAACACTAAGCAAGCCTGAAACTGATTAATTCATCACATTCACAAAAACAATCCCAATTGCAACTTGTTTCGGATCTGATTCCATAGCTTGCAAACACTCAAACTATCTTCACCATTCAACTCACCTTGCTCCATAGACCACCCAGCACCAAGAACCCAAGCCTGAAACAACCAGAACACTCCACTGCCATTCCTTACCTCACTTTGCAGTTTCATTCGAATCTTTCTTTCTAGCTCACAAACAGCCAAACTAACACCACAGACCTTCTCAAAACATCATCAGGATCACAAACAACCCTTCACCATGACCTGAAAGTGCCTAAAACACCATTGCCATTTCTGATCAAGCTTGAGCAGAAGCTGTCGAATCTCATTATCCAGCCAACACAAACTTCTTTTGAGCATTCAAACATCTTCTGGGGACCAAGTGGAGTAGTTTGCACTGAAGGAAGTGGCCAGAAAGTCCTCAAACTGAAAGCTTCGAATCTCAGGTAGCCTGAAATTTATTTTTCCAGAAATTGTTTTTCTTGTTACAAACTTGTTCTATGTGCTTCACTGATCATCCTGGTATCATTGGTTTTGAAAATGGCTTTGATTTGAGAGTTTAATTTGTCTCTGAAACCTGCGTGCCCTAGAACTTGTTCTCTTCGATTCAGTTTGTTTAGGAAGAATAAATTTGTTTTAGGATAGGGGTTTGATTCGTGAGGATGTGAGGAACATTTCCATGGTTTTAGATTTCATTTTAGTGACCTAGGGAAGGATTTGGAAGTTTTCAGGGGAGAAGGTCACCGGAGAAGACGACCGGAGCTCGTCTCCGGTGACCTGAAAGTGATTAGTCATTTAATTAGGGTTAGGGCAAGTTTTAAATGTGAGCCACTGGATCTTGTTTCCCGCGTGTGAGTGTGTGGCTGAGATCATGCCATTTTCAATTAATCAGGATTAATTAATTCTAATTAGGTTTAATAAATTAATTAGTCAGGTTTGAATTATGACCATTGGATCTGGCGCGTGGTCAATGGTTTCCTTTCCAGATTGCATCTCAGCCTCTCATTGTGCATACTTCAGTTTAATTTATTTTTAATTTATTTTTATTTCAATTAACTTGCATAATTATTTTAAAATAGCTAAAAATTCTTAAAAATTATGAAACTTTTTCTTAAAAGTTTTATTAATTTTTAAGACACAAAAACATTTTTATTTTATTTTTTATCATAAAAAAAGTATTTTTAAATATTTAAAAGATTATTTTTAATTGATTAATGGGAATTAATTAATTAAAAATACTTTTAGGTATTTAAAAATTACAAAAAAATTCATGAAATGTTCTAAGACATTTAGAAACATTGTCCAACCTTCAAACCAAATTTCTTTTTTGATCTTGATGCATTTTAAGAATTTTTCATTGAATTAAATCATATTTTGTGCATTATTTTGATCATAAGTTCCAAAAATCATTTCTGCCTATTGGAGAAGAGTTGGACATTGGTTCTTTCTGCATTGTTTTGTGTTTGGCATGTAGTTTCTAGGGTAAAATGGCCATGATTTGATCTTGCATTTTCCATATTGTTTGGCTTTTCTTTAGTTAAGAACCCTAAAAAACCCTAATAACTTAGAAAATTCATATCTTGAGATTGGTTGAGAGTTGAGAGTTCCCCTTTGGGTAGTGATTTATTATAGGTTTAGGGTTTCTTTGGTTGGCATTTTCCATTTTTTATCTTAGGGTTTGCCTCTGTTTTGAGTTTTTGTTTGATGTTTGGTCCATGAACCCTAATTTGGGCTTCCATTTGCATCCTTCTTGCATTTCCTTGCATAACATGACTTGTCTCTGCATTTTGTGCATTCTTGTGATTCATTTGACATCTTAAGACATTTAGAAAGCATGTTTGATCATTGCATTGCATATTTGCCATGTCATTTGTCTTGTATGCTTCATAACATTTCATGCTTGTTCATGCTCCTTAGCTTGCATCATTTGCATTCATAATCTTGTATGAACATCCCCATGCCTTGCCTCATGTTTGCAGCATCTTATAACATCATAATCATCATCAACATGCTTCTGGTTTGGTCTAGCATCATGTCATTTCATTTCATTTAGCATTGCATTGCATTTCTTTCTAACATTTCAGGTGGTAAGTGAACTTGAGAAGTGAATTTGCTTTCACTTCTCATAACTTTTCTTTTCATCTCTCTTGCATCCATTGCTGCATTTCTATTTGTGTATGAGTTTGGGCTTGCTCATTCTTCTTCTTCCTACTTTCTTTCTTCAAGTGACTTGACTTCTTGAATGAAGCAAGTTGCTTTGCTTCTCTTGATCCTGTTCATCTGCTTCCTGGTGGCTCCTTTGAAGATTGTTCTTGAAAACCTCACAAACCTTAGGATCAACCAAGCATGACAATGAATTAGGGTTTTGATTAGTATCCCCTCATAGTTTTACCTTTGTGTCTCTCTTTGAGTCCTCTCTTCTCACCTCATAATCAGGGACTAAACCCTAAAGGCTTTAAGACTTTGTGATTAAGCTTATGCCTGCATCCTTCTTTTAGGATGGAGTGTATAACTTTAATCCTAAGTGTTAAACCCTTAATGTGTTTAAATCTCTTAATCAATTCACCTAATAATCATCAAGACATCACTTGTAACTTGGGCCTTGCATTAGGGTTCTAATTCTTCCTTAAGTGGTTAAGAAGGACTAACCCTAGTGTTAATGGACAAGTCCCCCTCAAGTTGTCTTACAAATCATAAAAATCACTTCATCAACATATCATTAAATAAAATCCACTTAATAAAGGCTTTGTTTTGTCATGAGTTTAATCCCTAATCACGGATTAAGTTGAGGAGCTTTCCTCAGCTTAAACATTCTCATCTATCATCCTTCCTTTAGGATGGTGTAATGAGTCTGTTTAATCCCTGATTATGGCTTAACCTCATTACTCAACACTAAACAAAAACCACAAAAACATCTAAATAATCACAAGTAGGTTAATGATCTTAACCCTGCATCAAAGGTGATTAAGTGTGAGAATCTGACTTCACACTTAAGGTATTCTCATTACCCCTAATCAGAGGGATGATGTGATGAGTTTACTAAATCCATTGGTTTAGGCTTAAGCTCATTAACTTATGACAAACTTCCAAAAGCAATAAAAGACTGAAAACACAAAAACAAACAACAATCGTCTCCTTCGGGATTCTTTCCTCATCTCATTCACTCACAAACGAGAACTTGCTTCTTCCGTCTAATGCAAGACAGTTTGCACCTGAGCCAGACAGGTCATACACTTGAGCATTGACAAGCAAGCAGTTCACAAGTCAATTCATCTTTCAGTCTCTTTGGGTCGAACTACGGTGTTCTGACTTCCTCATTGCACGAGAGGATACGTAGGCATAACTTAACAGTTATCGAACAAAAGTCTCTGTATATTCCCCCTCTTTCCAGCATTATTCTTTAAGCCTCATGATCTTGAGCATCTTATTCTTGATCTCACACTGACACTGTATATGCTACACTTCACACTCTTTTACACTGACACCTGTACATCTTTCCAGCTCTTTTACACACAAATTGCACTGACACTACCCCTTTAAAACACAAATCTTTCAAGCGTGGATCCCGTCGAGTACGGCGGACAATCTGGGTGCTAATACCTTCCCAGGTTGTAACCAACCCCCTTTCTCAGTCTCTCTGGTTCGCAACCGTCTTATCCATATCTTTCTAGGTCTATGCAGCATTGCCTTTCCTCCGGGATAAAAATGCCTAGCTGGCGACTCTATTCATCTCCAGTGAGTTCACGGCTGTGTGTTCTCATTGTCCCTCTCGCCGACCGTTCGCGTCTGTACCCTTATCTGACCTGGTGTCACTTATCGGGAGCGACAGCTTGGCGACTCTGCTGGGGACCCTTATACTGCAACCAGGGCTTCTGGTTCTTTTTGTGGGTTCCTCCTAGCGCTTGATTGATTTGTGTTTACTGGGGTGTTATGTGCTTGTTTGTGCTTGTATTTATTTTTGTTTATTGCTTTATGTACAGTTACTTTACTGCTTTCTTTATTGCATTTATTTATCATACTGTCATTACTGCTGGCTGGATCTGGTTTTGTTGGGTGGGTGATTCATTGAGAGTTAAGATCCTATACCTGGGATCTGAGTGACACCTAGGTTAGAGTGAATCATATTCTTTCCCATTCCATTTCGGTCTGGTGCGGGAATATGAAACACGGTTCAGATATGGGTTTCTTCTTGAGAACTCTGTGTTGCAGATTTCCTGCAATGCTAGGGCTATCTGGGAAGCCTGCTAAGTCTGGATGACCTTTCAGTATTGACCTTCAGAAACTGAGGTGAATTAGAGGAGGAATTGTTATGGTTATTGTAAACACTGTACCTCCGGGTTAGAAGTGTTTACACTTCTCATAACTGATCCAAGTCTGAGGATCCTTGTTCTAGATCATCACCTGTGAGGGGGGTTGGGCTGTTTACAGGTTTGCAGGTACCTTGACCTCAGAATACCCTGTTACTTTGACTTTGTTAAGAATGCTCCATGTTGGATAGTTCTTGTGATTCTAAACCCTGGACTTGTGGCTCTTTATTTGAGTCCCCTACCTTGGTTACTGGATTTATAGACCTCCATCTGGGATTCTTGAACACACATGGATCTATACCAAGGCAGTTAATCAGATCCAGCTCAGTCACAAACCCTTGCATTTCATTTGCATACATACCCATTGCATCATATTAACATGTGCTTATTTGTGTTTCAGGGTATCCATTTTCATCTGGTTTTGGTTTTGACCCCATCTGTAGTTTTGACCTATCTCCACCAGCACTTGCTTCAGCTTGTCAGCCATATACTTCAGTTACTTGCACTAGCCAGCCAGTGGCCCACTTCTCAACCTCTTCATCAACACTTATTCTACTCAGTCTCAGCACTTATGGCTCCAAAGAAAGGCAACATCACATATCATTTCTTCCAACCAGACTTATCAGACATCAGGAGGATCCAAACCCTGATCACTCCAGATCATGTACCTTTGTTCAGGGAGCATTATGGGGATATACTTGACTTGGTCATGGATCTGGACCCATCTCAGAGAAGCCTGATCCATACCTGTATTCAGTTTTATGACCCCCCATTGAGATGTTTCACCTTTCAAGACTTTCAGTTGGGTCCTCTCTTGGAAGAATACTCATCTTTGATTGGTTTGCCTATCAAGAGAGAAATCCCTTTCAACCCTGAAATGGTCTTTCCCAGCAATGGAGAGGTGGCAAAAGCTTTGCACCTGGAACCTACTTTGATTGAGCAGCATATGACCTCTAAAGCTGGGATCCCTGGTTTTCATCTTGACTTCCTGATTTCTCAAGCTGGTTTGAAGGCTTCCCTAGGGGAATGGAAAGCTGTTTGTGCTCTGTTGGCCTTAAGTGTATATGGAATGGTGCTGTTTGCAGATGAGTCTCGATTCATTAGCAAAAATGCAATCCATTTGTTCATCCTGAAGAACCCAGTGCCAACTTTGCTAGGAGATCTCTATTACTCAGTACATCAGAAGAATGAGAAGCAGAGGGGAAGGCTAGTGAGGTGTTGTGCTCCATTATTCCATGCTTGGCTTCTAAAGCATCTACCCAGGACAGATGCATTCCTAAACCCTCATCAGCAAAGCAACTGGGCTAAGAGGCTCACTACTCTCACTTCAGCAGACATCAGATGGTGTACTCAAGGCACCAAGGGCAGAGATATCATCACCAGCTGTGGGCACTTTCCCAATGTGCCCTTAATAGGAGTTAAGGGAAGTATCAATTACAACCCTCTGCTGTTCAGGAGGCAATTAGGCTATGCACTGGTCCATACTCCCAGGGAGCAAGACTTGGTTGAGACCCTCTACTGTGAGAACAAGATTAGTCTGGCAATTGTTAGGCAGGCTGCCTGGGCCTGGGATCATGTTCAAACCAAGGGAACCATCATTCTGGGGAAGTGCAATAATGTGGCATCAGCCCAATATTATGAGTGGTCCCATGCTAGGGCCCAACTCTCTGGAATGCCCTTCACCATAGAAGACATGCCTGAGTCATCTTCAGCACCACCCCCTGCCACTATCAGTTTGGAAGAGTTTGAGAGCTTGAAAGAAAGAAATGAGAAGCTAACCCAGGCTTTGCAGAAAACCCTCCGGGAGAGGAGTGAAGGTGTGAGGGAGATTGAGAGATTGGAGAAATTGAGGGTGGAACACTTGACTAAGATTGAGAAGTCTGGAGATTATATCAACAAGTCTAAAGCTGGTGAACAGATTCTGAAGAATGCTTGTAAAGAAGCCCAGTTCCAGAGAGCAAGGACAGACTTGTATTTGAAAGAGAGTCAGGCCAGGTGGGTCCGGATCACTGAGGCCCGTACTCTAGAAGACAAGAGAGTTCAAGACAAGATGGAACAGATGGAAAAAGCCCTGGCAGCAGCCCAGAAGGAAATATCAGAGCTAGAAATCAGAGCTGGAGTGAAGAGGTCTAAAGACCAAAGTCAGAACAAGAAGTTGACTGCAGCTGTTGCAACAAGAAACCTTCTCATTAGAAGTCTCACGGAGCGTCCGGCTGATCCTGTGACCGAAGCACTTCTTAAGGAAGTTCGTGAGGATGAGTTTGGCCTTGGAGTTTGATCATTTGCTTGTTGTTGTTCCTTTTCATGTACTTTTGCTTTTTGTGATGTATTTTGACCCCTTTGAGGGCTTGTGTTGTAAAAATGAACAAGTTGTATTTATTTCACCTTTTGTAATATATTTGTGTTGGTTCACTTCAAAAGCAACTTCAACAGCAGCATCTTCAAAGGGTCTGAAAGGGTCAAAACTGGAGGCCAAACCGGATACCTTGATAGCAAATAAGCATAACTGCATTGCATGCTAACCTTTTATTTGTTTTGTAGGGTTTTGTTTTGTTGATGCTAACCTCTGTTGTGATATTCAGGAATTATTGCTCGCCGCCGGGTATTTCCTCTTAACAGGCCACACAGGTACCCAACTAGAAACAACCTTCCGGGAATCCAGATGGATCAGATGCAGCAGGACCTTACGGAGGTCAGAAACCAGATGGCCAACGAAAGGTTGGAGATGAGAACTCAGATAACACAGTTCATGGAAGTGATGAACAACTTAGCTCAAAGCCAGGAGAGGCTCAGAGCTTTGGTAGAGGGAAGGAATCAAGAGGAGCCCCATGTGGGGACTGCAGGCACAAGTAACAATGAAAGGGTGCAACCACATGTTAACCCCCCTGTGTTTGGTCCCCATCTCCATCCTGAGGTTAATATTCCTGCAAACATTCAAGGGACAGCCACTGCAGCCAGAGTACTTCAAGAAGATCCTCAGGAGGATCAATTTACAGTAATGGGTGCTGGAGAGGAAACTTATGATAGGAGACTGGATGAAATGGCTGAGAAGTTGAGGTCTTTAGAATCTCAAAATTCTTTGGGGTTCGACGTCATGGACATGGGTTTGGTAGACGGGGTCAGAATCCCCCACAAGTTCAAGCCTCCTTGTTTCGAAAAGTATAATGGGACTTCATGCCCCCGGACTCACTTGCAATCATTTCTGGGAAGGCTGAAGGCCTATACAATGGATGAGAAACTTTGGATGTTCTACTTTGAAGACAGCTTGACTGGAGCTTCGAGGGAGTGGTATTCCCATCTGACAAGAGCAACAATTAGATGCTGGAAGGACCTGGCAGAGGCCTTCATCAGACAGTATCAATACAACTTAGATATGGCACCCAATAGGACTCTCCTTATGGGAATGTCACAGTCGTCAAGGGAAAGTTTCCGAGAATATGCCCAGAGATGGAGGCAATTGGCTGCTGCCGTTCAACCACCAATGTCTGAGAGAGAAATGGCAGACATGTTTATGAACACTCTCCAGGGAACGTATATTGACAGGTTGGCTGCTTTCTCTTCCACAAGCTTCGCAGATGTTGTTATAGCTGGGGAGAGAATTGAAAGCCTGTTGAAGATGGGTAAGATCTCCGATAATGGTGCCAGCTCGTCCAGTAGTACAAGAAAGCCTTTTGCAGGCCCGAGAAGGACTGGCGAGACCAATGCCATTCACACCAACAGGGGTAGGCCCCAATATGTTCAAAGGTCAATAGCAGCAGTCACTATCCCTGCTCCAGCTCATCCTCAGCCAGTCTATCAACCTCCTCGACAAAACTTCCAACAACAACCTCAGTATCATCAGAATCAGTACCCTCCAAGAAACTTCAACAGCAACAACAACAACAACAACAATCAACAAAGGCCATTCCAACAAAGGCCATCCCAAGCTAACCGAGTGATCGACCCGATCCCAATGCCGTATGCTGCCTTGTTGCCACAACTTCTGAAACTCAACCTAGTTGAGCTAAGAACGTTGGCACCTCCGGATCCCAACAGTTTACCAAGGAACTATGACTCCAATGCTAGGTGTGCTTTTCATTCAAACGCACCTGGTCACAGTACAGAAAAATGCAGGGCTCTGCATATGAAGGTACAAGACCTGGTAGACTCCAAGGCTCTGAATTTTGCACCTCCGCCCAATGTCAATAAAAACCCAATGCCAAACCATGGTGGTCCCCGAATTAACGCTATTGAAGAAGACCAACTGTCTTATTTAATAACTAGTGTGGATCAGATCAGGACACCATTGGTGGAAATCAAAGCTCAACTCCGCGAAAACCAAATATTTCCGGGGTGTGAACTAGGGTGTCCCTATTGCAATATTTCATGGAATGGGTGTGAGGACCTGAGGAATGGCATTGACAGCCTTATTCAGAGTGGCCTGCTACAGATCACTACATCATTCCCGACAAATCCGGCAACTTCATCAGCAACGGTGTCAGAACCTCCTACAACTGCAGCAACTATTGTTCCCGACAATTCATCAGCACCATCAACAAGTACTTCATCTGTCCTCCCAAATGATCAGTTTTCAACAGTTTCTCCTGCTACAACTTCAGCTTCATTCCATTTCGAATCTCCATCAACGACAACAACAGTCCTTTCAACAGTACCTCCTACAACACCAGCAATCAATCATGAAGATGTCTCCACTGTTACCATATTCTACGATCCTGAAAGTAGTTCCGCCTACCATTCAGAAGGTGCTGCTCCCGCCAGAGCACCGGTTACAATCTTTTATGATCCACAAACAATTACAGTCCCTTCAGCAGCAGCAATCAGTCCAGTCACTGTCACGGTGCCTGGACCAGTACCATATGAAAGCAATAGGGCCATCCCTTGGCACTATGGCTCTGACGTGTACTGTGAAGGGAAAAGAATCACTCTTGAAACATCAGCACCTGCACCGCAAGTAGATAATGTGGGGGGAGGCGGAGGCTTCACTCGAAGCGGACGTCTCTTTGCTTCACAAGTTCAAAGACCTACTGCCGAAGCAGAAGCTGCTGCCAAGGCAAGAGGAAAAGGCCCGGTGTAGGAAGATCCAGTTGCCAAAGAAGCCCTGAAAACTCCATTCGATCAGGAAGTTGATGAGTTTATGCGAATCATCAAAAAGAGTGATTATAAAGTTGTGGATCAACTTCACCAGACTCCATCCAAAATCTCCATCCTCTCACTGCTTATGTGCTCCGAAGCCCATCGGAATGCACTACTCAAGGTCTTGCACGCAGCTTACGTGCCTGAAGAGATTACTGTCAACCAGTTGGAAACCGTGGTTGGAAATGTTACTGCTAGCAATGGGCTAGGGTTTACCAATTCTGACCTGACAGTGGATGGCCGCAACCACAACAAAGCCTTGCACATAACCATGGAATGCAAAGGAGCTGTCCTTTCTCATGTGCTGGTGGACACAGGTTCTTCCCTGAATGTCTTACCAAAGAAGGCTCTGGTGAAGTTAGAATACGATGGATTGGCATTGAGACCCAGCAACCTGGTGGTAAGAGCCTTTGATGGTTCTAAGAGATCGGTTCTGGGAGAGATTGAGCTACCTGTGACAATTGGCCCACAGACCTTTAAAACTATCTTTTATGTGATGGACATTCAGCCCGCCTACAGCTGTTTGTTGGGTAGACCCTGGATTCACGCCGCCGGCGCAATAACGTCTACCCTTCACCAAAAGTTAAAATTTGAGTGGGAAGGTCAAGTTGTCACAATCTGTGGGGAAGAGGACATTTTTGTCAGCCACCTGGCAACCTATAAGTACATTGAGATGGATGGGGAGATCCATGAAACAATGAGCCAAGGTTTTGAAGCCTTGAACGTCAATGAAGCATCTGCTGTATCTGGTACTCCAATGTCGTCATACCAACAAGCCCGGAAGGTTGTTGAGGAAGGAACTGCCCAAGGCTGGGGCAAACTGCTATCGGTGGAGAAAAAAGAGGACAAATTTGGGTTGGGTTACAGACCAACTCAACATCAAGCAAAGGCTGCTGTAGAGCCAGGTTTTGTCAGTGGGGGGATGCTCACCCCCGGTGCTATCAACTGTTTGGAAGACGAGCTGGAAGAGGAGCGCAATCTGGAGAATTGGATTCGTCCAAAGATCCCGGGGAGCAGTGTCTTGAACTGGTCTTCCCAGGAAATTATAAGAGTTACTCATGCAGAGTAATTATTATTTCCTGTATTTTTTATAGCATGCATCAAAGTCTTGCATCTTGCCCAAGATGACAAGGCTCATTTTGTAATCAGGGCCATCTGTACTTTTGTGCAAACAAGATTAAATTAATGAAATATCAGACATCTTTTTGCAAACGAGTCTTTTCTTTTATGCTCACTGTTTTTCCATTTTTTCTTTTTGTACAAAAATAAATGGCGGTGTTTTCAAAATGATAACTTCATTTCACTTTTTCTAAAGCAAGATTAAAATCAATCACTAAAATGAACAAACTTAACCCTTGCAGAGAGTGCCTTCCTGACAGCACCGACAACAGCACGGCTATGACATCGTATGACTTTGACAATCCAATCAATCAAGCTGATGAAGGGGTTGGAGAAGAATATGAGCTTCCTGAAGAGCTAGCCAGGTTGTTGAGACAGGAGGAAAAAGTTATTACCCCTCACCAGGAGGAGATTGAAGTGATTAATCTTGGTACGGAGGAAGACGTGAAAGAGGTTAAAATCGGGGCCTGCCTGCAAGACTCAGTGAAGAGACAACTGATAGATCTGCTTCAAGAGTATGTTGATGTGTTTGCTTGGTCGTATCAAGATATGCCAGGGTTGGATACCGACATTGTTGTGCATAAGCTGCCTTTGAGGGAAGAATGTCCACCAGTTAAACAGAAGCTGCGCCGAACTCGCCCAGACATGGCTATGAAAATCAAAGAAGAGGTACAAAAGCAGTGGGACGCCGGGTTCCTTGCTGTGACTAGCTACCCGCCGTGGGTTGCTAATATAGTGCCTGTGCCTAAGAAAGATGGCAAAGTAAGAATGTGTGTTGACTACCGGGATCTGAACAGAGCCAGCCCGAAAGATGACTTCCCATTACCTCATATTGATGTATTGGTGGATAACACGGCTCAGTTCTCGGTATTCTCCTTCATGGACGGATTTTCAGGATATAATCAGATCAAGATGTCACCTGAAGACATGGAGAAGACAACATTCATCACGCCTTGGGGCACGTTCTGTTACAAAGTGATGCCATTCGGACTGAAGAATGCTGGTGCGACATATCAACGGGCTATGGTGACATTATTCCACGATATGATCCACAAGGAAATAGAATGTTATGTGGATGATATGATCGCCAAGTCCCTTACAGAGGAAGATCACCTGGTGAATCTGCTGAAGTTGTTCAAGCGCCTGAGGAAGTACCAACTAAAGTTGAACCCCAACAAATGCACATTCGGGGTGCGATCCGGTAAGCTGCTGGGCTTTATTGTAAGCGAGAAAGGGATTGAAGTGGACCCTGATAAAGTCAAAGCTATTCAGGAGATGCCTGCACCGAAAACTGAGAAAGAAGTTTGAGGGTTCTTAGGTCGATTGAACTACATTTCACGGTTCATATCTCACCTCACGGCAACCTGTGAACCCTTGTTCAAGCTGTTAAGAAAGGAACAAACGGTCAGGTGGAACGAAGACTGCCAGAAGGCTTTTGACAAGATCAAGGAGTACTTACAAGAACCTCCAATCCTCATGCCGCCAGTTGAAGGAAGACCTCTGATTATGTACTTAACAGTATTAAAAGAATCAATGGGGTGTGTGCTGGGCCAGCATGACGAGTCTGGTCGAAAAGAGTATGCAATATACTACCTAAGCAAAAAGTTTACCGACTGTGAACAACGTTATTCACTGCTCGAGAAAACTTGCTGTGCTTTAGCGTGGGCTGCTCGCCGACTGAGACAGTATATGTTGACCCACACTACCTTATTAATCTCAAAAATGGATCCAGTTAAGTACATTTTCGAGAAGCCAGCGCTTACCGGACGGGTTGCAAGATGGCAGATGATTCTCACAGAATACGACATACAGTACACCTCTCAGAAAGCCATCAAGGGCAGTGTACTATCTGAATATCTTGCTGAGCAACCCATTGATGACTACCAGCCTATGAGGTTTGACTTCCCTGATGAAGACATCATGTTCATAAAAGCAAAAGATCATGAAGAGCCTATTCACACTGAAGGGCCTGACCCAGAAGAAGAATGGACTATGATGTTTGATGGGGCTGTTAACATGAATGGGCGTGGTGTTGGTGCAGTACTCATTACACCAAAAGGAGTTCACATGCCTTTCTCGGCAAAACTCACTTTCAACTGCACTAACAACGAAGCTGAATACGAAGCTTGCATTATGGGTCTTGAGGAAGCCATCGACCTCAGGATCAAGACATTGACCGTATTCGGAGATTCAGCTTTGGTAGTCAATCAAACCAATGGGAAATGGTATACACACCAGGATCATCTGATACCTTACAGGGATTATACAAGGAGGTTATTGACTTTCTTCACAACGGTCAAGCTTGAGTATATCCCTCGGGACGAGAACCAGTTTGCAGATGCTCTGGCTACCATTTCATCCATGATCAAAGTTCAGGCGGCTAACTTTGTACCCCAGATTTCAGTGTCTAGACTTGATAGACCAGCATATGTATTTGCAGCGGATGTTGTAAAAGATGATAAGCCTTGGTTCCATGACATTAAAAGCTTCTTGGAGGATCAAACATACCCACCTGGGGCATCTTCCAATGATAAGAAGACTTTGAGAAGGCTTGCTGGTAGTTTCTTTCTGAACACTGATGGGTCTTTATACAAAAGAAACTTTGATATGGTACTCCTCAGATGTGTTGACAAGACAGAAGCAGATTTGTTGATGCATGAAGTGCACGAAGGATCTTTTGGTACCCATGCTGGAGGGCATGCCATGGCTAAAAAGTTGTTAAGATCAGGCTATTACTGGATCACAATGGATGCAGACTGTTGTGCCCACGCCAGAAAATGCCATAAATGCCAGATTTACGCAGATAAAGTGCATGTGCCTCCCAATCCTTTGAACACCATGTCTTCACCATGGCCCTTCGCCATGTGGGGCATTGACATGATTGGCAAGATTGAGCCGACTGCTTCAAATGGCCACAGATTCATCCTGGTCGCCATTGACTATTTCACCAAGTGGGTTGAAGCAGCCTCATATGCAAACGTTACAAGACAAGTGGTAGCCAGATTTCTGAAAAGAGATATCATCTGTCGATATGGAGTTCCCGAGCGAATCATTACTGATAATGGTTCCAACTTGAACAACAAAATGATGGCAGAGCTGTGCCGGGACTTCAAGATCCAACATCACAATTCTTCTCCTTACAGGCCAAAGATGAATGGCGCTGTTGAGGCAGCCAATAAGAATATTAAGAAGATTGTGCAGAAGATGGTAGTCACTTACAAAGACTGGCACGAAATGCTACCATTTGCCTTGCATGGGTACCGCACATCAATCAGAACATCCACTGGGGCAACACCGTATCAGCTTGTGTATGGTATGGAAGCAGTCCTACCTGTTGAAGTTGAACTACCCTCGTTACGGGTATTAATGGATGTTAAACTGAGTGAAGCAGAATGGGTTCGGGCCCGATACGAACAACTGAGTCTGATCGAAGAGAAAAGATTGGCTGCAATCTGTCATGGGCAGTTATATCAGAAGAGAATGAAGAAAGCCTTTGATCAGAAAGTCAGACACCGAGAGTACCAAGTAGGGGATCTTGTGTTGAAAAGAATCCTCCCTCCTCATACAGACCACAGGGGAAAATGGACTCCAAATTATGAAGGACCATTTGTTGTAAAGAAAGTTTTCTCCGGTGGAGCACTGATGCTCAGCACCATGGATGGTGAAGATTTCCCATCCCCTGTGAATTCAGATGCAGTTAAAAAATACTTCGCATAAAATGACCCGCTGGACATAAAAACAGAATGTGAGTCCAGGCAAAAATAGGGCATCCCGGCGAGTCAAAAACAGAATAAAAGACTCGGGCAAAAATAAGGGAAATAAATGAAAAAATGTACACCTGCTGAGTTAAAAAGCCGCATTGGACAACTCAGGCAAAAATGGGTATCCCGATGGATTGAAAACCCGAAAGGGCGATCCATGCAAAATAAGGGAATGAGCGAACAACTGCATTCTGAATTCGTCTGTATCATTCACAACTTGGTAAGCTTCGAAAAGATCAAGCTTCAATCAGAATCAACTTTCTTCAGAAAGCAAGACGAGAAGAACGTCATTGTCATACGAGTCATAGCAGAAGAGGAAGCTCTTTGAAAGCGTCGTCAGCATCGCCAACACTTTATTTCTCAATTTGTAACAATCTCCTCATTTCAGGAGATATGTTTCTTTGACTGTATCTTGCCAATTCAGGGCACATGAATTAATAAAATCAGATTTTCAGTCATGTTTCGTTTTTTACATCTATGTTTTGCAAAGAATTGTCTGATATCTCTGAAAATACAATTGCATAAGTACAGATGCCTTTCTCTAAAAATAAAAGCACATGCTTACAGGGAATATACTTACTCTCGAAAGTACTTATCTCCTATGACGGAATCCGGTAAAGGATGCCTCGGGACCTTTTGTGCGTCTCCTTGTCTTTGCAGGATTGTAGGTATCCAGAACGCAACCTGGGGCATGCAAGTTACGTCTCAGCAAGATGGTGAATCATTATCAACTCGGTCTATCTTCCACATGGCACTGGAAGGGGCCCATTTCCCCAGCAAAGTTGCCAAATCAACATGCACTCAATCTCAGCATCTGAAGTGCTCTATCCCCAGCTGAGTTGCCTCTTGTTGCTCTCCCCAGCTGAGTTGCCTCTCACAGTTCCCCAGCCGAGTTGCCATTTCATCCTCAGCTGAATACAGAAGTCAGGGAACCATCTCCCCACAGAGTTCCAGCCTCTATCCAGAAGAGCAACGCATGAAGAGATCACAACAGAGTGAAGAAAGCTTCTACAAACCCCAGCTGGGTACCGTATTATAAGGATATGTCAACCAGTGACCTATATCCCTAAGCAAATATCCTCTTATTGGATCTACCAATGATCTCATCCCCAGCTGGGATGTTCACTTCAAGCGGATCGACCGGAGATCTTCATGGCAATGGGATCCGAATCCAGGATCGGTGCCTCTTTGCATAATCATAGCATTCGCATCATACTATCCCCTCAGAGCGTAGCATTCCGTCTAATACGGAGCATTACGGCAAAAATCAAACGCATAGCATAATCATAAGCCATGTTCTGAAGTAACACTTGTGAATAATAAACCGTTCATCATCGTTATACAAAAAATCCCCACCAGGGTCCCAGCAAAAGCAGTTGCCTCTCCAATCACAAACACCAGTATATACACCTTTTGGCACCCGTCCGTGTCATCACTCCCCAGTAAAGTCGCCTAAACATCTTCACGAACAAGATCACCCGTGTTACAGATACGTCCAGACACCCGTCCGTGTCAAATCACCAGCAGAAAGCCAAAGACATCCTCTTTGCACTCACATATACTTATATATACACTTTCTTGACGCCCGTCCGTGTCATATCCCCAGCGCAGTCGCTTACACCTTTATCACCCATACACTTGATAATGCTATACTTTTCTCTTTTGACACTCGTCTGTGTCACTCTTCCCAGCAAATAAACACTTATCTATACAATACTCACTACTCATTGGTACACTTATACAAGATACTCGTCCGTATCTTGTATACATCATCACTCATATCCCCACAGATTCGACAGTAGTCCTTGTTCTTTGTTAACCAGTTGGTACTCGTCCGTACCATCATCTCAGAACATTGCGTCTAGTGTTTGTTTCTACATGATACTCGTCCGTATCATAAGTCTTAAGGATGCTCGTCCGCATCTTTAATCCATACACCGTGGCAAACACTTATGTCTTCTTGAATATAGATACTCGTCTGTGTCTATTATTTCCCAGAAGGTTTCTTTCAGATTCAACACTCGTCCGTGTTCTTTGTTAACCAGTTGATACTCGTCCGTATCATCATCTCTGAACATGTGTCAGTTTGTTTCTACATGATACTCGTCTGTATCATAGTCTTAAGGATGCTCGTCCGCATCTTTAATCTATACACAATACCAAACACTTATACTTTCTTTTCTTGGTTGTGAACGCTCGTCCGTGTTCACTATATCCCCAGTAGATCACCAACAAAGCTTTTTCTTTTATCTGACACTCGTCCTGTGTCATGATAACCTTGAGAGCAGCCGTCCCCTGCTGAGTGGTCGTCCTCCACTTCTTGATGGTCGTCCTCCATCATGCTCATCCGATGGCCGTCCCCATCGTTGATTTTAGCAGCCGTCCCCTGCTAGGTGGTCGTCCTCCACCTTTTGATGATCGTCCTTCATCATTTTATCCAATGGCCGTCCCCATTGTTGATTTTGGCTATCTGACATTCGTCCTATGTCATGATAAACCTTGAGAGCAGCCGTACCCTGCTGAGTGGTCGTCCTCCACTTCTTGATGGTCGTCCTCCATCATGCTCGTCCGATGGCCGTCCCCATTGTTGACCTTTTCTATCCGATGGCCGTCCCCATCGTTGATATTTTCGGCAGCCGTACCCTGCCAGGTGGTCGTCCTCCACCTTTGATGGCCGTCCCCATCATATTTCTTTTATTCCCAACAGAGCAGCCGTCCCCTGCTAGGTGATCGTCCTTCACCTTTGATGGTCGTACCCCATCATCTGTTTATTTCATTTATTCTTTGACCCGATGGCCGTCCCCGTCGTGGTCCCTTTTCCTTTTAGCCCGATGGCCGTCCCCATCGTTGGTTACTTTGCTTTATGAACTTGATGGCCGTCCCCGTCATGTTTCATTAATCCCCAGAGAATTTTACAGCTTTATCTTGATGGCCGTCCCCATCATAATTTCTTATTTTTTTCCCAGCTAGTCGGCCGTCCCCGTCTTGGCTTTACCTTTTTATCCCCAGCATGTCGGCCGTCCCCGTCATTGCTTTATTTTCCGCACCTTCCCCAGCATGTCGGCCGTCCCCGTCATTGCTAGTTACCCAGCAGTCGTCCTCTGCTCGACGGTCGTCCTCCGTCGCCCACACTTTACAATATACTTTATTTCTTTCTTTTTTTCTGTGAGTGCAAATTTTGGACTGTCTTTGGTATTCAACCACAAGTTATCTTGTTTGGCCTGTTAAGCCGTTGCTTACAACCTGCACAGCTAACTCATGTTTGAATAGGGGCAGCTGTAAACACCCCAAATTTGCCCTCACCCATTCATACCATGGCTTGTGATCATCTCATATGCATAAACACAATCATATCATCTCACATCTCATTTTTGATTCACTGCATAGTTTCTAAGGCATCTGCACCTAGGGTTTGTGATCTGAGCAATCTCAAAGCATCTTGAGCCATTCCAAAGGCCACCAATCAACTCAAAGTGGTCCATGTGTGTTCTTATGTCATATTCCATCTCCTCAAAGTCAAAATTGCAGAGGAATCACAAGAACTAGGGTTTGAGTGGATGCAGGGCCAGTTTGAACTGCACAGTTGACTAAAATTAGGGTTTTGGTTTCAGAGGCCATAACTCCAAATTTTTTGGTCATTCTTGTTTCCATTGATCTCTATGTGGTATAGGGAGTATGCATGTCAATTTTCATGAAGAAATTCCATGGGGAAGTCACCTGATCAAAGGTTGACTTTTCAGACAAGTCAGTGTAAAATCAGGGCATCTGAGGCCCCCAATGACCCAACCAATGGGTGATCTTCATCATTTTGAGTGTATTTGGTCTTTATTTGATCATGGAAGAAGGTTGAAGTTCATAAAAATCAAGAATTTAGGTTTTTTGCAAATGTTGACTTTTTGGGCATAGTTGACTTTTCAAGAATGCATCATTTTAGGTCATTTTTCAAGCCATGATTCTTGATCCAAAAATGCTTCAAATGGAAAAACTTTGGTCATGAAAGTTGTAGATCTCATTTTTCCCTTTTCAAAAAGTACAAGAACATGATCAAACTCTTCTTGAATCAAAAGTTATGGCAATGCAAAGTTGGCTAAAATCATTGATTTTCAAGGCATGCCCTAAGTGAGAATTTTGCAAAGTCATGAACCAATGCATTATGTGACCTCTAATTCATTTGAAACCATTACACAAACATTCTATGAGCCTTACAAATCAGAATTGGACCAAGTTTCCCCATGGTTTGGTTTGTGTAACAAGACTTTCTCACATGTGAACCAAAGTTGCAACAAGTTGCAAAACTCATGATCATGCTTCCTACAACTTGCAGCCTTGGATGCTGAGCTTTGCTAGGCCTCTCCCTCACCCTTGCTGCGCCAGCCCATGCCTTGTACTTGCCTAGACCATGAGCCATACTTCTCTTACACATTATTTGACTTTTTGCAAAAGGTAACTTACCAATCAATAAAGGGCATGTCTTGTCAACTGACCAATGAGAGAGAGTTATGTGGACAATTTGCAAGCAAGACATAACACTAAGCAAGCCTGAAACTGATTAATTCATCACATTCACAAAAACACTCCCAATTGCAACTTGTTTCGGATCTGATTCCATAGCTTGCAAACACTCAAACTATCTTCACCATTCAACTCACCTTGCTCCATAGACCACCCAGCACCAAGAACCCAAGCCTGAAACAACCAGAACACTCCACTGCCATTCCTTACCTCACTTTGCAGTTTCATTCGAATCTTTCTTTCTAGCTCACAAACAGCCAAACTAACACCACAGACCTTCTCAAAACATCATCAGGATCACAAACAACCCTTCACCATGACCTGAAAGTGCCTAAAACACCATTGCCATTTCTGATCAAGCTTGAGCAGAAGCTGTCGAATCTCATTATCCAGCCAACACAAACTTCTTTTGAGCATTCAAACATCTTCTGGGGACCAAGTGGAGTAGTTTGCACTGAAGGAAGTGGCCAGAAAGTCCTCAAACTGAAAGCTTCGAATCTCAGGTAGCCTGAAATTTATTTTTCCAGAAATTGTTTTTCTTGTTACAAACTTGTTCTATGTGCTTCACTGATCATCCTGGTATCATTGGTTTTGAAAATGGCTTTGATTTGAGAGTTTAATTTGTCTCTGAAACCTGCGTGCCCTAGAACTTGTTCTCTTCGATTCAGTTTGTTTAGGAAGAATAAATTTGTTTTAGGATAGGGGTTTGATTCGTGAGGATGTGAGGAACATTTCCATGGTTTTAGATTTCATTTTAGTGACCTAGGGAAGGATTTGGAAGTTTTCAGGGGAGAAGGTCACCGGAGAAGACGACCGGAGCTCGTCTCCGGTGACCTGAAAGTGATTAGTCATTTAATTAGGGTTAGGGCAAGTTTTAAATGTGAGCCACTGGATCTTGTTTCCCGCGTGTGAGTGTGTGGCTGAGATCATGCCATTTTCAATTAATCAGGATTAATTAATTCTAATTAGGTTTAATAAATTAATTAGTCAGGTTTGAATTATGACCATTGGATCTGGCGCGTGGTCAATGGTTTCCTTTCCAGATTGCATCTCAGCCTCTCATTGTGCATACTTCAGTTTAATTTATTTTTAATTCATTTTTATTTCAATTAACTTGCATAATTATTTTAAAATAGCTAAAAATTCTTAAAAATTATGAAACTTTTTCTTAAAAGTTTTATTAATTTTTAAGACACAAAAACATTTTTATTTTATTTTTTATCATAAAAAAAGTATTTTTAAATATTTAAAAGATTATTTTTAATTGATTAATGGGAATTAATTAATTAAAAATACTTTTAGGTATTTAAAAATTACAAAAAAATTCATGAAATGTTCTAAGACATTTAGAAACATTGTCCAACCTTCAAACCAAATTTCTTTTTTGATCTTGATGCATTTTAAGAATTTTTCATTGAATTAAATCATATTTTGTGCATTATTTTGATCATAAGTTCCAAAAATCATTTCTGCCTATTGGAGAAGAGTTGGACATTGGTTCTTTTTGCATTGTTTTGTGTTTGGCATGTAGTTTCTAGGGTAAAATGGCCATGATTTGATCTTGCATTTTCCATATTGTTTGGCTTTTCTTTAGTTAAGAACCCTAAAAAACCCTAATAACTTAGAAAATTCATATCTTGAGATTGGTTGAGAGTTGAGAGTTCCCCTTTGGGTAGTGATTTAGTATAGGTTTAGGGTTTCTTTGGTTGGCATTTTCCATTTTTTATCTTAGGGTTTGCCTCTGTTTTGAGTTTTTGTTTGATGTTTGGTCCATGAACCCTAATTTGGGCTTCCATTTGCATCCTTCTTGCATTTCCTTGCATAACATGACTTGTCTCTGCATTTTGTGCATTCTTGTGATTCATTTGACATCTTAAGACATTTAGAAAGCATGTTTGATCATTGCATTGCATATTTTCCATGTCATTTGTCTTGTATGCTTCATAACATTTCATGCTTGTTCATGCTCCTTAGCTTGCATCATTTGCATTCATAATCTTGTATGAACATCCCCATGCCTTGCCTCATGTTTGCAGCATCTTATAACATCATAATCATCATCAACATGCTTCTGGTTTGGTCTAGCATCATGTCATTTCATTTCATTTAGCATTGCATTGCATTTCTTTCTAACATTTCAGGTGGTAAGTGAACTTGAGAAGTGAATTTGCTTTCACTTCTCATAACTTTTCTTTTCATCTCTCTTGCATCCATTGCTGCATTTCTATTTGTGTATGAGTTTGGGCTTGCTCATTCTTCTTCTTCCTACTTTCTTTCTTCAAGTGACTTGACTTCTTGAATGAAGCAAGTTGCTTTGCTTCTCTTGATCCTGTTCATCTGCTTCCTGGTGGCTCCTTTGAAGATTGTTCTTGAAAACCTCACAAACCTTAGGATCAACCAAGCATGACAATGAATTAGGGTTTTGATTAGTATCCCCTCATAGTTTTACCTTTGTGTCTCTCTTTGAGTCCTCTCTTCTCACCTCATAATCAGGGACTAAACCCTAAAGGCTTTAAGACTTTGTGATTAAGCTTATGCCTGCATCCTTCTTTTAGGATGGAGTGTATAACTTTAATCCTAAGTGTTAAACCCTTAATGTGTTTAAATCTCTTAATCAATTCACCTAATAATCATCAAGACATCACTTGTAACTTGGGCCTTGCATTAGGGTTCTAATTCTTCCTTAAGTGGTTAAGAAGGACTAACCCTAGTGTTAATGGACAAGTCCCCCTCAAGTTGTCTTACAAATCATAAAAATCACTTCATCAACATATCATTAAATAAAATCCACTTAATAAAGGCTTTGTTTTGTCATGAGTTTAATCCCTAATCACGGATTAAGTTGAGGAGCTTTCCTCAGCTTAAACATTCTCATCTATCATCCTTCCTTTAGGATGGTGTAATGAGTCTGTTTAATCCCTGATTATGGCTTAACCTCATTACTCAACACTAAACAAAAACCACAAAAACATCTAAATAATCACAAGTAGGTTAATGATCTTAACCCTGCATCAAAGGTGATTAAGTGTGAGAATCTGACTTCACACTTAAGGTATTCTCATTACCCCTAATCAGAGGGATGATGTGATGAGTTTACTAAATCCATTGGTTTAGGCTTAAGCTCATTAACTTATGACAAACTTCCAAAAGCAATAAAAGACTGAAAACACAAAAACAAACAACAATCGTCTCCTTCGGGATTCTTTCCTCATCTCATTCACTCACAAACGAGAACTTGCTTCTTCCGTCTAATGCAAGACAGTTTGCACCTGAGCCAGACAGGTCATACACTTGAGCATTGACAAGCAAGCAGTTCACAAGTCAATTCATCTTTCAGTCTCTTTGGGTCGAACTACGGTGTTCTGACTTCCTCATTGCACGAGAGGATACGTAGGCATAACTTAACAGTTATCGAACAAAAGTCTCTGTATATTCCCCCTCTTTCCAGCATTATTCTTTAAGCCTCATGATCTTGAGCATCTTATTCTTGATCTCACACTGACACTGTATATGCTACACTTCACACTCTTTTACACTGACACCTGTACATCTTTCCAGCTCTTTTACACACAAATTGCACTGACACTACCCCTTTAAAACACAAATCTTTCAAGCGTGGATCCCGTCGAGTACGGCGGACATTCTGGGTGCTAATACCTTCCCAGGTTGTAACCAACCCCCTTTCTCAGTCTCTCTGGTTCGCAACCGTCTTATCCATATCTTTCTAGGTCTATGCAGCATTGCCTTTCCTCCGGGATAAAAATGCCTAGCTGGCGACTCTATTCATCTCCAGTGAGTTCACGGCTGTGTGTTCTCATTGTCCCTCTCGCCGACCGTTCGCGTCTGTACCCTTATCTGACCTGGTGTCACTTATCGGGAGCGACACTAGCCACATAAGGGCACTACAACACGGGTCACGGTCATCCATTAAGGGTTTCGAATCCACAGATTAATTATGTCTTCCCGGCTGTCCCGCCTCGTGGGACCTCGACACGAGCTAAACATAATTAAATTAGGATTTTCGCGCGATGGGAAACATAACCTCCATCCATTCACAACTACTTAACACGAGGGTACTATTCGAGTATCAGTGTCTAAGCATTGTCATGTCTCTAAATAAATTTCATATCAACCTAGGGTAATCCTAACTATCTCACAAATTATACCTTTCATTTCCTTTAGTTCACAAATTCCCTAACTTAACATAAATTTGGATTATTTGAAAAGTCAGTAAAAGTCGGGTGAGAATAAAATTTCTTAACATCAGATGATAATACATATTTTTATCTTCAAATCAATATAAAGAACATATAAATCGGACACCCGGAACAAAAGTTATGAAATAAAACGCAAAAACCACAAAACCTTCAGGATCGCTAAGCATGGCCTTGCTCGCTAAGTGAGTTATACCTGGACAAAAACCTTTCTACTGAAACAACCTACTCGCTAAGCGAGCTCTATAATTTTTCAGAAATTCAGCTTACGGGAAACTTCCCCAAATATCACAAATCCAACCAAAAATCATCCAAAACAGAGAAACCAATCCACAATCATGCATATAGTCATATACAAAACATCATACTTAAGTTTTATCGAGTTTTTAACCGTTTAATCTTTCAATTCTAAGATTTTCTATAAATAATCTAAAAACTTATAAACGCTAAAACTCAACCAAAATCTAAAACAAAAGCTTCTAACTAAGAACCCACCTCGAGAGATGAAGATTGGCGAAGAGAATGAGTCGATTCGAAGGAAGGATAATGAAGATTGGTGGAATGGAGCTCTAGGGTTCACTTCCTCTTCTTCTCCTCTTTCCTTCTTTTCCTCTTCCTTACTAACTTCTTCTTTTTCCTTTTTCCTTTTTCTATGTTTCTCTTTCTATAAAAACATAAAAAGAAAACTTAAGTCTTAACAGGGAAAACATATTTCCTACCAATGGGTCCAATTAGAGAGTATCCAAAAATGTCTATGTAATACCAATTTAATAAAATCTCTAAAACAAATAATATTAGTTAACCAAATTTTAAATTCCCTGTTTCCTCTAAATATTCTTTAATAAAATTTACTCAGAGCAACCCGGAATTCTATTGACATTGAATAATATTATCAAGAGAGTTAAATAAATTACGGGGTATTACATCGGGGGAAAACCTAGACTTCAAGTTCATATAACAACTAGAGACATAAGGTGAAATTAATGGAGCATAACATGCTTTAAGGCATCTTTCCCCGACCAACCACAAAGGCAATACGATGTGGGTCACTCGATCCTTAACGTATAGATAACTTTCCCTGCCCATCCACACAAGGGAACTTCAACACGGGTCACGGTACCTTACCACAAAGTAACTTTCCCCGGCGATCCCACACACGAAGATCTCGACACGTGTCACTCGTTACTTATCCTAATGGATACTTTCCCCGCCTAACTACACAAGGGAACTTTAGAACGGGTCACAATCATCCATTAAGGGATTCAAATCCACGAATTAATTATGTCTCCCCGACCGTCCCGCCTCAGGGACCTCGACACAAGCTAAACATAATTAAATTAGGATTTTAATGTGATGGGAACACATCCTCCATCCGTTCACAACTAATTAGCACGAGGGTACTATTCGAGTATCGACGTCTAAGCATTGTTACGTCTCTAAATCAGTTTTGTATCAACCTAGGGTAATCCTAACTACCTCATAAGTTATACCTTTCTTAATTTAACAACTCACCATTAACTAAACAATTCAAATCACGATTTACTTGAAAAGACGGGTAAAAGTATACATTCAGAGGAACCATCCACCAAACATGAATATACTCATACATTAACCAACATACTTTGATTTTATCGATTTTTAACTGTTTAAACTTTTGATTCTAAGATTTTACCTCAAAAACCTAAAACTCATAAACTCATAACTCAACCAAAAACTAAAACAAAAGTTTCTACCTAAGTAACCACCTCAAAAGATGAAGATTGACGAAGAAATCGAGTCGATTCGACGGACGGATGGTTAAGAATTAAAGATTTGAGTTCTAGAGCTTCACTTCTCTTCTTTCTCTTTTCCTTCTTTTTCCTCTTTGTCGTACCACACAAAAAATACGATCCTCGCGATGGGACGCGAAAAGAAAACAACAGAGTCGCCACCTAATTCTATTTATTCTACGAGAGAAAAGGGAGATATATATACAACCTAAAGAAGGATAAGAAATGGTCAACGAAACCAAATTCTAAGTTCGGGAGTCGGTTACGCAAGGGGAAGGTATTAGCACCCCTCACGTCCGTTGTACTCAACGGGTACCTCTTAGTCTAACTATATGATTAAATGTTTGATTAATGTCTTTGTCTTCTAAATGGTTATTAATATGTTTGTTAAAAAGAAAAGAAAGTTTTATTATTGATATTACGGGGGAAAGATTAAAGTTTTTTATTATTGTGACGGAAAAAAGATTGAATTTTTTTATAGGGTGCTCGCGAAGGATTAAAATCCTTGTGCCTACGTATTCCCTTGTGCAATGGGAAAGTCAGAGCTTCGTAGTTCGTGCAACTACGGTTTGTGTTTTTTTAATTGAACGATTGTTCGAGAATGCTTTCTATTCTGCTAAGCGCTGGCTTTTACTCGCGGCGGAGGCTGAAGCGCTAGCTTGTTTGCGAGATAGAAAGATTTAAACAATGTTCGTTTAGAGAAAATGTTTGACCTTTATTAAGATGTTTTAAACGAAAGGCGAATGAACCACGTCGCGTGGGGCTAGCCCAGAACTGATTGCATTCCAGAACGTGCGGAGTGCTAGACTCCGGAGCTCTGTTCTTTCGTTGATTAATTATGAAAATGATTTAAATTGGTTGGTAAGTTTTAAATTATTTTTAAGTATGAAAGAGTGAATGAACCATGTCGCGTGGGGCTAGCCCAGGAGCAATTCATTCTAGAACGTGCGGAATGCTAGACTTTGGAGCTCTATTCTTTCGCGAATTAATTTGTACGATTAAGATATTTTGATATACGAAAGGCGAATGAACCACGTCGCGTGGGGCTAGCCCAGAAGCGATCCATTCTAGAACGTGCGGAGTGCTAGACTCCGGAGCTCTATTTTTCATATTTAAATTTAATAAAATAAGTTAGATATTTTGTTTTTTAGACATTTTTTAGGGTTAACATATGTTTAATAACGAAGGAGTAAATGAAAAACTACGCGTGGGGCTAGCCCATGTGTGGTTCATTAAAGACCCGCGAAATGCTACATTTCGAAGCTCAGTTCCTTATTAATCAATTGCGACGCGATAAATCGTGCAGGCGGCAATCATTTAGTGATCGACTTACGTGTATGCAAAATGTATGTGTATGAATTGCTTACTTGGCGTTGGACCAAGAAATTTTAATTATGTTCGAAATGACTCTAAATATTACTTCGAGAAGCTTACATCTTACTTAACAAATTATGGTCGCAAAAGTGAGAAAGAGATTTACATTGTACCGATCAATACGTTATTAACACGACCAAATAAAGGACAATGTAGCAAACACTTTACAAAACAAAAAGAAATTTAATCATAATAATATTCATTAGATATTTACTAAGATTAATAAACAAAGGACAAAATTATTTAACAAATTTAGCTTGGAATGAGACATGTCCATGACCAAAAATCTCAAAGTGCAACAAGTTGTGAAAATGCAAAACATGTGACATCTAACCATTCATCTACTTCTGATCACTCTAAATCATCCCATGGCCATCCTTGAAGACAGCTGAACTCAGAGCAGTCCTAAGATAGCTTATGTCATGACCCATGCTTGAAGTAAACCAACTATTAACTTTTTGGCCAATTGCTCCATACCATTCCCACAGTGCATGTCAAGTCTGCTGACCCATTCCAATAGTTTAGGATTTGTATAAGGATCATAAAACAAGCCTCACACAAGCTCAGAACAGACACACAATCAGATTGCACAAAACTTGCAAAAACCTTCCCTTCTTCGATTCTCTCAAACCAGCCATCAAAATTCAAATTTTTCTTCACCAACAAGTCACACATCATCCATAGAACAAGAATCAACCACTAAAATAGCCTGAAACATCACATACACAAACCTCAAATTCTGCCACACCAGAACTGGAATTTTAAAACTAGCCAATCTCAAAGCTTCTTAAGCTTCACATCATCCTCAGGGGGTTCACTGAAGCTGACTTGCACGAAGAAGGAGGCCAGAAAGTCCAGAATTTGAAAGCTCAACCTCAGGTAACATGATGAACTTTTTTCCAGAAACTTGTTTTTAAGTTCCTAAATGAATCCTTATGATGTGCTGATGATTCTGATGTATTTATTTTTCAAAATGGTGGAATATTGAGCATGTATGAAGTCTCTGAAAGTTTCAACCCTAGAATTGTTTTGTTTTGATTTGGCTTTTTAATACATGATAAATGAGTTTTGTTTGGGGATTTAGGTTTAGTGATGTGTGGGGATCATTTCTGGGCAGAAAAATCAGGTTTTAGATGCTTAGGGAGAAAGATGGGGTTTTTGCTCGTCGGAGAAGATGACCGGAACACTGTTCCGGTCACTTGAAAGTGTTTATGCCCTAATCCTATAATTAAGCAACTTTGAATGTCGGCCCTAGGATTTGCCTTGCGCGCGTGTTTTCAATGGCCAGGATTGCTTCATTAGCCCTAATTCTCATTTAATTAGTTTAATTAGGATTAATTAAATTAATTTAGTCAGGACAAATCCCAACCATTGGATGACGCGCCAGTCAACCAAAGTCTCCCAACTTTGAATCTGGAGCCTTGGATTAGCATACCTTTCATTAAATCAATTTTTATTTCACATTTTTCTTATTTATTTTGTACGAATTTTTAAAAATAGCAAAAATCATCAAAAAATTCTGAAAATTTTTATCAAACATTTTATTAATTTTCAGAAACCTTTTATTTTTATTTTTTGCATTAAAAAAGTATTTTTAAATCATTTAAATGTTTTATTTAATTAGTTAATTGATTTTAATTAATTAAAAATACATTTAAGTATTTAAAAATCACCAAAAAAATCAGAGAACATTCTTGGACATTTAGAAACATTTACAAACTCACCATACAAATTTCTTTTTGGTTTTGATCATACTTTGACATTTTTCAATGAATTAGGGTTCTTAAAATGGTTCATTTTCTAACCCTAACTTCAAAAATTCATAACTTTTAAACCAAGTTGAGTTTGTGAATGATTCTTTTTGCATTGTTCTATGCATGGCTTCTAGCATCCAAAAACATTTTTGTTTCGTTTTTATCTTGCATTTTCAAATTATTTGGCATTTTACATTGAGGATCACCCAAAAAACCCTAGAAACTTAGGAAATTCATAACTCCTTTTAGGTTTAGCTTCTGACCCCCCCCCCCTTTGGATGGTAACCTAGTATGGGGTTAGGGTTATTTTGAGTGCATTTTCAATTTTTTATCATGTCATTTGCTTCTGTCTTTGCCATTTGCATCTCATCCTTTCATAAAACCCTAATTTTGTATCTTCATTTGCATTCATCTTGTATATGCTTGCATTCATGAACTTGCCATGACATTTTGTGCATTCACATGACTTCTAAGACATCTTAGGACACATTAGAATCATGTTTGATCATTGCATCATCTATTTGCCATGTTATGCATTCATTTCATTTCATGTGCATTCATGAACTTTCATGCTTCTTACATGCTTCATTTGCATTCCCATCTCTTGTATGATCATTTACATATCATGACATACATTTGTACCATCTCTTAGCATCATTTGCATCATGAATATGCTTCTGGTTTTGGTTTGCATCTTTGCATTTCATTTCCATTTCATTTCCTTTTGCTAACTTTTCAGGTGGTAAGTACTTTGAGAAGTGAATTTTCCTTCACTTCTCATAATCTCTTCTCATCTCTCTTATGCATTCATTGCTGCATTTTGTATTTGTATTAGAGTGAGCTTGCTCATTCATGTTCATTCCTCACTTTCTTTCTTCAATCAACTTATCTTCTTAAGTGAAGTAAGTTGACTTGCTTCTTCTGTTTCTCTTCCTTTCATCCTGCTTCTTCCTTGGTGGCTTTTCTTGAAGACTTCTTGCAAGCCTCATAAACCCTAGGAATACCCAAGCATGATAACAATTAGGGTTTTATTAGTCCCCCTTTAGTTTTACCTTTGTGTCATCTTTTGTGTCTTCTCTTCTCATCTCATAATCAGGGACTAAACCCTTAAGGATTTAAGGCTTTGTGATTAAGGTTATGCCTGCATCCTTCTCTTAGGATGGAGTGTATAAATTTAATCCTAAGTGTTAAACCCTTAATGTGTTTAAATCCTTTAATCAATCCATCTAATAATCATTAAGACCTTAAGCTTGTAACTTGGGCCTTGCATTAGGGTTCTAACTCTTCCTTAATTGGTTAAGAAGGACTAACCCTAGTGTTAATGGACAAGTCCCCCTCAAGTTGTCTTACAAACAATAAAATCCACTTCTTAATCTTACCATTAACTAAAATCCACTTTAATAAAGGCTTTGTTTTGTCACGAGGTTAATCCCTAATCATGGATTAAGTTGAGGAGCCTTCCTCAACTTAAATGTTCTCATCTATTATCCTTCTATTAGGATGGTGTAATGGGTCCATTAAATCCTTGATTATGGCTTAAACTCATTACTTAACACTAAACAAAAACTCCAAAAACATCTAAATAATTACAAGTAGGTTAATGATCTTAGTCCTACATCATGGTGTCACTCCCACCAAATGAAGCCGGGTCAAATGGGGTACAGACGCGAACGGTCGGCGAAAAGAGGATGTGAGAACACACAGGAGTGAACTCACAGGGAATGAAAAGAGTCGCCAGCTAGGCATTTTTATCCCGGAGGAAAGGCAATGCTGCATAGACCTAGAAAGATATGGATAAGACGGTTGCGAACCAGAGATACTGAGAAAGGGGGTTGGTTACAACCTGGGAAGGTATTAGCACCCAGATTGTCCGCCGTACTCGACGGGATCCACGCTTAAAAGATTTGTGTTTTAAAGGGGTAGTGTCAGTGCAATTTGTGTATCAAAGCTGGAAAGAATGCAAGTGTCAGTGTAAAAGAAATGTGAAGTGTATAAATGTACAGTGTCAGTGTAAGAACAGGAATGAAATGCTCAAGACTATGAGGCTAAAAGAATGATGTTGGGAGGAGGGGGGATATACAGAGACTTTTGTTCAATAACTGTTAAGTTATGCCTACGTATCCTCTCGTGCAATGAGGAATTCAGAACACCGTAGTTCGACCCAAAGAGACTGAAAGATAAATTGACTTGTGAACTGCTTGCTTGTCTATGCTCAAGTGTATGACCTGTCTGGCTCAGGTGCAAACTGTCTTGCATTAGACGGAAGAAGCAAGTTCTCGGTTGTGAGTGAAGATGATGAGAAAAGAATCCCAAAGGAGACGATTATTGTTTGTTTTTGAGTTTTCAGTCTTTTATTGCTTTTTGAAAGTTTGTCATAAGTTAATGAGCTTAAGCCTAAACCAATGGATTTAGTAAACTCATCATATCTTCCCTCTGATTAGGGGTAATGAGAATACCTTAAGTGTGAAGTCAGCTTCTCACACTTAATCACCTTTGATATAGGGTTAAAATCATTAACCTACTTGTGATTAATTAGATGTTTTTGTTGCTTTTGTTTAGTGTTAAGTAATGAGGTTAAGCTATAATCAAGGATTAAACAAACTCATTACACCATCCTAATAGAAGGATAATAGATGAGAATGTTTAAGCTGAGGAAAGCTCCTCAACTTAATCCATGATTAGGGATTAAACTCATGACAAAACAAGCCTTTGATTAAGTGGATTTTATTTACTGATATGATGAAGAAGTGATTTTATGGTTTGTAAGACAACTTGAGGGGGACTTGTCCATTAACACTAGGGTTAGTCCTTCTTAACCAGTTAAGGAAGAATTAGAACCCTAATGCAAGGCCCAAGTTACAAGTGTGATGTCTTGATGATTATTAAGTGAATTGATTAAGAGATTTAAACACATTAAGGGTTTAACACTTAGGATTAAAGTTATACACTCCATCCTAATAGAAGGATACAGGCACAAGCTTAATCACAAAGCCTTAAAGCCTTTAGGGTTTAGTCCCTGATTATGAGGTGAGAAGAGAAGACTCAATGAGACACAAAGGTAAAACTAAGTGGGGAACTAATCAAAACCCTAATCATTGTCATGCTTGGTTGTCCCTAAGGTTTGTGAGGTTTAATCAAGAAAGATCTTCAATGGAACCACCAGGAAGCAGATGAAAGGAGCAAGGAGAAGCAAAGCAACTTGCTTCATTTAAGAAGACAAGTCACTTGAGGAAAGAAAGTAAGAAGAAAAAGAATGAGCAAGCTCAATCTCAAACACATAACAAAATGCAGCATGGATGCATAAGAGAGATGAAAAGGAAATGTGAGAAGTGAAGGCAAATTCACTTCTCAAAGTTACTTACCACCTGAAAAGTTAGTAAAGGAATGCAATGCAATGCAAAATGAGATGAAATGACATGGTGTGAATCAAAACCAGAAGCACATTCATGATGTTAATGATGCTATGAGATGATGCAAACATGAAACAAAGCATGGGGATGATCTTACAAGCTTATGGATGCAAATGAAACAAGTTAAGAACCATGATCATACATGAAAAGTTATGGAATGCAAATGACATACAACATGGCAAATGAAAGATGCAATGATCAAACATGCTTTCAATATGTCTTAAGATGTCTAATGAACCAAATGTATGCACAGAATGCTATGGCAAGACATGGTATGCAAGCAAATGCAAGGTGGATGCAAAAGGAAACCCAAATTAGGGTTTATGAACAATGCATCAAACAAAAACCAAAATCATAAGCAAACATCAAGATAAAAAATTGAAAATGCATTCAAAGGAACCCTAAACCTATACTAACTCACTGCCCAAAGGAGGGGTTCTAACTCTTAACCTAATTAGAGTTATGAATTTCCTAAGATTTCTAGGGTTTTAGGGTACCTTAACAAGAAAAATGCCAAACAAAATGAAAATGAAAGATCAAATCATGCCAATTTAATCTCACAAACTACATGCTAAACAAAATGCAATGCAAGAAGAATCAAAGTCCAACTCTCAATGGTTAGGCAGAAATGATTTTTTGAAGGTTGGATCAAAATAATGCCTTGAAATGATTTTAATTCCATGAAAAATTCTCAAAAGACATCAAGATCAAAAAAGAAATTTGGTTTGAGGGTTGGACAATGTTTCTAAATGATTATGAAGGTTTCATGAATTTTTGGTGATTTTTAAATACCTAAAAGTATTTTTAATTAATTAATTCTCATTAATTAATTAAAAATAAACTTTTAAATAATTTAAAAATATTTTTTAATGCAAAAAATAAAAATAAAAATGTTTTTGGTTTCTGAAAATTAATAAAAGTTTATATAAAAATTTTCAGAATTTTTGAAAAGGTTTTACTATTTTTAAATAAATGCACAAATTAAAATAAAAGAAATGAATTAAAAATGAAATAAAAGGGAAAGTATGCGCAATGGAGGGCCAGGATTGATTCTGGGGAAGGACCTGTTGACTTGGCGCGTAATCCAATGGTCACAATTCAAATCTGGTTAAATTAAGTTTATGAATTAATTAAATGGGATTAATTAAGTTAATGGAGATTAGGGTTTCTGAGGATGCATCCTGGCCACTCAAACGCGCGCCAGTCAGCCTAAGTCAACGCATCTGACGTACCAAATTCAAACATCAATTAATGACACTGATTAGGGTTAATGGTTCTCAGGTGGCCGGAGAAGACTTTCGGTCGTCTTCTCTGGCGAACCAAAACCCTAGGTTTCACTACAAGCCACCCCACTTCAAATTAAACACAGGGAAATGATCCTCTAACATCCTAGAACATAAATCAACCATCAAACAACATTTAAACTACATGAATCAAGCAAATCGAAGCAAACATTTTTCACGGGAGAAATTTCAGAGCATCAATACATCCTCATTTTTCACTCATTTTCAATTTCAAACACATCATTATGATCAGCACAACATACACTTTCATTTTATAACAAGAAAAACAAGTTCAGTGAGAAAGTGTTCTTGGCCATACCTGAGCTGGAAAGCTTCAATGGTGAGCTTCCAGAACCTCTCACTTGTGCAAATGAACTCCCTTGGCCCTTCTGAACTCAATGGAATGCCTCAAAGCTCTTGTGGATGGCTAATTTGTGAAGATAAGTTCTGGTGTAGCAGATTTCACAGTTATGTTCTAGAGGGTTTCAAGCTGTGTTCATGGTGGATTCTGGTTCTTTGGAGTATGTATGATTTGTTGGTGAAGAGAGAATGAGTGTTTGATGGCTGTAGAGAGAGATTCGAAGAAGAGGAATTTTTTATAGATTTTTGTGAGGGCTGTGTTGTGTGTTGTTTCAATGGCCAATGAGTTGCTATAACACTCCCATGATGTGTGAGTAGCCTGTGGAGCAGGTCAGTAGTGGTGGCTGATCACTGTTCCAAGAGTATGGGGGTTTTGGCCAAAAAGTCAAGTTGATTTGTACTTGCAGCATGGGCTATGGCAGCAGCAGTCTAAAGGCTTGTCTTGCTTCAGCTTGAGTCAAGGATGACCCTTGGATTGCTTGTGAAAGTCTGCAGCATTTGGATCATGAGTTGTGAGAGATTTTGCAACTTGCCCACTTGTGTTATTTCATGATTTTTTGGTTATGTACATGAGATGATCCTTGCTGAATTTTGGTGTATGATGCTTCATTTGGTCATGGCAATATGTTAGAACTAGCTAGTGATCACACAACTCATGGGAGAGTGATTTTGCCAAAAATTCCTCTTTGCATCTTTATGAAAATGGCTTATGGATTCTTGAAAATCAAGTCACACAAATGAGAAATTCCTTGGGCAAATCCTGATTTTATGTCATGTGTAGCATTGGTATGATGATTAGAGGTCATGTTGAAGTCACATAAAGGCTTGCCATGAGAAATTGCAAGTTTTCCATTTGGTGCAAAAGTGAATTTTTAATGATTTTGCTCAACTTTGCAAGGCCATAACTTTTGATCCAAAATGAATTAGGTCATGTTCTTGTACTTTTTGAAAAGGGAATGATACATTCTACAACTTTCATGACCAAAGTTTTTCCATTTGAAGCTTTTTTGAATCAAAAAGTAAAGGTTGAAAAAGTTGCCTAAAATGGCAATTTCATTAAAAGTCAAACTTGCCCAAAAAGTCAACTTTGCAAAAGACTTGAAATTCTTCAATTTTGTGAACTTCCAACATCTTCCATGATCAAATAAAGATAATACACAATCAAAATGATGAAGAACACCCTTTGGTTGGGTCATTGGGGGCCTTAGATGCCCTGATTTTACACTGGCTTGCTTGAAAAGTCAACTCTTGATCAGATGACTTCCCCATGGAATTTCCTCATGAAAATTGATATGCATACTCCCTATACCATATAGAGACCAATAGAAACAAGAATGACCAAAAAATTTGGAGTTATGGCCTCTGAAACAAAAACCCTAATTCTAGGTCATCTGTGCAGTCAAACCTGGCTCTGCTTCCATACCATTTTCAGTTCTTGTGATTTTTTGACATTCTTGACTTTGAAAGGATATAATATGATGCTTGAACATACATGGACCCCTTTGAAGTGATTGATGACCTTTGGAGTGGCTCAAGAAGCTTATTGGTTGCTCAGGTCACAAACCCTAGATGCAGATGACTTTGAATCTATGCAGTGAATTAAAAATGTGATATGAGATGCTATGATTGAGCTTATGCATATGAGGAGATCACAAGCCATGGTGTGAATGGGTGAGGGAAAATTTGGGGTGTTTACAGCTGCCCCTATTCAAACATGAGTTAGCTGTGCAGGATGTAAGCTAAGGCTTAACAGGCAAACAAGATAACTTGTGGTTGAATACCAAAGACAGTCCAAAATTTGCACTCACAGGATGGAGAAGAAAAGGGATATAGATTGCAAAAGAAAATAAAGTATATTGTAAAGTATGGGCGACGGAGGACGACCGTCGAGCAGAGGACGACTGCTGGGTAAAGAGCAATGACGGGGACGGCCGACATGCTGAAAAGTGCGGAAAATACAGCAATGACGGGGACGGCCGACATGCTGGGGATAAAAGGGGTTATGATGGGGACGGCCATCAAGATAAAGCTGTAAGATTCTCTGGGGATTAATGAAACATGACGGGGACGGCCATCAAGTTCATAAAGTAAAGTAACCGACGATGGGGACGGCCATCGGGCTAAAAAGAAAAGGGACCACGACGGGGACGGCCATCGGGTTAAAGAATAAATGAAATAAACAGATGATGAGGTACGGTCATCAAAGGTGAAGGACGATCACCTAGAAGGGGAAGGCTGCTCTGTTGGGGATAAGATGAGGGACGGTCATCTAAGGTGAAGGACGATCACCCGGCAGGGTACGGCTGCCAAAAGTATCGCGACATAGGACGAATGCCGGATAAAAGGTCAACGATGGGGACGGCCATCGGACGAGCATGATGAAGGACGATCATCAAGAGGTGGAGGAAGACCACCTAGCAGGGGACGGCTGCTCTCAAGGTTTATCATGACATAAGACGAATGTCAGATAACCAAATCAACAATGGGGACGGCCATTGGATAAAATGATGAAGAACAATCATCAAAAAGGTGAAGGACGATCACCTAGCAGGGGACGGCTGCTGAATATCACGACATAGGACGAATGTCGGATAAAAGGTCAACGATGGGGACGGCCATCGGATGAGCATGATGAAGGACGATCATCAAGAGGTGGAGGACGACCACCTAGCAGGGTACGGCTGTTCTCAAGGTTTATCATGACATAGGACGAATGTTAGATAAAAAAGAAAATTGCTTTGTGGGTGATCTACTGGGGAATGGTAAACACGGACGCGTGTTTATATCCAAGAAATAAAGGGTATAAGTGTTTAGATGTTTGTGTATAGATTAAGGATGCGGACGAGCATCCCTAAGACTACGATACGGACGAGTATCGGGTAGAAACAAATACTGACACGTGTTCAGAGATGATGATACGGACGAGTATCAACTAGTTAACAGAGAACACGGATGAATGTTGAATCTGCGGACTCTTCTGGGGAATAGTAGACGCAGACGAGTGTCTATATTCAAGAAGACGTAAGTGTTTGACACAGTGTATGGATTAAAGATGCGGACGAGCATCCTTAAGACTTATGATACGGACGAGTATCATGTAGAAACAAACGCTAGACGCACGTTCTGAGATGATGATACGGACGGGTACCAACTGGTTAACAAAGAACACGGACGAGTGCCGAATCTGCGGGGATATAAATGGTGTATACAAGATACGGACGAGTATCTGTATAAGTATAAGCAACAAGTATGAGTGGTGTATAGTTGAGTGTTCACCCTGCTGGGGAGAGCGACACGGACGAGTGTCGAAAGGAGAAGAGTATAGTATAAACAAGTATCTGATATACAAAGTGTTTACATTACTGTGCTGGGAAAATGCCATGGACGGATGTCAAGGAAATGTATATATATAAATATATGTGAGTGCAAAGAGGATGTCTTTGGCTTTCTGCTGGGGATATGACACGGACGGGTGCCACAAGGAGTGTATACTGATTTTCGGGAGAATGTGAGGCAACTGCTTTTGCTGGGGAATCTGGGGAGCTTTCTGTATATTGTTGGATTGTTATTATTCACAAGTGTTTGATTCGGACCATGGCTTATGATTATGCTACATGTTTGACTTTTGCCGTAATGCTCCGTATTAGACAGAATGCTACGCTTTGTGGGTGAATATGATGCGAATGCCATGATAATGCAAAGATACCAAACCGGGATTTGGATCCCGTTGCTGTGAAGATCTCTGGCCGATCTGCTTGAAATGGACATCCCAGCTGGGGATGAGATCATTGGTAGATCTGATGAGATGAATTTGCTTGGGGAGACAGGTCAATGATAGACCTGTTCCAGGTAATGAGGGGACCCAGCTGGGGTTTGTAGAAGCTTTCGTCGCTCTGTTGTGATTCCTTCATGCGTTGCTCTTCTGGATAGAGGCTGGAACTCTGTGGGGAGATGGTTCCCTGGCTTTTGTACTTGGCTGAGGAAGAATGATTGGCAACTCGGCCGGGAGAAGCAATAAGTGGTAACTCAGCTGGGGAGAAAACACTTTGAGTGCTAAGAACGAGTGTTGATTTGCCAGCTTGCTGGGATGAAGCTTACATGCCCCATGTTGCGCTTTGGATACCTGCAATCCTGTAAAGATAGAGAAACGCACAAGTAATCCCGAGGTATCCTTCACTGGATTCCGTCATAGGAGTTAGACACTTCTGAGAGTAAGTATATTCCTTGCGAGCACGTATATATATTTTTTATTTTTAAAGATAAGCATCTGTATTCATGCAATCAGTTTTTCTTAAGACATCAGACATTCTTTGCAAATAAAAATGTACAAGACGAAACATGACTGAAAATCTGATTTTATTAATTCATGTGCCCTGAATTGGCAAGATACAGTCAAAGAAACATATCCCCCGAGATGAGGAGATTGTTACAAATTGAGAAACAAAATGCTGGCAATGTTGTCGATGCTTCAAGGAGCTTCCCTCCTGCTATGACTCGTATGATATTTGACATTCTTCTCGTCCTGCTTTCTGAAGAAGGCTGATTCTGAAAGAAGCTTGATCCTTTCGAAGCTCACCAAGTTGTAAACGAAGCAGACGAATTCAGAATGCAGTTGTTCGCTTATTCCCTTATTTTGCATGGATCGCCCTTTCGGGTTTTCAATCCATCGGGATACCCTTTTTTGCCTGAGTTGTCCAATGCGGCTTTTCAACTCAGCGGGTGTACATTTTTTTGCTTATTTTCCCTTATTTTTGCCCGAGTCTTTTATTCTGTTTTTGACTCGCCGGGATGCCCTATTTTTGCCTGGACTTACATTCTGTTTTTATGTCCAGCGGGTCATTTTTATGCGAAGTATTTTTTAACTGCATCTGAATTCACAGGGGACGGGAAGTCTTCACCATCCATGGTGCTGAGCATCAGTGCTCCACCAGAGAAAACTTTCTTTACCACGAATGGTCCTTCATAGTTTGGAGTCCACTTGCCCCTGTGGTCTGTATGAGGAGGGAGGATTCTTTTCAGCACAAGATCTCCGACTTGGTACTCTCGGTGCCTGACTTTCTGATCGAAGGCTCTCTTCATTCTTTTCTGATATAGCTTCCCATGACAGATTGCAGCCAATCTTTTCTCTTCAATCAGATTCAGTTGCTCGTATCGGGACCGGACCCACTCTGCTTCGTTCAGCTTAACATCCATCAGTACCCGCAAGGAGGGTAATTCAACTTCAACCGGTAGGACTGCTTCCATACCATATACAAGCTGATACGGTGTTGCCCCAGTGGATGTCCTTATTGACGTACGGTACCCATGCAAGGCAAGCGGTAGCATTTCATGCCAGTCTTTGTAAGTGATTACCATCTTCTACACAATCTTCTTAATATTCTTATTAGCTGCCTCAACAACGCCGTTCATCTTTGGCCTGTAAGGGGAAGAATTGTGGTGTTGGATCTTGAAGTCCCGGCATAATTCGGCCATCATTTTGTTGTTTAGATTGGAACCATTATCAGTAATGATTCGCTCGGGAACTCCGTATCGACAGATGATATCTCTCTTCAGAAATCTGGCTACCACTTGTCTTGTAACGTTTGCATAGGAAGCTGCTTCGACCCACTTGGTGAAATAATCAATGGCAACCAGGATGAATCTGTGGCCATTCGAAGCAGTCGGTTCAATCTTGCCAATCATATCAATGCCCCACATGGCAAAGGGCCAGGGTGAAGACATCACATTCAAAGGATTGGGAGGCACATGCACCTTATCCGCATAAATCTGGCATTTATGGCATTTCCTGGCATAGGCACAACAGTCGGCATCCATTGTGATCCAGTAATAACCTGATCTTAGCAATTTCTTAGCCATTGCACGTCCTCCGGCATGGGTACCAAAGGATCCTTCGTGCACTTCATGCATTAACAAGTCTGCTTCTGTCTTGTCAACGCATCTGAGGAGTACCATATCAAAGTTTCTCTTATACAGGGAACCATCAGTGTTCAGAAAGAAACTACCAGCAAGCCTTCTTAATGTCTTCTTATCATTGGAAGATGCCCCAGATGGGTATGTTTGATCCTCCAAGAAGCACTTAATGTCATGGAACCAAGGCTTATCATCTTTGACAATATCCGCTGCAAATACATAGGCTGGTCTGTCAAGTCTGGACACTGAGATCTGAGGTACAAAGTTGGCAGCTTGCACTTTGATCATGGATGAAATGGTAGCCAGAGCATCTGCAAACTGATTCTCGTCCCGAGGGATATACTCAAGCTTGACTGTCGTGAAGAAAGTCAATAACCTCCTTGTATAATCCCTGTAAGGTATCAGATGATCCTGGTGTGTGTACCATTTGTCGTTGGTTTGATTAACTACCAGAGCTGAATCCCCGAATACAGTCAATGTCTTGATCCTGAGGTCAATGGCTTCCTCAAGACCCATAATGCAAGCTTCGTATTCAGCTTCGTTGTTAGTGCAGTTGAAAGTGAGTTTTGCCGAGAAGGGCATGTGAACTCCTTTAGGTGTAATGAGTACTGCACCAACACCACGACCATTCATATTAACAGCCCCATCAAACATCATAGTCCATTCTTCTTCCGGGTCAGGCCCTTCAGTGTGAACAGGCTCTTCATGATCTTTTGCTTTTATGAACATGATGTCTTCATCAGGGAAGTCAAATCTCATAGGCTGGTAGTCATCAATAGGTTGCTCAGCAAGATATTCGGACAATACACTGCCCTTGATGGCTTTCTGAGAAGTGTACTGGATGTCGTATTCTGTGAGGATCATCTGCCATCTTGCAACCCGTCCGGTAAGAGCTGGCTTCTCGAAAATGTACTTGACTGGGTCCATCTTTGAGATCAATAAAGTTGTGTGGGTCAACATATACTGCCTTAGTCGGCGAGCAGCCCACGCTAAAGCACAGCAAGTTTTCTCGAGCAGTGAATAACGTTGTTCACAGTCGGTAAACTTTTTGCTCAGGTAGTAAATTGCATACTCTTTTCGACCAGACTCGTCATGCTGGCCCATCACACACCCCATTGACTCTTCTAATACTGTCAAGTACATTATCAGAGGTCTTCCTTCGACTGGAGGCATAAGGATTAGTGGTTCTTGCAGGTATTCTTTAATCTTGTCAAAAGCCCTCTGGCAGTCTTCGTTCCACCTGACCGTCTGTTCTTTTCTTAACAGCTTGAACAAGGGTTCACAGGTTGCTGTAAGGTGAGATATGAACCGTGAAATGTAGTTCAATCGGCCTAAGAACCCTCGAACCTCTTTTTCTGACTTTGGCGCAGGCATTTCTTGAATAGCTTTGACTTTATCAGGGTCAACCTCAATCCCTTTCTCGCTTACAATAAAGCCCAGCAGCTTACCAGATCGCACCCCGAATGTGCACTTGTTGGGGTTCAGCTTCAGTTGGTACTTCCTCAGATGCTTGAATAGTTTCAGCAGATTTACCAAGTGGTCTTCTTCAGTGAGGGACTTGGCAATCATGTCATCCACATAACACTCAATTTCTTTATGGATCATATCGTGGAATAATGTCACCATAGCCCGTTGGTACGTTGCACCAGCATTCTTCAGTCCGAATGGCATCACCTTGTAATAGAACGTGCCCCAAGGTGTGATGAAGGTTGTCTTCTCCATGTCTTCAGGTGACATTTTGATTTGATTGTATCCTGAAAATCCGTCCATGAAGGAGAATACCGAGAAGTGAGCCGTATTATCCACCAATACATCAATGTGAGGTAATGGGAAATCATCTTTTGGGCTGGCTCTATTCAGATCCCGGTAGTCAACACACATCCTTACTTTGCCGTCTTTCTTAGGCACAGGTACTATATTAGAAACCCACGGCGGATAGCTAGTCACAGCAAGGAAACCGGCGTCCCACTGTTTTTGTACCTCTTCCTTTATCTTCATTGCCATATCTGGGCGAGTACGACGCAGCTTCTGTTTAACCGGCGGGCAGTCTTCCTTTAATGGCAGCTTGTGCATGACAATATCGGTGTCCAACCCTGGCATATCCTGGTAAGACCAGGCAAACACATCTGCATACTCTTGGAGCAAATCAATCAGTTGTTCCTTCACTGAGTCTTGTAGGCAGGCCCCGATCTTAACCTCTTTCACGTCTTCGTCTGTACCAAGATTGATCGTTTCGACCTCCTCCTGATGAGGAGTGATAACCTTCCCCTCTTGTCTCAACAATCTGGCTAGCTCTTCAGGAAGCTCGTAATCTTCTTCAACCCCTTCATCAGCTTGATTGATCGGATTGTCAAAGTCATACGAAGTCATAGCCGTGCTGTTGTCGGTGCGGTCTGGAAGGCACTCTCTGCAAGGATTCAGTTTGTTCATTTTAGTGATTGATTTTAATCTTGTTTAGAAGAGTGAAATAAAGTTGTCATTTTGAAAACATTGCCATTTATTTTTTTGTACAAAAAGAAAAATGGAAAAACAGTGAGCGGAGAAGAAAAAGACTCATTTGCAAAAGATGTCTGATATTTCATTGATTAATCTTGTTGCACAAAAATTACAGATGGCCCGATTACAAAATGAGTCTTGTCATCTTGGGCAAGATGCAAGACTTGATGCATGCTATAAAAATACAGGAAATAATAATTACTCTGCAGGAGTAACCCTTATAATTTCCTGGGAAGACCAGTTTGAGACATGGCTCCCCGGGATCCTTGGACGTATCCAGCTCTCCAGGTTGCGCTCATCTTCCGACTCATCTTCCAAGTTGTTTACAGCATCAGGGGTGAGCATCCCCCCACTGACAAAACTGGGCTTCTTAGCAGCCTCTGATTGATCTTGTTGAGTTGGTTTGTAACCCAACCCAAATCTATCCTCTTTCTTCTCCACAGGCAACAGTTTGCCCCAGCCTTGAGCGGTTCCTTCTTCAACAACCTTCCGGGCTTGTTGATAAGATGTCATTGAGGTTCCAGGTACAGCAGATGTTTCATTTATGTTCAAGGCCTCAAACCCTTGACTCATCGTTTCGTGGATCTCCCCATCCATCTCAATGTATTTGTATGTAGCCAGATGGCTGACAAAAATATCTTCCTCTCCACAAATAGTAACGACCTGGCCCTCCCACTCGAATTTTAACTTTTGGTGAAGGGTAGACGTAACTGTGCCAGCGGCATGAATCCATGGTCTACCCAACAAACAGCTGAAGGCAGGCTGAATGTCCATCACGTAGAAGGTCGTTTTGAAAGTTTGTGGGCCAATCGTTACAGGCAACTCAATTTCTCCCAGAATTGATCTCTTAGAGCCGTCAAAAGCTCTTACTACCAAGTTACTGGGACGTAATGCCAATCCTTCATACTCTAGCTTCACAAGGGCTTTTTTAGGTAAGACATTGAGGGATGATCCTGTGTCTACCAGCACATAGGAAAGAACTGCACCTTTACACTCCATGGTAATGTGCAAAGCCTTGTTATGATTGCGGCCTTCTGTAGTCAAATCAGTGTTGGTAAATCCTAGTCCATTACTAGCATTAACATTTCCAACCACAGCTTCCAACTGATTGACGGTGATCTCTTCTGGCACATAACCTGCGTGCAAGACTTTTAGTAGTGCATTCCGATGAGCCTCGGAGCACATTAGCAATGATAAAATGGAGATCTTGGAAGGTGTCTGGTGAAGCTGGTCCACTATCCTGTAATCACTTTTCTTGATGATTCTCATGAATTCATCAACCTCTTGATCAAAAGGGGTTTTCAAAGCTTCTTTAACAATTTGTTCTTCTTGCACCATGCTCTTCCCTTTTGCTTTGGCAGCAGCTTCTGCTTTGGCATTGGGTCTTGGAATTTGCGGGGCAAAGAGACGTCCGCTTCGAGTGAAGCCTCCGCCTCCTCCCACATTGTCTATTTGTTGTGAAGAAGTTGATGATTCCAAAGTGATTTTCTGTCCTTCGCAGTATAGATCGGAGCCGTAATGCCAAGGGATGGCATTACTGCTTTCATAAGGAACTGGCCCAGGCACTGTGATAATGACTGGACTGACAGCAGCTGCAGAAGGGACCATGATAGTATGTGGATCATAGTATATTGTGACTGGTGCTCTGATAGGAGTGACATTTTGTGAGTTGTAGGCAGAATCATTTGCAGGATCATAATAAATTGTAACCGTTGAGACACTTTCATTGTTTGCTGTTGATGTTGTAGGAGACACTGTTGACTGGATGGGTGTTGCTGTTGTAGGAGATTCTGAATGAAGGGGTGCTGAAGTTGTAGAAGGGATGTTTGTTGATATTTGGTCCGTTGAAGTAACAGATGAAGCATTTGTTGATGAGATTGAAGAGTTGTTTGGAACAATTGTTGTTGCAGTTGTAGAAGATTCTGGAACTGTTATTAAGGAGATTGCTGGGTTGGTAGGTATTGATGTTGTGATTTGAAGCAAGCCACTCTGGATGAGACCATCTATGCCATCCCTCAAGTAATCACACCCATTCACTGAAATGTTGCAATAAGCACATCCTAGCTCACATCCAGGGAACATTTGACATTCAAGGAGTTGAGCTTTAATCTCCACCAAGGGTGTCCGAATCTGACCCACACTGGTTATCAAATAAGACGGCTTGTCTTCTTCAATAGCGTTGATTCTGGGTCCCCCGTGGTGTGGCATAGGGTTCTTGTTAACATTTGGTGGTGGTGCAAAGTTTAGAGCCTTAGAATCTACCAAGTCCTGTACCTTCATGTGCAAAGCTCTGCACTTCTCTGTACTATGGCCAGGTGCATTTGAATGAAAAGCACATCTGGCGCTGGCGTCGTAATTTCTGGGTAGGCTGGCAGGATCTGGAGGTGCCAATGTCCTTAGCTCAACCAGGTTGAGTTTCAGGAGTTGTGGCAGTAATGTGGCATAAGGCATAGGGATCAGATCGATCACCCTATTGGCCTGAGAAGGTCTCTGTTGAAATGGTCTTTGCTGATTGTTGTTGTTGGTGTTGTTGTAGTTTCTCTGAGGAGGATACTGAGTTTGTTGCTGATAATTTTGTTGCTGTGGTTGATAAACTGGTTGTGGATGAACTGGAGCGGGAATGGTGACTGCTGCCACAGACCTATGAACATATTGGGGTCTGCCCCTGCTGGCATGGATAGCATTGGTCTCACCAGTTCTTCTTGGGCCCACAAAAGGCTTTCTTGGGTTGCTGGATGAGCTGGCACCGTTGTCAGAAATCTTGCCCATCTTTAATAGGCTCTCAATTCTTTCCCCAGCTATAACGACATCTGCAAAGCTGGTAGAAGAAAAGGCAGCTAGCCTATCAATGTATGTCCCTTGGAGGGTGTTCATAAACATATCAGCCATCTCCCTCTCTGACATGGGTGGCTGGACAGCAGCAGCAAGCTGTCTCCACCTCTGGGCGTACTCCCGGAAGCTTTCTCTGGATGATTGTGACATTCCCATCAAGAGGGTCCTGTTGGGAGCCATATCCAAATTATACTGGTATTGTCTAATGAAGGCCTCTGCCAAGTACTTCCAACATCTGATGGTTGCTCTAGTCAGATGAGAGTACCATTCCCTTGAAGCTCCCGTTAAGCTATCCTCAAAATAAAACATCCATAGCTTTTCGTCCATGGTATATGCCTTCAGCCTCCCCAGAAAGGATTGCAAGTGGGTCCGTGGGCAGGAAGTCCCGTTGTACTTCTCAAAGCACGGTGGTTTAAATTTGTGAGGAATCCTGACCCCGTCCACTAAGCCCATGTCCATAACATCAAAACCCAAGGAGTTTTGAGACTCCAAGGACCTTAATTTTTCAGCAATTTCATCTAGCCTTCTGTCATAGGCCTCATCCCCAGCTCCCATCACTGTGAACTGATCTTCCTGGGGGTCTTCTTGCAGCACTCTGCCTGTGGTAGCATTCCCTTGAACATTAGCAGGGATGTTGATCTCTGGATGAAGGTGGGGTCCAAATACAGGTGGGTTGATATGAGGCTGCACCCTCTCATTGTTGCTTGTCCCACCAGTCCCCAGATGAGGGTCTTCCTGATTCTGCCTTTCTACCAGTGCTCTTAATCTCTCTTGGCTTTGAGCCATATTATTCATCACCTTCATAAATTGTGTCATCTGATTCCTCATTTCCAATCTCTCATTAGCCATTTGGTTCCTGACCTCTGTAAGGTCCTGCTGTACCTGGTCCATCTGTATACCCGGAAGGTTGTTGCGGGTTGGATATCTGTGTGGACGGTTGAGTGGGAACACCCGACGTCGAGCAATAGTTCCTGAGATCACAACAGAGTTAGTAACAAAAACAAAACAAACCTACAAAACAAACAAAGGTTAGTATGCAATGCAGTATGCTTATTTGTCTTCAAGGTATCCGGCTTGGCACTTGGTTTTGACCTTTCCAGACCCTTGAGGAAGATGCTTGTGATGTTGCTTGAAAGAAACTCAGATAGAGCAAACTGATACATATATTACAAAAAGTAAATGATACATAGTTTGTTTCTTACAAATCATGCCCTCTGAGGGGTCAAAATACAACATAAGAAAATAAAAGTACATGGAATGAAAGCAACAACAAGAAAAAGTCAGACACTGTAAACCCATAATTTCGACAAGATTAAAATTCAGGGTTTAAAGTCATCCTTGTCGAAGGATAGCATCAGGAGGAGAATCCAAGAATTGCTGACAAGGTTTTAAAGCTTCACTGTTTCGACAGAAATAGAAAAATGTTCTGGCAGAATAGTTTGGGAAGTGTGTGACTGAGGGCTTCGACAGAAGAAGTTGTTAATAAAAGATATGGTTTGGCAAGTGCTGAAGAGTTTTTCTCCTTTAAAAGGGTTTCGACAGCTTTGAAGAGGTACAAGGTTTTCGTCACCAAGGGAGAGATTCAAATTCAAAAGGTTGTAACCTTTGGCAGTTGGACACATGGAGGTTTCAGAGAAGAAATTTACATGCAGGCTGACACTTGTCATTTAGTTATAGTTTTTCCGTTCTAAGCAGTTATTTTGTTTGTATATAAATAGGATAGTTTGTGTTTAGAATAGTGTGTGAAAATTTGTACAAAATTCCTGTAAAAGCTCTAAGTACCCAGTGTGAGAGAAAATGAGTTTAGTATTTGGAACAATGTACGTTTAAAACACCAGTTATATTTCAAAGTCATTTTTAAATTACTTGTTCATTTATCAAGTTTAATGTCATTTTCAAGCTTTATTTATTTTTCTGCAAGTTTTTAGCCTTCGACATTTATTCTTTTTCTTGTTCAAAACTTTTAACTTTACTTCATTGTTAACTTAAAATTTACTTTACTTTAAAAATCAAAGTTCTTAATACTTTGACATTATCTGACAAAACAAACCATAAATCAATCACCAATTCTAAGAAGATTTCGACAGAAACAATGCACATGTATCCCAGGACTTGTTTGGTTGGTCCTGCACGTAACCCAGTTTTCTGAAGAGATTGGTTAACCAGAGGTTGTTCGCCAGAAACCACTGCGAACAAATTGGCACGCCCAGTGGGACGCATTACTGACTTTTTTGGAGTCCCGCAAGCACATCAAAGGATGAAATTGAATCAAAACCCTGCCAATAGGGCTGTCGAAGAAGAACTTACTATAAACCAAAGGCCCTTAGGAAATCCTCATGAAAATCCCAGGGGGCAAGAGGTGATAGTCGAACAGCCTAATGTAGAAGAGCCTATTCGACAGGAACCAAGAAGGATAATAGTCCAGAGAAATCAAAATGCTGACGAAGTGTTACAGCAGAGAATGCGTTACAATAACATGCCTGTCGAAAACAATATTGCCACCATGGTTGAGAGAATAATGGCACAAAATGGAGTAAACGTAGGATTACAAAGGCCTAGTTATACTTCCCCTTTGTCTGAATTTGTCTTACAACAAGAATTACCACCAAGGTGGAAAGTCCCCAAATTTACAAAATTTTCAGGGGATACTAGTGAGTCCACCATAGAACACGTGGCACGTTACTTGATAGAAGCAGGAGAAATTGCGAATAATGAGAACCTAAGGATGAAATATTTCCCAAGTTCTTTAACAAAAAATGCGTTCACTTGGTTCACATCACTTCCTGCAACTTCAATTTTTACTTGGACCCAATTAGAAAGATTGTTCCATGAACAATTTTATATGGGACAAACCAAGATAAGTTTGAAGGAGTTGGCAAGTGTCAAAAGAAAGTTTTCTGAACCTATAGATGACTATTTGAATAGGTTTAGATTACTAAAAGCCAGATGCTTTACGCAAGTGCCGGAACAAGAACTAGTCGAAATGGCTGCAGGGGGTCTAGATTATTCCATAAGGAAGAAACTGGATACCCAGTACTTGAGAGATATGGCACAACTGGCAGACAGAGTGAGGCAAATAGAAAGACTAAAAAATGAAAAATTCAGATCAAACAAAAACAAGAAGGAAAGAGTGGCCTATGTAGGAGTAATTCATGAAGATGATTATGATGAAGACGAACAAGTCATTTTCGACCAGCAAGAAATTGATCTGGCAGAATTAAAACAAGGCCCTCCATATTCTTGTAAAGTTTTAGCCCCGTCGAATGGAAAAAATCCAGTCGAAGTAGAAAAGAATGACAGGTTCCCTAAAAGAACCTATACATTCGACATCACTAAGTGTGATGAAATATTTGATTTATTAGTCAAAGATGGTCAGTTAATAAAACCAGCAGGCACGAAAGAGCCTCCTGTAGACCAACAGAAAAAGAGAGGTTTTTGTAAATACCATAATTTCTTGGGTCATAAAACTTCTCAATGTTACCTTTTCAGGGATCTTGTCCAGAACGCAATCCAAAATGGAAGGCTGAAGTTTGGAGACAAAGCCAAGCAGCAGATGAGGATTGACTCTAATCCTATGCAGGTGGTAGAGGCCAATTATGCTGAACCAGAAATGGTAAATGTGGTCGAAATGGAGATCGTGGCTGAAGAAAATTTTGAAATGGTGGAAGTTACTGAAAGCTTCGACACCAACTTCACCATGATAGAAGCTGCTGAAGGTTTCGACACCCATGTAAATGTGGTGGAAGAAGGCGATGATCTTGCTGACCAGACTGAAGAGAAAGAAGTCAAAGTTTCTGAAGACTTCGACAGTGATAATGCTAGCGAAACTACTGAAGGTTTCGATGAAAGAAATGCAGTCAAAGTGGGAAGAAGCTTCGACAAGAAAAACTACGAAAGAGATGCTGAGCAGGGGGTGATCTGGGATACTTTGGGAGAGTCGACTGGAAAGTTCGATTTCATGGTGAAATATTCAGCACCACCAAGCTCCAAAGCAGATATCAACAAAATCAAACCCACAGGGTGGGGAGATTCCTTCAAAAAGGATGACGAAGAGGCGGGTAACAAAACCCTCACTGTTCAGAAAGAGGCCACTGAGGGCCTTGGTCAAGAGGAGATCAAAACAGCAGGGACTGATGACCATTCCCCCACTGTCGAACCAATAAACATTGGTACCATCAGAACTGAAGGGCATCCTGTCGAAAGGGTTGCACACTGCTGCAACTACATCTACAAGGGTTTACACCCAAAAGGCAATGTGAGTCAGTCAAAGGAGGACATCCCAGAGGAAATCATTCTGGTCGAAAAAATGAATAAATTGAAGATCACAACTGAACAGAATGCTGGGATTCACATGGTGGAAGTCACTCAAAGGGGAGGACCAGACACCAACAAGGGAAAGAAACATCAAGAGAAGCATCAGAAGCTGGTTTACCCAGAAGAAAACGAAAGTCTTGTCGAATTCATCCAGAGGTGTCAAAGGAAAAATGCAGAAGTCATGCTTTGCCCAAGATGCAGTGCTGTATTCGACAAGAAAGCAGCTGATGACTTAGAAGCAGCAGAAAAGACCCAGAGAAAGAGAAATTGGGGAACAGCCCCACCAACCAGAAATGGAAGATTCGACCCAAGAAGAGGGAAGCATCACAGTCAAGGGGTGGGAGAAAGACGTTTCAACACTTACAAACCATCTAACAGGCCAAATGATGACAAATGGGTTCAGCCTATAAGGGATGCCCAAGGTCAGAAGAGATGGAAGAGTTTTGAAGTGAACAGGGGTCCCTCAATGGAAGTTAAAAAGGAGGCAAAGCCAAAATATGTCTCTGAAAACTACAAAGGGAAGAATCCTATGTCCAGATCCCAATGGAGAAGATTCCAAAGGCAGAAGAAAATTGAAAAGGAAACTGTAGAATACCAAAGGGTTGGGCAGAAGAGAGCTGAATCTAGTAAATGTGTGCAGATTACAAATAGGGAGATGCCTCTGGCAGAAAAAGAAACTTTTCAGGAGAATAGATCTAGTGACACCACAGAGGTGCAGAAAACAAACAACAGAATGCCAGTGGACGAAGAAGTCACAGATGAATTTAGTTCAGAATCAGATGCCTCTTTCGACGTAACTTGCAATGTGGTGTCTGTGTTGCCTAGAGACTATGACAGGATAATGGAAGTTGAAGATGAAGAGGATGACATGGCAGATGACAGCATAGGCTTGAAGCCTGTATGCTACTACATAATGAACAATGGCTGTGTCGAAGAGCAAAATGCCTTCTTCGAAAAGCCAGATGATGCAATGAAGGCTCACTTAAAGCCTCTCTTCATAAAAGGAAAGTTAGAAGGTGTGGGTGTCAACAAAATTCTGATAGATGGTGGAGCAGCTGTAAATTTAATTCCTCATTACATGATAAAGAGGATTGGAAAAGATGACTCCGACACTAAACCTCACAATATGGTGTTGTCCAACTATGAAGGTAAAGTGGGAACAACACTGGGAGTAATACAACTGAACTTGACTGTAGGATCCATCACCAGGCCTACCATGTTTGTGGTGATAGCATCAAAGGCGAATTACAACTTACTGTTGGGAAGAGAATGGATCCATGGGATTGGGGCTGTACCATCCTCCATGCATCAAAGGATAGCAATCTGGAGGCCAGATGGGATTGTCGAAAATATAGAAGCAGATCAGAGTTACTTCACAGCTGATGTGAACAATGTCACTGGTCGTAACTTCGACAAAAATCTAGCCCACATAGCACCATGCAATCCTGCTGCTTTCGACCTAACAGCTTCCGACAATGCTTACTGTTCCATGTACCTCCATCCTACACATGGTTTCCAGTGGGATAAAGAAATAATTGGGGAGACAAATTACACTTGGGGAACTGCCCATGTCAATCCAACTGGGTGGGGGAGTGAGTTCAGTGAAAATGACTGAGGCATCAACATTAGAAAAGATTTCGGCTTATATAGCCGAAAAACAACTCAAAGCGGCCCTTGAGGCTGAAGTAAGAAACATGGCTGTCGAAGCCAGCACTCAGATTGTCGAAAGACAACATCCTCAAGGAAATATTGAGGAGCAACATGCAGATCAGAGTTTTGAAGAAGACTCAAATGGTGAATGGCAGAATCAAAGACTTGATGCCATTTATGATGACGAACCTTTGGGGTTCGAAAAGGATCCAACCTCAACCAATATGAAAATGGTGGCACAGGATCCTCTAGAGGAGATTAATCTGGGTCTGGGGGCAGAGAAAAGGCCCACTTACATCAGTGCCAAGTTGAATCCTCAACTCAGAGTCGAAATAATCCAACTGCTGAATGAGTTTAAAGACTGCTTCGCCTGGGATTATGACGAAATGCCTGGTTTAGACAGAAGTTTGGTGGAATTGAAGTTGCCAATACTGGAAGGGAAGAAGCCAATAAAGCAGACCCCCAGACGTTTTGCACCTGAGATTCTGTCGAAAATCAAAGAAGAAGTCGAAAGACTTCTAAAATGTAAATTCATCCGTACAACAAGGTACGTCGAATGGATTGCTAATATTGTTCCTGTGATTAAGAAAAATGGCACACTAAGGGTATGTATTGATTTTAGAGATCTAAACTCAGCCACCCCTAAGGATGAGTATCCTATGCCAGTAGCAGAAATGCTAGTAGATTCTGCAGCAGGCCATGAGTATTTAAGTATGCTTGATGGCTATTCTGGTTATAACCAGATTTTTATTGCTGAAGAAGACGTTCCAAAAACAGCTTTTCGTTGTCCAGGAGCAATAGGAACATATGAATGGGTAGTTATGCCCTTTGGTTTGAAAAATGCTGGAGCTACTTACCAAAGGGCCATGAATTCTATTTTTCACGATTTCATTGAAACATTTATGCAAATTTATATAGATGACATTGTGATTAAATCTGCTTCAGGCTTGGACCATATTAACCACCTTCGACAGTCCTTTGAAAGGATGAGGAAGTTTGGTTTGAAAATGAATCCTCTTAAATGTGCTTTTGGTGTGCAGGCTGGGGATTTCTTAGGCTTTGTGGTCCACAAAAAGGGGATTGAAATTAATGAGAACAAAGCTAAAGCAATAATGGAAGCAAAAGCGCCATCGACAAAGAAGGAGTTGCAGTCTCTACTAGGGAAAATCAACTTCCTCAGGAGATTTATCTCCAACCTTAGTGGAAAGACTCAGGCCTTCTCACCTCTGCTTCGACTAAAGAAGGAGGGTTTCACTTGGGGGCAAGAGCAACAAGATGCCTTCGACAAGATCAAGGAGTATCTGGCAAATCCTCCAGTTTTAATATCTCCTTGTCGAAAAAGAAGCATGAGGCTCTATATATCAGCATCTGACAGAACATTAGGAAGTATGCTTTGTCAAGAGGATGAACATGGCGTCGAAAGAGCCATTTATTATCTCAGCAGAGTCTTAAATGATGCTGAAACTAGATATAGTATGATAGAGAAATTATGTTTATGTGTATATTTCTCTTGTATAAAATTGAAGCATTATATAAAACCCGTTGATGTACATATATCTTCTCATTTCGACGTAATAAAACATATGTTGTCTAAGTCTATTTTACATAGTCGAATTGGAAAATGGGCTTTAGCTTTGACTGAATACTCTTTAAAATATATGCCTCTAAAAGCTGTTAAAGGGCAAGTAGTCGCTGATTTTATAGTTGACCACTCCATACTTGGAGATGAAACAAATTATGTCGAAAAAGAGCCTTGGAGGTTATATTTCGACAGTTCCAGCCACAAAAATGGAACAGGTATTGGGGTGTTAATTATTTCTCCCAATAAAATTCCAACAAAGTTCAAGTACAAAATAGAAGGATTCTGTTCAAACAATGAGGCAGAATATGAAGCCTTAATAGCTGGACTTGAAATCTTGTTGGAACTGGGGGCAACAGAGGTCGAAATAATGGGTGACTCCGAATTGGTGATAAAACAATTGACGAAAGAGTACAAATGTGTCAAAGAAAATTTGATCATGTACTTTGTGATAGCCAACAGGCTCCTCAAGAGATTCGACAGTGTAGTTTTTAGACACATTCCCAGATTGGAAAATCAGGAAGCAAATGACTTGGCTCAATTGGCTTCAGGGTATAAAGTGTCGAAAGAAAATCTGTTGAAGGTTGTCGAAGTGAGAGGTAAAGTTTTATCTACTAAGCTGGCCCCATCTGATTTGGAGACAATGAGATTAGGATATGGTGATGAAGAAAACTTTGAGATTTTCAATGTAGGTGATTTAGAAGCTGGAGATTGGAGAAAACCCATCAAAGATTATTTACAAAATCCAAATCAGACTGTCGAAAGAAAGATAAGGTACAGGGCCATAAGCTATGTGCTCTTTGGAAATGAACTGTTTAAAAAGACTGCAGAAGGAGTTCTACTAAAATGCCTAGGAGAGACTGAGGCTTATATAGCTCTGTCAAATGTACATGGTGGTGCATGTGGTGCTCACCAAGCAGGACATAAGATGAAATGGCTATTATTTCGACAAGGAATGTATTGGCCAACCATGTTGAAAGACTGTGTCGAATTTGCAAAAGGTTGTCAGGAATGTCAAATCCATGCAGGCATACCTCATGTGCCAGCGAGTGAGTTACATTCTATTGTAAAGCCTTGGCCATTTAGAGGTTGGGCTTTAGATTTAATTGGTGAGATTCGACCAGCCTCTTCGAAAGGGCAGAAGTACATATTAGTGGGAGTAGACTATTTCACTAAGTGGATTGAAGCCATACCTTTGACGAATGTAGATCAGGAAACAGTCATAGATTTCATCCAGAAACACATAATGTACAGGTTTGGAATACCAGAAACCATAACCACTGATCAAGGATCTGTGTTTACTGGCAGAAATATGCAAGCATTTGCAAGAGAGGTAGGTTTTAAGTTGTTGACTTCGACACCCTATTTTGCCCAAGCAAATGGCCAGGTCGAAGCAGCTAACAAAGTGGTAATAAACCTGATAAAGAAGCATGTGGGTAAAAAACCCAGAAATTGGCATAAGACTTTGGATCAAATCCTTTGGGCTTGTCGAACATCCCCTAAGGAAGCAACTAATTCCACCCCATTTAAATTAACCTATGGACACGATGCAGTATTGCCTGTCGAAATTTGTTTACAGTCAATACGAATTCAAAGACATCATGAGATTCCATCTGAAATTTATTGGAATATGATGATGGATGAGTTGGTTGATTTAGACGAAGAAAGGTTGCGTGCTTTAGAATTAATAAGAAGGCAGAAAGAGAGAGTTGAAAAGTTTTATAACAAAAAAGTAAAATTCAAAGCCTTTTTAGTAAATGATTTAGTTTGGAAAGTGATCTTGCCCATGGAGAAGAAAGACAGAGTGATGGGAAAATGGTCCCCTAAGTGGGAAGGACCTTTTAAAATTCTAAGAGTTTTTTCCAATGGTGCATACGAAGTCGAAGAAATAGAAAAAGATAGAAGAGTGATGAAAATAAATGGAAAGTACTTAAAGAAGTATAGACCAACATTGCAGGAAATAAAAATCATAACAAATTAAAATTGCAAACAAAACTTGTCTTTGCCAAACAAATGGCGTAAAATAGCATTACATATAAAAGTGCTAAGAAAGGAAATATCCTTAAAACAAATAAAATTCCTAAGTTCTATTACAAAATTACTGTCGAAGGAATGTGGCTTTAAGCTCGTCGAATTTTTTCTTTTGGAGTTGGATTCGACGCTCACAAAGGCTCTTGCTGACAGTCATTTCGTCAAGCTCCCTATGAAGTTGCTGGGCTGTCTCTGCATGTTGTAGCCCTTTCTGGAGTTCACTGTCTATTGCTTCCTGATTTGGTTTTTTGAGAGAGGCCTGGCGTTCTTTTTCTTGGAGGATTTTTCTTTGGAGATCAGCAATCTGGGCTTGGTAAGCTTGAATATTGTTTTCACAATCAGCAGCAGCTTTGGTGTATTCGTCAGAAAGCTTATTCAGCTCTGAAATCCTTTCTGTCGAAGAAGCCACTGTGTTCCATGCTGAAACTTGCTCCTCAGACTTGGCTGTGATCTTTTGGGAGAATTCTTTTTGTCGAACCAGATCAGCGCTGACAGAATCAATCAAAGATATCAAATCCATCACCAAATGGCTTTCCTCAGTCGAAGCTTCCAGCAAGTTGGCACTTTTTAGGAGCTTCTTCAGATCATATTGAGCAGAAGTATTCTCAGCCAAGACTTCAAACAGGTCAACTCCAAGGATTCTTGTCTTGATCTCATCCATGATGACATTGATTGGTTGAAGGTCAGAAGTGGCCCCTGAAGCTGTCGAACCACTGGCAGAAGAATCTTGGAAGTTATACCTGGTGTCGAGCAAGGCTTTTAAGTACTCAAAGGGTTTTCTAACCTTCAAGCTCTCAATTTCTTCATGAGATAAACTCGTCGAAGCAGTGCCCAGAGAGGTTTCGACAGGAGCTTTTGATGAAGAGGGAATGTGTTGAGAGGTTCCTCCAATGCTCAAGTTAACTTCTGGCTGATTCGACAGAGTGACTTCTTCTTCGACATTTTCTTTATCAGCCATGGTGGTGTCAGTTGGACCTAGGACTGGTGCATCCTGAGCAATGGCATTTTCGTCAGTGTTTGGTATAGCAGCTGGTGGTGGAAGTGGTACATCTTGATCTGAATTTGTTTTTTCTGCAGTAGGGTCTGGTCGAAAGGGAGAGTTGTTGTCGGAAGACTCAGAATCACTGAGGTCGAATTCGTCCAAGGTTTGAGGCCCATGGACCCCTGCATCTGGAGTGGCATCATCCTGGAGTCTTTCAGCCAGAGTCCTCTCAGAATTAGAGGGAGCATGCTCTTCTTGGATTGCAGAGGTCTCTTCGACGTCAATAACAACCTACAAGCAAAAAACATAAAAGAAGAACTGTAAGATAAAGTTACATTCAGTCAAGGTTGGGGTGGTGTTTATCGAAATGGTTACCTGAGGGATTTCAGTATGGGCACTTGAGTCCCCACTTCTTTCGCTTCTTGAGGGAACTTTGTTCACTGGACTGGCGGGTGGAGTTCGTCTTTGGACCAGAGATCTTTGGGACGCCACTATTTTAATTCTTAGACCTTTGTTTCTTTTCAAAGGCTGGGGTTCAGGGGACTCGTCCTCAGATTCTTCGACGCTTGCTTCCTTTTCTTCTGGTTTCCTTTTCTTTGCTGGGGTACGAGTTACCTATAAGAGAAAGAAAAGAAGGGTTCAGTATAAGAGAATATGAAGTATATAAATAAGGAGGGATGTTTTGTTTGTGTCGAAACCTTCTTGGCAGTTGCAGGAGACTTTTCGACTGTTTTTGAAGAAGTTCCTTCGCCAGTAGTCTTTCTGACAATTCTAACAGCTGAAAAGGAAAAGTTGCATGAACATTGATATAATAATAAAAGAGTTAGAAGCAAAAAAGAAGAATGTAATTTCTTCGACACCTTCAAGAATGGGTTCGTCCACAGTAACATGTTCTATCCCAATATGAAGGTGCCCAGTGAAGTTGTGCAGATGATACTTCGTCGCAACCACGCGTTCGGCAGGTTTTTTGTTGCTTTCACGAAGCAGTTTTAAATATGATCCACATATAAACCAATCTGGAAATGGAGGACTCAAGGCCACTCCAAATTCTGCAGAAGGGAGTGGAGGGAATTTTGGAGGAAAAGTTGTGAAAGCAAAATCATAGTGTGCATGTGGTGGAAGAGATGTAGGAAACCACAACTTATTCAATTTTTCTGTGAATTTGTATTTTAAAGATACTGCTGCTTCAGCTATGGTTCGACGAAGATCATCAGGCCTGTAAATAGTTTCAAAATACATTTGAAACTTGTGAACTTCTTTGATATGCTGATCTGTACCTTTTTTCTTCCTGTCCTGCACAAAGGTAAAAGCATTTGTCAGAAGAGTAGTGAAGGTTGCTACGTCGAAAAATCTGTTGATATAGTATTCCTTCCACCAGACGTCGAATTCTTCAGTACAGAGGAAGTTTGGTAGGAAAATGGTGGGATAAACTTCAAGAGAAGGGTCAAAAAACTTGTTGTACAGTTCCAAACATTTGTCAAAATGGTGACATGAGTTGTAGAAGATAATGGCACCTTTCTTGTGGTAGATAGGCTTTGTCTTCGTCTGAATTAATCCAAACTGCCTAGCTACCAAATTGGGTTGGTACACAATGAGGGATACCTTTGTGTTGTTAAGGCTGTGATGGGAGAAGAAGTGCCTGGGCATGAGAAAAGCTTCCCAAATGGAAATGTAGGAATCTTCATCTTTCTGGTTCTCCACTGGTAGTTTTCTAGTAAACCATCTTGGACCTACTTTCCTGTTGGCGAATGGTGCCATTGAAGGAGAAAATTTGTAGCGTTTGGCGAACATCATGATGTAGCCAGTAAATGCTTGTCGAAGGCTTGTATTCTCATCAGTGGGGGTCAGTTGAACCAGCCTAGGCCATTCGACACGTCTTTCTTTGACTGCCTCTTCGACAATTGGCATTTTTATGGGGATGAAATTTTCAAAAGTGGCATTCAGCCATAGTTGTAGAAGCCAAAAAGGGCCTGTAAGACTTATGTTACCTTTGTCCTTAAGGGCCTTGAGGTTGCTTACACTTTCACTTAAGGATTCATAGAGGTTGGCCAAAAGTAGCTCACTCAGGCAAAATGCAACTCCATTGTGAAGTTGATTCGCCATAATGATAAAGCTTCTGGCCACCTGAAGGGACCTTGTACAGAATACAAATTTGGATAACCACAGGCTAAGGAAGGCGATGTGTTCTATGTCAGAGACTTCTTCATTGTTTCCACCTTGGTAATGAGCTATGAAAACAGAATACCCAGCATACTTTGTGTCGAAGCTTATGGGGTCCTTGTTCAAGTGTTCAGGGTTGAATATTTCCCCTAAAGGACTAAGGCCAGTTATGGCTGCTATGTCGAATAGGGTGGGGGTCACCATTCCACAAGGTAAGTGGAAGGTATTGTAAGTACTGTCCCAGAAATACAAGGAGGCTAGCAGCATGTTTTGGCAGTAACGGGGACCCTCTTTTGACAACTGGATTAAATCATAAATACCAGTTTTCTTCCAAAACTTTTCTTTGGCTTTTTCGACCCTAGTAAGCCATGCTAGGTAATCAGAGGGATCTTTCGTCAGAGGGGGACTCCTAAAAATCCTGTTTTGGTTTAGATAAGACAGATCTATTTCTGTCGAAGCCATAAGGACTTCAGGTTCTTTTGATGAGGTTTCGATAGGTTTGGGGTTCTTGTTAGCAGCTATGGGTTTTAAAGCAGAATAACAGGGGTAAAATTCTTCCAAACGTTTAGAATCAGCAGTGGGATCAAAAATAGGGCCTAACATAGCATGATGAATTCCAGAAACAGAAATGGGAATCATTACCTGTGACCTGTAAATGCTTGCCTTTTCCCTTTCATTTGGGGGTTCTGGGAAGTACTGTTGGTGCTGTGTTTGAGTAGGCCCAGATAACACGTGAGCAGGAGGAAGATCCGTAGTCTTCTTTGTCTTCTTTGCACTTTGTCCAGTGGTAGTCTTTGGAGGAGCCATTGATTTGATGAAGATGGTAAAGAAACAGGAGCTTTGAAAGATTTGGAAATGGAGTTTTCACGTTTGGGTAAGAGAAGAGTTTGAGAAGGTGAAAAGTATGAAATGGTGGTGAAAATGGTATTTATAGAGGTTGGAATAAATGAATAATAATAAAGAAAAAGAAAATGAAGAGACTTTTTTAGTTGGAAAAAGGGAAACATGCATGTTAATCCATTGGTGGAGATTGAAAGTGGCGGTTGGTAATGAGCCATGATTTACCTACAATCTAGGGTCATGGGAGATTGTGTGAAACGTGGGCTAGATGTGACGTTTCACAAAGTGAAAATCATGGTGTTTCCTTGGGACTCAACAAAAATCACTTTACAATAAATACAACTGGAAGTCAAAGGTCATTTCGACAGCAAAAGACATTTCTCCTTTGATAGTCGAAAATATCTTTGCTGGGGGGCAATTTGTAAACCCATAATTTCGACAAGATTAAAATTCAGGGTTTAAAGTCATCCTTGTCGAAGGATAGCATCAGGAGGAGAATCCAAGAATTGCTGACAAGGTTTTAAAGCTTCACTGTTTCGACAGAAATAGAAAAATGTTCTGGCAGAATAGTTTGGGAAGTGTGTGACTGAGGGCTTCGACAGAAGAAGTTGTTAATAAAAGATATGGTTTGGCAAGTGCTGAAGAATTTTTCTCCTTTAAAAGGGTTTCGACAGCTTTGAAGAGGTACAAGGTTTTCGTCACCAAGGGAGAGATTCAAATTCAAAAGGTTGTAACCTTTGGCAGTTGGACACATGGAGGTTTCAGAGAAGAAATTTACATGCAGGCTGACACTTGTCATTTAGTTATAGTTTTTCCGTTCTAAGTAGTTATTTTGTTTGTATATAAATAGGATAGTTTGTGTTTAGAATAGTGTGTGAAAATTTGTACAAAATTCCTGTAAAAGCTCTAAGTACCCAGTGTGAGAGAAAATGAGTTTAGTATTTGGAACAATGTACGTTTAAAACACCAGTTATATTTCAAAGTCATTTTTAAATTACTTGTTCATTTATCAAGTTTAATGTCATTTTCAAGCTTTATTTATTTTTCTGCAAGTTTTTAGCCTTCGACATTTATTCTTTTTCTTGTTCAAAACTTTTAACTTTACTTCATTGTTAACTTAAAATTTACTTTACTTTAAAAATCAAAGTTCTTAATACTTTGACATTATCTGACAAAACAAACCATAAATCAATCACCAATTCTAAGAAGATTTCGACAGAAACAATGCACATGTATCCCAGGACTTGTTTGGTTGGTCCTGCACGTAACCCAGTTTTCTGAAGAGATTGGTTAACCAGAGGTTGTTCGCCAGAAACCACTGCGAACAGACACCAAGACCAAAATCATCCTCCTGAACTTCCTTTAGAAGTGCTTCAGTCACAGGATCAGCTGGACGCTCTGTGAGGTTCCTGATGAGGAGATTCCTGGTAGCAACAGCTGCAGTTAGCTTCTTGTGTTGACTCTGGTCCTTTGACCTCTTCACACCAGCTCTAATCTTCAACTCTGAGATCTCTCTCTGGGCTGCTAGCAGGGGTTCCTGTTGCTCCTTGGCACTAGCCTCCAGCTGCTCAATCTTGTCCTGAGTCCTTTTATCTTCCAGAGTGCGAGCTTCGGTGATCCTGACCCACCTAGCTTGACTCTCCTTCAGATACAAATCAGTCCTGGCCTTCTGGAACTGAGCCTCCTTGCAGGCATTCTTCAAGATCTGCTCTCCAGCCCTTGACTTCTTGATATAGTCCTCTGACTTCTCAATCCTAGCTAGATGCTCCACCTTTAGCTTTTCTAACCTTTCAATGTCCAGCCGACCATCACTCCTTTCCCAGAGGGTCTTCTGTAGAGCTTGAGTCAGCTTCTCATTTCTCTCTTTCAGTTTCTCAAACTCCTCTAAACTGACAGTGACAGGAGGTGGTGCTGAGGATGGCCCAGGTATATCTTCCATGGTGAAGGGCATCCCAGAAAATTGAGCCCTGGCATGGGACCACTCATAGTACTGTGCTGAGGCCACATTGTTGCATCTTCCCAGAATGGCCATTCCCTTGGTTTGGACATTGTCCCAAGCCCAGGCTGCTTGTCTGACAATAGCCAGATTAGGCTTAATCTCACAGTAAAGAGTCTCAGCCAAGTCTTGTGCCTTAGGAGTGTGGACCAATGCATAGCCCAGTTGTCTTTTGAATAACAGAGGGTTGTAGTTGATGCAACCCTTTACTCCTATCAGGGGTACATTGGGAAAATGCCCGCAACTGGTAATGATGTCCCTGCCTTTTGTGCTTTGAGTGCACCACCTGATATCAGCTGAGGTCAAAGCAGTGAGTCTTCTAGCCCAGTTCCTTTGTTGGTGAGGGTTTAAGAATGCATCAGTCTTTGGCAAATGTTTGAGCAGCCAAGTATGGAACAAAGGAGCACAGCATCTCACTAATCTTCCCCTTTGCTTTTCATTCCTTTGATGGACAGAGTAGTAGAGATCCCCCAGTAAAGTGGGCACTGGGTTCCTCAGGATGAAAAGATGGATTGCACTCTTGCTAACAAACTTAGGCTCATCTGCAAAAAGTATGACCCCATATATGCTAAGGGCCAATAAAGCACAGACTGCCTTCCATTCTCCCAAAGAAGCCTTCAGGGTAGCCTGAGAGGTCAAGAAATCCAGATGTAGACCAGAGACTCCAGCCTTGGTAGTCATATTCTGCCCAATCAGACAAGGTTCCAGATACAAGGCCTTTGCCACTTCTTCATCACTTGGAAAAGCCATCTCAGGGTTGAAGGGGACTCCACCCCTGATAGGTACACCAATCAATGATGAATACTCCTCTAATAAAGGTCCCAACTGAAAATCCTGAAAAGTGAAACACCTCAGAGGGGGATCATAGAACTGCAGGCAAGTATGAATCAGACTTCTCTGTGAAGGGTCCAAATCCATAACCACATCAAGTATGCCTCCATAGTGTTCTCTGAATAGTGGTATATGGTCTGGAGTAATTAGGGCCTGGATCTTCCTGATGCCAGCCAATTCAGGTTCAAAGAAATGGTAGGAGATATTACTCTTCTTGGGTGCCATGTTGCTGAAGAAAAGTTGAGACAGATGCTGAGAATAATACTGAAGATGGGCCACTGACAAGCTGATGCAGGTGACTGAAGCAGGTGCTGATGAAGACAGGTCTATGCTGATAAAGGGGTCAAAACCAAGCCAAAATATGTGATGTGGATACCCTGAAAAACAAATAAGCAAATGTTAAAATGATGCAATGATGATGTATGCAAATGATATGCAAGGGTTTGTGACTGAGCTGGATCTGATCAAGTGCTCTGATATAAGTCCAGGTGTGTTCAAGAAATCCAGATGGAGGTTCATAAGTCCAGTAACCAAGGTGGGGGACTCAAATAAAGAGTCACATGTCCAGGGTTAAAAATCACAAGAACTGTTCCAACATGGAGTACTCTTAGTCAAAACAAAATAACAGGGTATGCTGAGGCCAAGGGTACCTGCAAACCTGTAAACAGCCCAACCCCCCTCACAGGTGATGTTCTAAAACAAGGATCCTCAGACTTGGATCAGTTATGAGAAGTGTAAACACTTCCAACCCGGAGGTACAGTGTTTACAGTAACCATTAAAATATCCTCCTCTAATTCACCTCAGTTTCTGAAGGTCAATACTAAAGGTCATCCAGACTTAGCAGGCTTCCCAGATAGCCCTAGCACTACAGGAAATCCGTAGCACAGAGTTCTCAAGAAGAAACCCATATCTGAACCGTGTTTCATATTCCCGCACCAGACCGAAATGGAATGGGAAAGAACATGAACCACTCTAGCCTAGGTGTCACTCAGGTCCCAGGTATAGGACCTCAACTCTCAATAGAACACCCACCCACCAAAGCAACAAAACAGATCCAGCCAGCACAGTATGACAGTATGATGTATATAAAGCTATAAAGAGAGCAATAAACAAAACTGTACATAAAGCAATAAACAAAACAAATATACAAACACAGATAGCACATAACACCCCAGTAAACACAAATCAAACAAGTGCTAGGAGGAACCCACAAAAAGAACCAGAAGCCCTGGTTACAGTATAAGGGTCCCCAGCAGAGTCGCCAAGCTGTCGCTTCCACAAAATGAAGCCGGGTCAAATGGGGTACAGACGCGAACGGTCGACGAAAAGAGGATGTGAGAACACACAGGAGTGAACTCACAGGGAATGAAAAGAGTCGCCAGCTAGGCATTTTTATCCCGGAGGAAAGGCAATGCTGCATAGACCTAGAAAGATATGGATAAGACGGTTGCGAACCAGAGAGACTGAGAAAGGGGGTTGGTTACAACCTGGGAAGGTATTAGCACCCAGATTGTCCGCCGTACTCGACGGGATCCACGCTTAAAAGATTTGTGTTTTAAAGGGGTAGTGTCAGTGCAATTTGTGTATCAAAGCTGGAAAGAATGCAAGTGTCAGTGTAAAAGAAATGTGAAGTGTATAAATGTACAGTGTCAGTGTAAGAACAGGAATGAAATGCTCAAGACTATGAGGCTAAAAGAATGATGTTGGGAGGAGGGGGGATATACAGAGACTTTTGTTAAATAACTGTTAAGTTATGCCTACGTATCCTCTCGTGCAATGAGGAAGTCAGAACACCGTAGTTCGACCCAAAGAGACTGAAAGATAAATTGACTTGTGAACTGCTTGCTTGTCTATGCTCAAGTGTATGACCTGTCTGGCTCAGGTGCAAACTGTCTTGCATTAGACGGAAGAAGCAAGTTCTCGGTTGTGAGTGAAGATGATGAGAAAAGAATCCCAAAGGAGACGATTATTGTTTGTTTTTGAGTTTTCAGTCTTTTATTGCTTTTTGAAAGTTTGTCATAAGTTAATGAGCTTAAGCCTAAACCAATGGATTTAGTAAACTCATCACATCTTCCCTCTGATTAGGGGTAATGAGAATACCTTAAGTGTGAAGTCAGCTTCTCACACTTAATCACCTTTGATATAGGGTTAAAATCATTAACCTACTTGTGATTAATTAGATGTTTTTGTTGCTTTTGTTTAGTGTTAAGTAATGAGGTTAAGCCATAATCAAGGATTAAACAAACTCATTACACCATCCTAATAGAAGGATAATAGATGAGAATGTTTAAGCTGAGGAAAGCTCCTCAACTTAATCCATGATTAGGGATTAAACTCATGACAAAACAAGCCTTTGATTAAGTGGATTTTATTTACTGATATGATGAAGAAGTGATTTTATGGTTTGTAAGACAACTTGAGGGGGACTTGTCCATTAACACTAGGGTTAGTCCTTCTTAACCAGTTAAGGAAGAATTAGAACCCTAATGCAAGGCCCAAGTTACAAGTGTGATGTCTTGATGATTATTAAGTGAATTGATTAAGAGATTTAAACACATTAAGGGTTTAACACTTAGGATTAAAGTTATACACTCCATCCTAATAGAAGGATACAGGCACAAGCTTAATCACAAAGCCTTAAAGCCTTTAGGGTTTAGTCCCTGATTATGAGGTGAGAAGAGAAGACTCAATGAGACACAAAGGTAAAACTAAGTGGGGAACTAATCAAAACCCTAATCATTGTCATGCTTGGTTGTTCCTAAGGTTTGTGAGGTTTAATCAAGAAAGATCTTCAATGGAACCACCAGGAAGCAGATGAAAGGAGCAAGGAGAAGCAAAGCAACTTGCTTCATTTAAGAAGACAAGTCACTTGAGGAAAGAAAGTAAGAAGAAAAAGAATGAGCAAGCTCAATCTCAAACACATAACAAAATGCAGCATGGATGCATAAGAGAGATGAAAAGGAAATGTGAGAAGTGAAGGCAAATTCACTTCTCAAAGTTACTTACCACCTGAAAAGTTAGTAAAGGAATGCAATGCAATGCAAAATGAGATGAAATGACATGGTGTGAATCAAAACCAGAAGCACATTCATGATGTTAATGATGCTATGAGATGATGCAAACATGAAACAAAGCATGGGGATGATCTTACAAGCTTATGGATGCAAATGAAACAAGTTAAGAACCATGATCATACATGAAAAGTTATGGAATGCAAATGACATACAACATGGCAAATGAAAGATGCAATGATCAAACATGCTTTCAATATGTCTTAAGATGTCTAATGAACCAAATGGATGCACAGAATGCTATGGCAAGACATGGTATGCAAGCAAATGCAAGGTGGATGCAAAAGGAAACCCAAATTAGGGTTTATGAACAATGCATCAAACAAAAACCAAAATCATAAGCAAACATCAAGATAAAAAATTGAAAATGCATTCAAAGGAACCCTAAACCTATACTAACTCACTGCCCAAAGGAGGGGTTCTAACTCTTAACCTAATTAGAGTTATGAATTTCCTAAGATTTCTAGGGTTTTAGGGTACCTTAACAAGAAAAATGCCAAACAAAATGAAAATGAAAGATCAAATCATGCCAATTTAATCTCACAAACTACATGCTAAACAAAATGCAATGCAAGAAGAATCAAAGTCCAACTCTCAATGGTTAGGCAGAAATGATTTTTTGAAGGTTGGATCAAAATAATGCCTTGAAATGATTTTAATTCCATGAAAAATTCTCAAAAGACATCAAGATCAAAAAAGAAATTTGGTTTGAGGGTTGGACAATGTTTCTAAATGATTATGAAGGTTTCATGAATTTTTGGTGATTTTTAAATACCTAAAAGTATTTTTAATTAATTAATTCTCATTAATTAATTAAAAATAAACTTTTAAATAATTTAAAAATATTTTTTAATGCAAAAAATAAAAATAAAAATGTTTTTGGTTTCTGAAAATTTATAAAAGTTTATATAAAAATTTTCAGAATTTTTGAAAAGGTTTTACTATTTTTAAATAAATGCACAAATTAAAATAAAAGAAATGAATTAAAAATGAAATAAAAGGGAAAGTATGCGCAATGGAGGGCCAGGATTGATTCTGGGGAAGGACCTGTTGACTTGGCGCCTAATCCAATGGTCACAATTCAAATCTGGTTAAATTAAGTTTATGAATTAATTAAATGGGATTAATTAAGTTAATGGAGATTAGGGTTTCTGAGGATGCATCCTGGCCACTCAAACGCGCGCCAGTCAGCCTAAGTCAACGCATCTGACGTACCAAATTCAAACATCAATTAATGACACTGATTAGGGTTAATGGTTCTCAGGTGGCCGGAGAAGACTTCCGGTCGTCTTCTCCGGCGAACCAAAACCCTAGGTTTCACTACAAGCCACCCCACTTCAAATTAAACACAGGGAAATGATCCTCTAACATCCTAGAACATAAATCAACCATCAAACAACATTTAAACTACATGAATCAAGCAAATCGAAGCAAACATTTTTCACGGGAGAAATTTCAGAGCATCAATACATCCTTATTTTTCACTCATTTTCAATTTCAAACACATCATTATGATCAGCACAACATACACTTTCATTTTATAACAAGAAAAACAAGTTCTGTGAGAAAGTGTTCTTGCCCATACCTGAGCTGGAAAGCTTTAATGGTGAGCTTCCAGAACCTACCACTTGTGCAAATGAACTCACTTGGCCCTTCTGAACTCAATGGAATGCCTCAAAGCTCTTGTGGATGGCTAATTTGTGAAGATAAGTTCTGGTGTAGCAGATTTCACAGTTATGTTCTAGAGGGTTTCAAGCTGTGTTCATGGTGGATTCTGGTTCTTTGGAGTATGTATGATTTGTTGGTGAAGAGAGAATGAGTGTTTGATGGCTGTAGAGAGAGATTCGAAGAAGAGGAGTTTTTGACAGATTTTTGTGAGGGCTGTGTTGTGTGTTGTTTCAATGGCCAATGAGTTGCTATAACACTCCCATGATGTGTGAGTAGCCTGTGGAGCAGGTCAGTAGAGGTGGTTGATCACTGTTCCAAGAGTATGGGGGTTTTGGCCAAAAAGTCAAGTTGATTTGTACTTGCAGCATGGGCTATGGCAGCAGCAGTCTAAAGGCTTGTCTTGCTTCAGTTTGAGTCAAGGATGACCCTTGGATTGCTTGTGAAAGTCTGCAGCATTTGGATCATGAGTTGTGAGAGATTTTGCAACTTGCCCACTTGTGTTATTTCATGATTTTTTGGTTATGTACATGAGATGATCCTTGCTGAATTTTGGTGTATGATGCTTCATTTGGTCATGGCAATATGTTAGAACTAGCTAGTGATCACACAACTCATGGGAGAGTGATTTTGCCAAAAATTCCTCTTTGCATCTTTATGAAAATGGCTTATGGATTCTTGAAAATCAAGTCACACAAATGAGAAATTCCTTGGGCAAATCCTGATTTTATGTCATGTGTAGCATTGGTATGATGATTAGAGGTCATGTTGAAGTCACATAAAGGCTTGCCATGAGAAATTGCAAGTTTTCCATTTGGTGCAAAAGTGAATTTTTAATGATTTTGCTCAACTTTGCAAGGCCATAACTTTTGATCCAAAATGAATTAGGTCATGTTCTTGTACTTTTTGAAAAGGGAATGATCCATTTTACAACTTTCATGACCAAAGTTTTTCCATTTGAAGCTTTTTTGAATCAAAAAGTAAAGGTTGAAAAAGTTGCCTAAAATGGCAATTTCATTAAAAGTCAAACTTGCCCAAAAAGTCAACTTTGCAAAAGACTTGAAATTCTTCAATTTTGTGAACTTCCAACATCTTCCATGATCAAATAAAGATCATACACAATCAAAATGATGAAGAACACCCTTTGGTTGGGTCATTGGCGGCCTCAGATGCCCTGATTTTACACTGGCTTGCTTGAAAAGTCAACTCTTGATCAGATGACTTCCCCATGGAATTTCCTCATGAAAATTGATATTCATACTCCCTATACCATATAGAGACCAATAGAAACAAGAATGACCAAAATATTTGGAGTTATGGCCTCTGAAACAAAAACCCTAATTCTAGGTCATCTGTGCAGTCAAACCTGGCTCTGCTTCCATACCATTTTCAGTTCTTGTGATTTTTTGACATTCTTGACTTTGAGAGGATATAATATGATGCTTGAACATACATGGACCCCTTTGAAGTGATTGATGACCTTTGGAGTGGCTCAAGAAGCTTATTGGTTGCTCAGGTCACAAACCCTAGATGCAGATGACTTTGAATCTATGCAGTGAATCAAAAATGTGATATGAGATGCTATGATTGAGCTTATGCATATGAGGAGATCACAAGCCATGGTGTGAATGGGTGAGGGCAAATTTGGGGTGTTTACACATGGTAATTAAGTGTGAGGTGTTTACTTCATGCTTAAGGTATTCTCATTACCCCTAATCAGAGGGAAGATGCGATGAGTTTACTAACCCTTGGTTTAGGCTTAAGCTCATTAACTTATTACAAACTCCAAAAAACAATAAAAGATTGAATACACCAAAAAAAAACAATAATTGTCTCCTTCGGGATTCTTTTATCATCTCATTCACTCATAATCGAGAACTTGCTTCTTCCATCTAATGCAAGACAGTTAGCACCTGAGCCTGACAGATCATACACTTGAGCATAGACAAGTAAGCAGTTCACAAGTCAATTCATCTTTCAGTCTCTTTGAGTCGAACTACTGTGTTCTGACTTCCTCATTGCACGAGAGGATACGTAGGCATAACTTAACAGTTATCGAACAAAAGTCTCTGTATATTCCCCCTCTTCCAGCATTATTCCTTAAGTCTCATTGTCTTGAGCACTTCATTCTTTCCTTACACTGACACTCCTTTTTTTCACTTCACACTTATTTCCAGCACTGACACTTGTATTCTTTTCCAGTTTTTGCACACTGAATAGCACTGACACTACCCCTTTAAACACAAATCTTTCAAGCATGGATCCCGTCGAGTACGACAGACAATCTGGGTGATAATACCTTCCCAGGTTGTAACCAACCCCCTTTCTCAGTTTCTCTGGTTCGCGACCGTCTTATCCATCTTTTCCTAGGTTTATGCAACATTACCTTTCCTTCGGGATAAAAATTCCTAGCTGGCAACTCTTTTCAGTTCATCTTCATGTTCTCTCCTTCGCCGACCGTTCGCGTCTGTACCCCTCTTGGCCCCGTGTCATTAGGTGGGAGCGACACTGGTGTGCTCTGAGAGTTATTTGTTAAGATAATTAGAGCAACTGTTGAGCTTATATTGAATTTATTAATATTATTAGACTAAGATGTTTTATTAATTGGTGCATTATTGACATTTTGGATATTTTATACTAGTTAGTGCTACTAACTAAATGTTATTTCCTATATATCTTTTCATTTGACTCACTTGTTGTAAAAGATAGAAACAAAGAGAGATAAGTTAGAGAGAAGGAGGAGAAGAAGAGCAAAGAAGAAGAAGAAACCTAGAAGTGGATGACAAGCTTGGATCATCATATCTTCTTCATCAATCATCTCCTTATCTTCATCTCCATCATTGGAGAAGGTGGCCTCTAGTTAGATGCCCTAAGATATTGAGTTTAGCATTGTAGAACTTAGGTTAGAAATTTATAAAAATGATAATTTTTTATAATCAATGTTCTAACAGTTAAAATGTTGAATTAATAGGGTTGTATAGTCGGGTTAGGTGTGTATTGGAACTATTAAAATTGGTATGATGTTCCACTGTGATTTGAGAATGTTTCAGTGTTTTCTGAGTAAGAAAAATGGTGTGATTTTCAGCTTCTGCACAATGGTTAACCGGTCATAAGGAAATGGTTAACCAGTTAACAGGATATGGTTAACCGGTTAACAGGATATGGTTAACCGATTAACAGGGTGAATTTTTGCAGTGTAAATTTTGATTAGTTAACATGTTAACCAAATTTGGTTAACCAAAATATAACTCTGACTATCATTTTTCCTCTATGTGATGAATAGTACAGGCTTTTTAATTGGTTAACCATATCATGTTAACTGGTTAACACTATTATGAAATATTTAAATCTTTGAAAACACATAACTTTTGAACCGTAACTCCGTTTTGACCCCCGTTCGAAGGGTTGGAAAGTTATTTCAATGCCATACATGATAAAAATAGAAAATATTGATTTAGATCTATGATTAATTAATTTGTGAGAATTTAACGGAAAAACTATTAGAAAATTCATATCTTTTGATTCGTGCGTCCGATCGAAGCGTTCTTTGTATCGTTGGAGAACTATGACAACGTTCTATCCAATGAAAAAGGAGAATTTAGATATTGATATCAAATTATTTTATTTATGATATTTGATTGGAAATCATGATTATGTATTTGTGATATGCCATATATATATGCATGATATCTAAAAATTGTCATGAGACTACTTAATTAAAAATAGTTAAGTAGACTGAGGAAACCTTACCACAAATAAATAGTAGGACCTAGTGTTGTGACTAGGAATTTGAAAGAGAATCTAGATGGAGATGCTCGTTCAATCGATGTCGAGTGTGCATCCTTGTCGAGTAATGGTATAGTGGTGAGTGAGACACTATATGGAACATCTGTGAACCTTTGTGTTAATTTTGTGATAAGGAATATGTGGCCTTGTAATTATCATATGCAATCACGCTTGTATGTAAAAACGTAATCGGAACTGTTTCCCCTGAGAATTCTATTTCATGAGCTTAGGGCTCCTCTGGAATGTATGCATGATTACTTGCCATGTTTGATTACCGTGGTTTAGTAAGACTGGGGCCTACGGGTAAAGATCCTTATGATGGTTAACAGGCCATGGGAAGTGATGAGTCATAGGTTAACAGGCCATGGGAAGTGATGATTCATAGGTTAACAGGCCTAGAATATGAATCCATTCTGTATATCAAGTAAATTACAAAGATCCATGACTCATGTTGGCTTCTAGATATAGAAGAGGATAGGAATACGGGATACCTCTGTGATGTAACCAATTAGTGTTATTTCTTGTACAATGAGGATTATTGTACATCGATCATAGACATTTATGTAATTTTTGGTATAATATCCACATCTTGCACCATAGTTAGTATTTTGTTTTAAAACTGGTCAAGTATATGAATTATGCCTTTAGGAACTTATGATTCTGTCAGTACCAAATAAATACTTGTGCGATATTATTCTAGGTATATATTATACAGGGAATTACAATATATTATTCAAATTGATAATTTTTCTAAGATTAAAAAGCTCATTACACGTCCTTCTGCTATCCAACAAAAATAATTTTTTTAAGGCTTTCCATGATCTTGAAATTTCCACTAGAGAATTACTTGGCTTTTGATTTAAATAGGACACTACTTTAAAATTTCATGTATTATAAATAATATGGATAACTGTTATATTTTACCAATATATTAAAAATTTATTTTTATTTTGAAATCTATTCTCTATTTCCAACAAATTTGAAATTTCGTGATAAATACCTTTGTTCTTAAACAATTTTGTTTGATTTCAACTTATTGAATGATGCGGATGAAAAAAATATTCATTTGGAGACATCAATATATCAAAAATACTTGATTAATCATATACAAATAGTTTGTATTGTTCTATCCATAAATACTTCTGTTTAAAAAACACAACATAAAAACCACGTCTAAAGGCGATAAAATATAAATAAAAAATAAAAAACTTAAATTTTTACTGGAAAACAAAATAAAAAGAACAATAAATATAAATCAATAAGATTATAAAACTAAAAGAAAAAATGTATTCAATAAATGAGTGATAGTTTTTGGTCCTAATATATTTATAAAATCACTAAATAAAATAAATAAGCATTTCAAAATGCGGTGAACGTGGATCGAACACGTGACCTTCAGATCTTCAGTCTGACGCTCTCCCAACTGAGTTATCCCCGCTAGTTGTCATCACATTCTACTTAGCAATGATATATGTACCTATGTCATTAATATTTTATTTTCTACTACGGGATAATAGGAAACGATTGAAAAACAATATTAATGTTATTTTCACACAAAAGTATAGCAAAAATTAGATGTTAATAATAAATATCAAATGCGATTAACGTTGTTTTTGGTGCTGGGTCTTAATCATAACAAATTGTCTCAACCCATAAGTCACTTTACCCGTAAGCCCCATTATTACCAAACCCTAATTTAAGGACGTGAAGTTTGATTAATTATGAATTAAGGATTTTTATCCGTGAAGTCAAGTTGGAATTTGGCTCGTCAGAGATTGTAATGGAAGTAAGGATAAGTATGAATCTAAGACAGTGATACAAGTTATTGTTATTGTTGATTTGAGGAAATTCGAGGACGAATTTCAATTTAATTGGGGAGAGTGTAATACCCATATTTTATTAAAAGCTATAAATCAAATTTCTTGAGCTTAATCGGTTTCTGGTGTGCTCTGAGAGTTATTTGTTCAGATAATTAGAGCAACTGTTGAGCTTATTTTGGATTTATTAATATTATTAGACTAAGATGTTTTATTAATTGGTGCATTATAGACATTTTGGATATTTTATACTAGTTAGTGCTACTAACTAAATGTTACTTCATATATATCTTTTCATTTGTCTCACTTGTTGTAAAAGATAGAAACAAAGAGAGATAAGTTAGAGAGAAGGAGGAAAAGAAGAGCAAAGAAGAAGTAGAAACCTAGAAGTGGAAAACAAGCTTGGATCATCATATCTTCTTCATCAATCATCTCCTTATCTTCATCTCCATCATTTGAGAAGGTGGCTTCTAGTTAGATGCTCTAAGATATTGAGTTTAGCATTGTAGAACTTAGGTTAGAAATTTATAAAAATGATAATTTTTTATAATCAATGTTCTAACAGTTAAAATGTTTAATTAATAGGGTTGTATAGTCGGGTTAGGTGTGTATTGGAACTATTAAAATTGGTATGATATTCCACTGTGATTTGAGAATGTTTCAGTGTTTTCTGAGTAAGAAAAATGGTGTGATTTTCAGCTTCTGCACAATGGTTAACCGGTTATAACGAAATGGTTAACCAGTTAACAGGATATGGTTAACCGGTTAACAGGATATGGTTAACCGGTTAACAGGGTGAATTTTTGCAGTGTAAATTTTGATTAGTTAACATGTTAACCAAATTTGGTTAACCAAAATATAACTCTGACTATCATTTTGCCTCTATGTGATGAACAGTACAGGCTTGTTAATCGGTTAACCATATCATGTTAACTGGTTAACACTATTATGACATATTTAAATCTTTGAAAACACATAACTTTTGAACTGTAACTCCGTTTTGACCCCCGTTCGAAGCGTTGGAAAGTTATTTCAATGCTCTACATGATAAAATTAGAAAATATTGATTTAGATCTGTGATTAATTAATTTGTGAGAATTTAATGGAAAAACTATTAGAAAATTCATATCTTTTGATTCGTGGGTCCGATCGAAGCGTTCTTTGTATCGTTGGAGCACTATGACAACGTTCTATCCAATGAAAAAGGAGAATTTAGATATTGATGTGGAATTATTTTATTTATGATATTTGATTGGAAATCATGATTATGTATTTGTGATATTCCATATTATATATATATATATATATATATATATATATATATATGCATGCTATCTAAAAATTGTCATGAGACTACTTAATTAAAAATAGTTAAGTAGACTGAGGAAACCTTACCACAAATCAATAGTAGGACCTAGTGTTGTGACTAGGAATTTGAAAGAGAATCTAGATGGAGATGCTCGTTCAATCGATGTCGAGCGTGCATCCTTGTCTAGTAATGGTATAGTGGTGAGTAACACACTATATGGAACATCTGTGAACCTTTGTGTTAATTTTGTGATAAGGAATATGTGGCCTTGTAATTGTCATATGCAATCACGCTTGTATGTAAAAACGTAATCGGAACTGTTTCCCCTGAAAATTCTATTTCATGAGCTTAGGGCTCCTCTGGAATGTATGCATGATTATTTGCCATGTTTGATTACCGTGGTTTAGTAAGACTAGGGCCTACGGGTAAAGATCCTTATGATGGTTAACAGGCCATGGGAAGTGATGAGTCATAGTTTAACAGGCCATGGGAAGTGATGATTCATAGGTTAACAGGCCTAGAATATGAATCAATTCTGTATATCAAGTAAATTACAAAGATCCATGACTCGTGTCGGCTTCTAGACATAGAAGAGGATAGGAATAGGGAATACCTCTGTGATATAACCGATTAGTGTTATTTCTTGTACAATGAAGATTATTTTACATTGATCTTAAACATTTATGTAATTTTTGGTATAATATCCATGTCTTGCACCATAGTTAGTATTTTGTTTTAAAACTGGTCAAGTATATGAATTATGCCTTTAGGAACTTATGATTCTGTCAGTACCAATTACAGGGCATTACAATATATTATTGAAATTGATAATTTTTCTAAATTAAAAAGCTCATTACACGTCCTTCTGCTATCCAACAAAAATAATTTTTTTTAAGGCTTTCCATGATCATGAAATTTTCCACTAGAGAATTACTTGGCTTTTGATTGAAAAAGGACACTACATTAAAATTTCATGTATTATAAATAATATGGATAACTGTTATATTTTACCAATATAGTAAACATTTATTTTCATCTTGAAATCTATTCTCTATTACCAACAAATTTGAAATTTCATGATAAATACCTTGGTTCTTAAACAATTTTGTCCGATTTCAACTAATTGAATGATGCAGATGAAAAAAATATTCATTTGGAGACATCAATATATCAAAAAGACTTGATTAATCATATACAAATAGTTTGTATTGTTCTATCCATAAATACTTTTGTTTAAAAAACACAACATAAAAACCACGTCTAAAGGCGATAAAATATAAATAAAAAATAAAAAAACTTAAATATTTACTGGAAAACAAAATAAAAAGAACAATAAATATAAATCATTAAGATTATAAAACTAAAAGAAAAAATGTATTCAATAAATGAGTGATAGTTTTTGGTCCTAATATATTTATAAAATCACTAAATAAAATAAATAAGCATTTCAAAATGCGGTGAACGTGGATCGAACACGTGACCTTCAGATCTTCAGTCTGACGCTCTCCCAACTGAGCTATCCCCGCTAGTTGTCATCACATTCTACTTAGCAATGATATATGTACCTATGTCATTAATATTTTATTTTCTACTACGGGATAATAGGAAACGATTGAAAAACAATATTAATGTTATTTTCACACAAAAGTTTAGCAAAAATTAGATGTTAATAATAAATATCAAATGCGATTAACGTTGTTTTTGGTGCTGGGTCTTAATCATAACAAATTGTCTCAACCCATAAGTCTCTTTACCCGTAAGCCCCATTATTACCAAACCCTTATTTAAGGACGTGAAGTTTGATTAATTATGAATTAAGGATTTTGATCCGTGAAGTCAAGTTGGAATTTAGCTCGTCAGAGATTGTAATGGAAGTAAGGATAAGTATGAATCTAAGACAGTGATACAAGTTATTGTTATTGTTGATTTGAGGAAATTCGAGGACGAATTTCAATTTAAGTGGGGGAGACTGTAATACCCATATTTTATTAAAAGCTCTAGATCAAATTTATTGAGCTTAATCGGTTTCTGGTGTTCTCTGAGAGTTATTTGTTCAGATAATTAGAGCAATTGTTGAGCTTATATTGGATTTATTAATATTATTAGACTAAGATGTTTTATTAATTGGTGCATTATAGACATTTTGGATATTTTATACTAGTTAGTGCTACTAACTAAATGTTATTTCCTATATATCTTTTCATTTGTCTCACTTGTTGTAAAACATAGAAACAAAGAGAGATAAGTTAGAGAGAAGGAGGAGAAGAAGAGCAAAGAAGAAGTAGAAACCTAGAAGTGGAAAACAAGCTTGGATCATCATATCTTCTTCAGCAATCATCTCCTTATCTTCATCTCCATCATTGGATAAGGTGGCTTCTAGTTAGATGCTCTAAGATATTGAGTTTAGCATTGTAGAACTTAGGTTAGAAATTTATAAAAATGATAATTTTTTATAATCAATGTTCTAATAGTTAAAATGTTGAATTAATAGGGTTGTATAGTCGGGTTAGGTGTGTGTTGGAACTATTAAAATTGGTATGATGTTCCACTGTGATTTGAGAATGTTTCAGTGTTTTCAGAGCAAGAAAATTGGTGTGATTTTTCAGCTTCTGCACAATGGTTAACCGGTTATAAGGAAATGGTTAACCAGTTAACAGGATATGGTTAACCGGTTAACAGGATATGGTTAACCGGTTAACAGGGTGAATTTTTGCAGTGTAAATTTTGATTAGTTAACATGTTAACCAAATTTGGTTAACCAAAATATAACTCTGACTATCATTTTGCCTCTATGTGATGAACAGTACAGGCTTGTTAATCGGTTAATCATATCATGTTAACTGGTTAACACTATTATGAAATATTTAAATCTTTGAAAACACATAACTTTGGAACCGTAACTCCGTTTTGACCCCCGTTCGAAGCGTTGGAAAGTTATTTCAATGCTCTACATGATAAAATTAGAAAATATTGATTTAGATCTGTGATTAATTAATTTGTGAGAATTTAATGGAAAAACTATTAGAAAATTCATATCTTTTGATTCGTGGGTCCGATCGAAGCGTTCTTTGTATCGTTGGAGCACTATGACAACGTTCTATCCAATGAAAAAGGAGAATTTAGATATTGATGTGGAATTATTTTATTTATGATATTTGATTGGAAATCATGATTATGTATTTGTGATATTCCATATATATATATATATGCATGCTATCTAATAATTGTCATGAGACTACTTAATTAAAAATAGTTAAGTAGACTGAGGAAACCTTACCACAAATCAATAGTAGGACCTAGTATTGTGACTAGGAATTTGAAAGAGAATCTAGATGGAGATGCTCGTTCAATCGATGTCGAGCGTGCATCCTTGTCTAGTAATGGTATAGTGGTGAGTGACACACTATATGAAACATCTGTGAACCTTTGTGTTAATTTTGTGATAAGGAATATGTGGCCTTGTAATTGTCATATGCAATCACGCTTGTATGTAAAAACGTAATCGGAACTGTTTCCCCTGAAAATTCTATTTCATGAGCTTAGGGCTCCTCTGGAATGTATGCATGATTATTTGCCATGTTTGATTACCGTGGTTTAGTAAGACTAGGGCCTACGGGTAAAGATCCTTATGATGGTTAACAGGCCATGGGAAGTGATGAGTCATAGTTTAACAGGCCATGGGAAGTGATGATTCATAGGTTAACAGGCCTAGAATATGAATCAATTCTGAATATCAAGTAAATTACAAAGATCCATGACTCGTGTCGGCTTCTAGACATAGAAGAGGATAGGAATAGGGAATACCTCTGTGATATAACCGATTAGTGTTATTTCTTGTACAATGAGGATTATTTTAAATTGATCTTAGACATTTATGTAATTTTTGGTATAATATCCATGTCTTGCACCATAGTTAGTATTTTGTTTTAAAACTGGTCAAGTATATGAATTATGCCTTTAGGAACTTATGATTCTGTCAGTACCAATTACAGGGCATTACAATATATTATTGAAATTGATAATTTTTCTAAATTAAAAAGCTCATTACACGTCCTTCTGCTATGCAACAAAAATAATTTTCTTAAGGCTTTCCATGATCATGAAATTTTCCACTAGAGAATTACTTGGCTTTTGATTGAAAAAGGACACTACATTAAAATTTCATGTATTATAAATAATATGGATAACTGTTATATTTTACCAATATAGTAAACATTTATTTTCATCTTGAAATCTATTCTCTATTACCAACAAATTTGAAATTTCATGATAAATACCTTGGTTCTTAAACAATTTTGTCCGATTTCAACTAATTGAATGATGCAGATGAAAAAAATATTCATTTGGAGACATCAATATATCAAAAAGACTTGATTAATCATATACAAATAGTTTGTATTGTTCTATCCATAAATACTTCTGTTTAAAAAACACAACATAAAAACCACGTCTAAAGGCGATAAAATATAAACAAAAAATAAAAAAACTTAAATATTTACTGGAAAACAAAATAAAAAGAACAATAAATATAAATCATTAAGATTATAAAACTAAAAGAAAAAATGTATTCAATAAATGAGTGATAGTTTTTGGTCCTAATATATTTATAAAATCACTAAATAAAATAAATAAGCATTTCAAAATGCGGTGAACGTGGATCGAACACGTGACCTTCAGATCTTCAGTCTGACGCTCTCCCAACTGAGTTATCCCCGCTAGTTGTCATCATATTCTACTTAGCAATGATATATGTACCTATGTCATTAATATTTTATTTTCTACTACGGGATAATAGGAAACGATTGAAAAACAATATTAATGTTATTTTCACACAAAAGATTAGCAAAAATTAGATGTTAATAATAAATATCAAATGCGATTAACGTTGTTTTTGGTGCTGGGTCTTAATCATAACAAATTGTCTCAACCCATAAGTCTCTTTACCCGTAAGCCCCATTATTACCAAACCCTTATATAAGGACGTGAAGTTTGATTAATTATGAATTAAGGATTTTGATCCGTGAAGTCAAGTTGGAATTTAGCTCGTCTGAGATTGTAATGGAAGTAAGGATAAGTATGAATCTAAGACAGTGATACAAGTTATTGTTATTGTTGATTTGAGGAAATTCGAGGACGAATTTCAATTTAAGTGGGGGAGACTGTAATACCCATATTTTATTAAAAGCTCTAGATCAAATTTATTGAGCTTAATCGGTTTCTGGTGTTCTCTGAGAGTTATTTGTTCAGATAATTAGAGCAATTGTTGAGCTTATATTGGATTTATTAATATTATTAGACTAAGATGTTTTATTAATTGGTGCATTATAGACATTTTGGATATTTTATACTAGTTAGTGCTACTAACTAAATGTTATTTCCTATATATCTTTTCATTTGTCTCACTTGTTGTAAAACATAGAAACAAAGAGAGATAAGTTAGAGAGAAGGAGGAGAAGAAGAGCAAAGAAGAAGTAGAAACCTAGAAGTGGAAAACAAGCTTGGATCATCATATCTTCTTCAGCAATCATCTCCTTATCTTCATCTCCATCATTGGATAAGGTGGCTTCTAGTTAGATGCTCTAAGATATTGAGTTTAGCATTGTAGAACTTAGGTTAGAAATTTATAAAAATGATAATTTTTTATAATCAATGTTCTAATAGTTAAAATGTTGAATTAATAGGGTTGTATAGTCGGGTTAGGTGTGTGTTGGAACTATTAAAATTGGTATGATGTTCCACTGTGATTTGAGAATGTTTCAGTGTTTTCTGAGTAAGAAAATTGGTGTGATTTTTCAGCTTCTGCACAATGGTTAACCGGTTATAAGGAAATGGTTAACCAGTTAACAGGATATGGTTAACCGGTTAACAGGATATGGTTAACCGGTTAACAGGGTGAATTTTTGCAGTGTAAATTTTGATTAGTTAACATGTTAACCAAATTTGGTTAACCAAAATATAACTCTGACTATCATTTTGCCTCTATGTGATGAATAGTACAGGCTTGTTAATCGGTTAATCATATCATGTTAACTGGTTAACACTATTATGAAATATTTAAATCTTTGAAAACACAATACTTTTGAACCGTAACTCCGTTTTGACCCCCGTTCGAAGCGTTGGAAAGTTATTTCAATGCTCTACATGATAAAATTAGAAAATATTGATTTAGATCTGTGATTAATTAATTTGTGAGAATTTAATGGAAAAACTATTAGAAAATTCATATCTTTTGATTCGTGGGTCCGATCGAAGCGTTCTTTGTATCGTTGGAGCACTATGACAACGTTCTATCCAATGAAAAAGGAGAATTTAGATATTGATGTGGAATTATTTTATTTATGATATTTGATTGGAAATCATGATTATGTATTTGTGATATTCCATATATATATATATATATATATATATATATATATATATGCATGCTATCTAAAAATTGTCATGAGACTACTTAATTAAAAATAGTTAAGTAGACTGAGGAAACCTTACCACAAACCAATAGTAGGACCTAGTGTTGTGACTAGGAATTTGAAAGAGAATCTAGATGGAGATGCTCGTTCAATCGATGTCGAGCGTGCATCCTTGTCTAGTAATGGTATAGTGGTGAGTGACACGCTATATGGAACATCTGTGAACCTTTGTGTTAATTTTGTGATAAGGAATATGTGGCCTTGTAATTGTCATATGCAATCACGCTTGTATGTAAAAACGTAATCGGAACTGTTTCCCCTGAAAATTCTATTTCATGAGCTTAGGGCTCCTCTGGAATGTATGCATGATTATTTGCCATGTTTGATTACCGTGGTTTAGTAAGACTAGGGCCTACGGGTAAAGATCCTTATGATGGTTAACAGGCCATGGGAAGTGATGAGTCATAGTTTAACAGGCCATGGGAAGTGATGATTCATAGGTTAACGGGCCTAGAATATGAATCAATTCTGTATATCAAGTAAATTACAAAGATCCATGACTCGTGTCGGCTTCTAGACATAGAAGAGGATAGGAATAGGGAATACCTCTGTGATATAACCGATTAGTGTTATTTCTTGTACAATGAGGATTATTTTAAATTGATCTTAGACATTTATGTAATTTTTGGTATAATATCCATGTCTTGCACCATAGTTAGTATTTTGTTTTAAAACTGGTCAAGTATATGAATTATGCCTTTAGGAACTTATGATTCTGTCAGTACCAATTACAGGGCATTACAATATATTATTGAAATTGATAATTTTTCTAAATTAAAAAGCTCATTACACGTCCTTCTGCTATGCAACAAAAATAATTTTCTTAAGGCTTTCCATGATCATGAAATTTTCCACTAGAGAATTACTTGGCTTTTGATTGAAAAAGGACACTACATTAAAATTTCATGTATTATAAATAATATGGATAACTGTTATATTTTACCAATATAGTAAACATTTATTTTCATCTTGAAATCTATTCTCTATTACCAACAAATTTGAAATTTCATGATAAATACCTTGGTTCTTAAACAATTTTGTCCGATTTCAACTAATTGAATGATGCAGATGAAAAAAATATTCATTTGGAGACATCAATATATCAAAAAGACTTGATTAATCATATACAAATAGTTTGTATTGTTCTATCCATAAATACTTCTGTTTAAAAAACACAACATAAAAACCACGTCTAAAGGCGATAAAATATAAACAAAAAATAAAAAAACTTAAATATTTACTGGAAAACAAAATAAAAAGAACAATAAATATAAATCATTAAGATTATAAAACTAAAAGAAAAAATGTATTCAATAAATGAGTGATAGTTTTTGGTCCTAATATATTTATAAAATCACTAAATAAAATAAATAAGCATTTCAAAATGCGGTGAACGTGGATCGAACACGTGACCTTCAGATCTTCAGTCTGACACTCTCCCAACTGAGCTATCCCCGCTAGTTGTCATCACATTCTACTTAGCAATGATATATGTACCTATGTCATTAATATTTTATTTTCTACTACGGGATAATAGGAAACGATTGAAAAACAATATTAATGTTATTTTCACACAAAAGTTTAGCAAAAATTAGATGTTAATAATAAATATCAAATGCGATTAACGTTGTTTTTGGTGCTGGGTCTTAATCATAACAAATTGTCTCAACCCATAAGTCTCTTTACCCGTAAGCCCCTTTATTACCAAACCCTTATATAAGGACGTGAAGTTTGATTAATTATGAATTAAGGATTTTGATCCGTGAAGTCAAGTTGGAATTTAGCTCGTCAGAGATTGTAATGGAAGTAAGGATAAGTATGAATCTAAGACAGTGATACAAGTTATTGTTATTGTTGATTTGAGGAAATTCGAGGACGAATTTCAATTTAAGTGGGGGAGACTGTAATACCCATATTTTATTAAAAGCTCTAGATCAAATTTATTGAGCTTAATCGGTTTCTGGTGTTCTCTGAGAGTTATTTGTTCAGATAATTAGAGCAATTGTTGAGATTATATTGGATTTATTAATATTATTAGACTAAGATGTTTTATTAATTGGTGCATTATAGACATTTTGGATATTTTATACTAGTTAGTGCTACTAACTAAATGTTATTTCCTATATATCTTTTCATTTGTCTCACTTTTTGTAAAACATAGAAACAAAGAGAGATAAGTTAGAGAGAAGGAGGAGAAGAAGAGCAAAGAAGAAGTAGAAACCTAGAAGTGGAAAACAAGCTTGGATCATCATATCTTCTTCAGCAATCATCTCCTTATCTTCATCTCCATCATTGGATAAGGTGGCTTCTAGTTAGATGCTCTAAGATATTGAGTTTAGCATTGTAGAACTTAGGTTAGAAATTTATAAAAATGATAATTTTTTATAATCAATGTTCTAATAGTTAAAATGTTGAATTAATAGGGTTGTATAGTCGGGTTAGGTGTGTGTTGGAACTATTAAAATTGGTATGATGTTCCACTGTGATTTGAGAATGTTTCAGTGTTTTCTGAATAAGAAAATGGTGTGATTTTCAGCTTCTGCACAATGGTTAACCGGTTATAAGGAAATGGTTAACTAGTTAACAGGATATGGTTAACCGGTTAACAAGATATGGTTAACAGGTTAACAGGGTGAATTTTTGCAGTGTAAATTTTGATTAGTTCACATGTTAACCAAATTTGGTTAACCAAAATATAACTCTGACTATCATTTTGCCTCTATGTGATGTACAGTACAGGCTTGTTAATCGGTTAACCATATAATGTTAACTGGTTAACACTATTATGAAATATTTAAATATTTGAAAACACATAACTTTTGAACCGTAACTCCGTTTTGACCCCCGTTCGAAGCTTTGGAAAGTTATTTCAATGCTCTACATGATAAGATTAGAAAATATTGATTTAGATCTGTGATTAATTAATTTGTGAGAATTTAATGGAAAAACTATTAAAAAATTCATATCTTTTGATTCGTGCGTCCGATCGAAGCGTTCTTTGTATCGTTGGAGTTCTATGACAAAGTTCTATCCAATGAAAAAGGAGAATTTAGATATTGATATGGAATTATTTTATTTATGATATTTGATTGGAAATCTTGATTATGTATTTGTGTTATGCCATATATATATGCATGCTATCTAAAAATTGTCATGAGACTATTTATTAAAAATAGTTAAGTAGACTGAGGAAACCTTACCACAAATCAATAGTAGGACCTAGTGTTGTGACTAGGAATTTGAAAGAGAATCTAGATGGAGATGCTCGTTCAATCGATGTCGAGCGTGCATCCTTGTCGAGTAATGGTATAGTGGTGAGTGAGACACTATATGGAACATCTGTGAACCTTTGTGTTAATTTTGTGATAAGGAATATGTGGCCTTGTAATTGTCATATGCAATCACGTTTGTATGTAAAAACGTAATCGGAACTGTTTCCCCTGAGAATTATATTACATGAGCTTTGGGCTCCTCTGGAATGTATGCATGATTACTTGCCATGTTTGATTACCGTGGTTTAGTAAGACTGGGGCCTACTGGTAAAGATCCTTATGATGGTTAACAGGCCATGGGAAGTGATGAGTCATAGGTTAACAGACCATGGGAAGTGATGATTCATAGGTTAACAGGCCTAGAATATGAATCCATTCTTTATATCAAGTAAATTACAAAGATCCATGACTCGTGTCGGCTTCTAGACATAGAAGAGGATAGGAATAGGGGATACCTCTGTGATGTAACCGATTAGTGTTATTTCTTGTACAATGAGGATTATTGTACATTGATCTTAGATATTTATGTAATTTTTGGTATAATATCCATGTCTTGCACCATAGTTAGTATTTTGTTTTAAAACTGGTCATGTATATGAATTATGCCTTTAGGAAATTATGATTCTGTCAGTACCAAATACAGGGCATTACAATATATTATTGAAATTGATAATTTTTCTAAATTAAAAAGCTCATTACACGTCCTTCTGCTATCCAACAAAAATATTTTTTTTAAGGCTTTCCATGATCTTGAAATTTCCACTAGAGAATTACTTGGCTTTTGATTGAAAAAGGACACTACTTTAAAATTTCATGTATTATAAATAATATGGATAACTGTTATATTTTACCAATATAGTAAACATTTATTTTTATTTTGAAATCTATTCTCTATTACCAACAAATTTGAAATTTCGTGATAAATACCTTGGTTCTTAAACAATTTTGTCCGATTTCAACTTATTGAATGATGCGGATGAAAAAAATATTCATTTGGAGACATCAATATATCAAAAAAACTTGATTAATCATATACAAATAGTTTCTATTGTTCTATCCATAAATACTTCTGGTTAAAAAACACAACATAAAAACCACGTCTAAAGGCGATAAAATATAAATAAAAAATAAAAAACTTAAATTTTTAATGGAAAACAAAATAAAAAGAACAATAAATATAAATCAATAAGATTATAAAACTAAAAGAAAAAATGTATTCAATAAATGAGTGATAGTTTTTGGTCCTAATATATTTATAAAAAAACTAAATAAAATAAATAAGCATTTCAAAATGCGGTGAACGTGGATCGAACACGTGACCTTCAGATCTTCAGTCTGACGCTCTCCCAACTGAGCTATCCCCGCTAGTTGTCATCACATTCTACTTAGCAATGATATATGTACCTATGTCATTAATATTTTATTTTCTACTACGGGATAATAGGAAACGATTGAAAAACAATATTAATGTTATTTTCACACAAAAGTATAGCAAAATTTAGATGTTAATAATAAATATCAAATGCGATTAACGTTGTTTTTAGTGCTGGGTCTTAATCATAACAAATTGTCTCAACCCATAAGTCTCTTTACCCGTAAGCCCCATTATTACCAAACCCTTATTTAAGGACGTGAAGTTTGATTAATTATGAATTAAGGATTTTGATCCGTGAAGTCAAGTTGGAATTTAACTCGTCAGAGATTATAATGGAAGTAAGGATAAGTATGAATCTAAGACAGTGATACAAGTTATTATTATTATGATTTGAGGAAATTCGAGGACGAATTTCAATTTAAGTGGGGGAGAGTGTGTAACACGGTGGGAGAACTGACTTTAGTTAAATGTTGCGGATAGCAAGAGGCGCCACCGACTTTTATTTTATCCAAAAGGAAAGGGAATAAAAGAACAGGAAAGACCTTAAAAAGATTTTGAGTTCGGGGGGTAGGTTATACAAAGGGAAGGTGTTAGCACCCTTTATATCCATGGTTATCCATGGTCTCTTAGTTACTTAGCTCACTTTAAACTGTTTTGAGAAAGGTGTAGTGTGTGATAAAAATTTTCTAAGTACTTTATAATGATCCTTGTACGGATGTATATAAAGACTTTGTTTTGAAAATTTGTTTGAAATGTGAAGTGTAATGAAATATTTTGAAGAAAAGTGAGCAAGTACTTAAGAGGAACCTACCCTATGTTAAATCTTTACTGTTCTTATATGTTCTTTCAATGGTAAGACTAGCCCTATTATTAATGAATAGGTAGTCATTACCTTGGATGTTATAAGGGACATGTGAAGGGACATCTGTATTTAGGCAACTGTAAGGTGTCTTAGCAATACGAAGGGACTTATCATCTTTTATTCGAAGGGACAAGATCATTTACCGTAGGCAACATCGAAGGGATTTGATCTTATAATCTTAAAGGGACTTGATGATATTAATGAAGGGACTTTTCTTTAAGACACCTTACTTGACCTTATAGTTAGGCAACATGAGGAATACCCTTAGAAAGTGTAGGATGGCGATCAAAGATCGACTTATGTGTGTGAGTGTTCATATTCAAATATTTATCTTATTAAATTAGTGATTCTAAATTAATTTTAATTTACAAACATATTATCACTCCCTATAATTACTAACCATGGCAAGAATATTTATAAACGATAAAACGATAATAAACTACGACTATTACAAGGCTTTTGCAGTTACATTATAATAAAAACAATTGAATAATAAATATATAATAAAATAAACAATAGCTAAAGGGTTAGTAATAAAATAATTATAAGAAGAAAAGGTTAGCACAAATATACAAAATATATACAAGTTAAGAGAATATTTTTAAATAAAATAAACAATTTTAAAGAATTTTTAAAAGAAAATAAGAGGATGAGAATAATACTAAACCATATAACAATTATTTACAAAGTATGATTAATTATTTAATTATATATTAGAAAAAATTAATTAAGCTTAATATTTAAAATTAAATAAAATAATTAAGGTAAGAAATTAGGGTTAGAAATTTAGGAAAATAAAATTAGGGTTTTGATATTTTAATGATTAACTAATTAAATTAAAAAATATATACAATAATAATATAAACAAATTTCAAATTAAATATAAACTAAGTTAAAGTTTAGAAAATAAATTAGGGATTTTTTAGAAATATGAAATTGTATAGAAACTATATTATAAAATATTATTTAGAAAATTATTTATAAAAATAAATTTGAATAATATAACTAAATAAATGAAAATTTGAACAAAACTAAAAAAAAAACCTGGGGCAGGGATTGAACCCACGCCCTAGACTCCTCTCTCTCTTTGGTCCAACACCAACACCACCAGGCCATGCGCACGTTTGTGAACAAGAGATGTGCATAAATCCTTATATATTAAACCTGAAAATATGAATGAAATAAAGCCAAAAAAAATGTGAAGCTGGGATTCGAACCCCCACCATTGTCCTCATACGCGCATGTACTTACCAACTGAACCACACACATCATCTGATAATAGTATAACTAATATATATTATAAAAACAACTTAAAATTTGAAATCTGAATTCGCGCCAAACAGCTTCGTCTTCAAGCTCCAGCCTTGCGAATTTTCCTGCGAAATTTGTGGCCAATTTTCCTGTGAAATTTCAAATTGCAGGAAACCCTACGAAATCCATACACTATCATTTACGTATAGTTTTGTTAAATTGAACACATGAATATAATCCAGACATCATTTGCAATTGATCTACGGTTTTAGAATTCATTTATATTCACTTAATCGTGAAACCCTAATTTGAAGGTTATGAACCCTAAAATGGCGTTTGGAGATTAAGGTCACGATTCTTCAAATTAAGAACCCAGAAACATTCCTAGCACCTTCACAAACATCAAGTCGTCATCATATATTATTTAAAACCAACAAATATATGAAATCGAAAAATTTAAATTCAAGAACATAGCATGATTCGGTTGGACAATTATGTGATGTTTTAGATGCTTATGATGATTGAATCGTGTTCAATGATGCTCAAGCAAGCTAATGCCACCTTCAAAAAGCATTAAAAACACCTCTAAGTTGTAAACCGAATTGGAGTTTTTCTTGAAAAGTTTGAAGTTTGTTCTTATGCTTAGAGGCTGAGAATTCGTCCCCTCGTGCTTGCAGTGTGCTCATGTATATATAAGGATGTAATTAGGTCAAAACGAATGGGCTTTGGATCATGAAAATTGATTGCTTGATTATGAAGAAATCTCTCATTCAAAAATGTCAAAAAATCCAATATATTCTTGCTATCTTGGTCTAGCACGAATTTGGATGTGAACAATTAGTCTTGAATGGTGTTTATGACCTTCTAGAATCACAATCTCTTTCAAATATATGATTTTCATATTTTATTTTAATTTAATTTGTATTTTAATGAATAAAATTCAAATAAATATTAAATAAAATGTAAAAATTCAGAAAAGGTATGGGTTGGGTCGTGCTTGATGATATTATAAAGATTGGATGGCAATTTGGTGGGCTCATTTAGCAAAAATTTGTTTTAAGGCCTCATTTGCTTCATAAACTTCCCAAAAATTTCCCAACTTTGCAAGGGAACAAATCCTTAAATTTTAATGCTACGAAGGTGTTCTTGGACATTTTAGAAAGCTTAGAGATTCCTCTAACCAACCTCTTTGGTCTCATGTCCATATCTTTTACCATTCTCAAGTTATGCTCTTTGGAAGATGTTGACTTTTTGTTGACTTTTAAAAGGACCTATAATGTCTTAGCTCATACCTTCCAAATGAAGCATTTTTGGGATTGGCTTGTGAGACACAAAGTTGTAGAGAATTCAATTTACTTCAAAATGAGCTTTGGATGGAAAAATTTTGATGAAGCATGTGAAAGTTATGGCTGGTCAAAGTTCAATTGACTTTTCCTGTGAAAACTCTAATTTAGAAACTCCTGATTCTTGATGATCTGAAATATCCTTGATGAATCATGATCAACCCTTGATAAAATGATGAATTTTACTTTATATACTTGATGTTGGCAAAAAATCATGAATTTTGACTTTGGTTTGACCACAGTTGAACTCAGTTTGACTTTTTAACTGCCTTGATTGATTTTAACCTATCTGATCATCTGACTGAGAAAATCTTTTGGGAAAGTCTTGAAACTTGACATGGGGATTCTTGAACACATATAGGACGCTATGAAGCTCACTTGAAGTCTTGGAAGTCCATTTAGCCTGATGAAAGCTAAAACCCTAGTTTAAGATGTATTGCTTAGGAGGATGCATTGTCTGAGGGAATTGTCAAACTTTTTGACCAATTGTGAACCTTGTGAACCTCATGAGATGTCTTGTGAACCTTTTGAACCTCTTAGTACACAATGTCTTGTCTTGTGAACCTTGTGAACCTCTTAGTACACAATGTCTTGTCTTGGGGAGGGAAAATTTTGGGGTGTAACAGAGTGTAATACCAATATTTTTTTAAAAGCTCTAGATCAAATTTATTGAGCTTAATCGGTTTCTGGTGTGCTCTGAGAGTTATTTGTTCAGATAATAAGAGCAACTGTTGAGCTTATATTGGATTTATTAATATTATTAGACTAAGATGTTTTATTAATTGGTGCATTATAGACATTTGGGATATTTTATACTAGTTAGTGCTACTAACTAAATGTTATTTCCTATATATCTTTTCATTTGTCTCACTTGTTGTAAAAGATAGAAACAAAGAGAGATAAGTTAGATAGAAGGAGGAGAAGAAGAGAAAAGAAGAAGTAGAAACCTAGAAGTGGAAAACAAGCTTGGATCATCATATCTTCTTCATCAATCATCTCCTTATCTTCATCTCCATCATTGGAGAAGGTGGCTTCTAGTTAGATGCTCTAAGATATTGAGTTTAGCATTGTAGAACTTAGGTTAGAAATTTATAAAAATGATAATTTTTTATAATCAATGTTCTAACAGTTAAAATGTTGAATTAATAGGGTTGTATAGTCGGGTTAGGTGTGTATTGGAACTATTAAAATTGGTATGATGTTCCACTGTGATTTGAGAATGTTTCAGTGTTTTATGAGTAAGAAAAATTGTGTGATTTTCAGTTTCTGCACAATAGTTTACCGGTTATAAGGAAATGGTTAACCAATTAACAGGATATGGTTAACCGGTTAACAGGATATGGTTAACCGGTTAACAGGGCGAATTTTTGCAGTGTAAATTTTGATTAGTTAACATGTTAACCAAATTTGGTAAACCAAAATATAACTCTGACTATCATTTTGCCTCTATGTGATGAACAGTACAGGCTTGTTAATCGGTTAACCATATCATGTTAACTGGTTAACACTATTATGAAATATTTAAATCTTTGAAAACACATAACTTTTGAACCATAACTCTGTTTTGACCCCCGTTCGAAGCGTTGGAAAGTTATTTCAATGCCCTACATGATAAAATTAGAAAATATTGATTAAGATCTGTGATTAATTAATTTGTGAGAATTTAATGGAAAAACTATTAGAAAATTCATATCTTTTGATTCGTGCGTCCGATCGAAGCGTTCTTTGTATCGTTGGAGCACTATGATAACCTTCTATCCAATGAAAAAGGAGAATTTAGATATTGATGTGGAATTATTTTATTTATGATATTTGATTGGAAATCATGATTATGAATTTGTGATATGTCATATATATATATATATATATATATATATATGCATGCTATCTAAAAATTGTCATTAGACTACTTAATTAAAAATAGTTAAGTAGACTGAGGAAACCTTACTACAAATCAATAGTAGGACCTAGTGTTGTGACTAGGAATTTGAAAGAGAATCTAGATGGAGATGCTCGTTCAATCAATGTCGAGAGTGCATCCTTGTCGAGTAATGGTATAGTGGTGAGTGAGACACTATATGGAACATCTGTGAACCTTTGTGTTAATTTTGTGATAAGGAATATGTGGCCTTGTAATTGTCATATGCAATCATGCCTGTATGTAAAAACGTAATCGGAACTGTTTCCCCTGAGAATTCTATTTCATGAGCTTAGGGCTCCTCTGGAATGTATGCATGATTACTTGCCATGTTTGATTACCGTGGTTTAGTAAGACGGGGGCCTACGGATAAAGATCCTTATGATGGTTAACAGGCCATGGGAAGTGATGAATCATAGGTTAACAGGCTATGGGAAGTGATGATTCATAGGTTAACAGGCCTAGAATATGAATCCATTTTGTATATAAAGTAAATTACAAAGATTCATGACATAGAAGAGGATAGGAATAGGGGATACCTCTTTGATGTAACCGATTAGTGTTATTTTTTGTACAATGAGGATTATTGTACATTGATCTTAGACATTTATGTAATTTTTGGTATAATATCCATGTCTTGCACCATAGTTAGTATTTTGTTTTAAAACTGGTCAAGTATATGAATTATGCCTTTAGGAACTTATAATTCTGTCAGTACCAAATAAATACTTGTGCGATATTATTCTAGGTATATATTATACAGGGAATTACAATATATTATTGAAATTGATAATTTTTCTAAGATTAAAAAGCTCATTACACGTCCTTCGGCTATCCAACAAAAATAATTTTTTTAAGGCTTTCCATGATCTTGAAATTTCCACTAGAGAATTACTTGGCTTTTGATTGAAAAAGGACACTACTTTAAAATTTCATGTATTATAAATAATATGTATAACTGTTATATTTTACCAATATAGTAAACATTTATTTTTATTTTGAAATCTATTCTCTATTACCAACAAATTTGAAATTTCGTGATAAATACCTCGGTTCTTAAACAATTTTGTCCGATTTCAACTTATTGAATGATGCGGATGAAAAAAATATTCATTTGGAGACATCAATATATCAAAAAAACTTGATTAATCATATACAAATAGTTTGTATTGTTCTATCCATAAATACTTCTGTTTAAAAAACACAACATAAAAACCACTTCTAAAGGCGATAAAATATAAATAAAAAATAAAAAACTTAAATTTTTAATGGAAAACAAAATAAAAAGAACAATAAATATAAATCAATAAGATTATAAAACTAAAAGAAAAAATGTATTCAATAAATGAGTGATAGTTTTTGGTCCTAATATATTTATAAAATCACTAAATAAAATAAATAAGCATTTCAAAATGCGGTGAACGTGGATCGAACACGTGACCTTCAGATCTTCAGTCTGACGCTCTCCCAACTGAGCTATCCCCGCTAGTTGTCATCACATTCTACTTAGCAATGATATATGTACCTATGTCATTAATATTTTATTTTCTACTACGGGATAATAGGAAACGATTGAAAAACAATATTAATGTTATTTTCACACAAAAGTTTAGCAAAAATTAGATGTTAATAATAAATATCAAATGTGATTAACGTTGTTTTTGGTGCTGGGTCTTAATCATAACAAATTGTCTCAACCCATAAGTCTCTTTACCCGTAAGCCCCATTATTAACAAACCCTTATTTAAGGACGTGAAGTTTGATTAATAATGAATTAAGGATTTTGATCCGTGAAGTCAAGTTGGAATTTAGCTCGTCAGAGATTGTAATGGAAGTAAGTATAAGTATGAATCTAAGACAGTGATACAAGTTATTGTTATTGTTGATTTGAGGAAATTCGAGGAAGAATTTCAATTTAAGTGGGGGAGACTGTAATACCCATATTTTATTAAATGCTCTAGATCATATTTATTGAGCTTAATCGGTTTCTGGTGTGCTCTGAGAGTTATTTGTTCAGATAATTAGAGCAACTGTTGAGCTTATATTGGATTTATTAATATTATTAGACTAAGATGTTTTATTAATTGGTGCATTATAGACAATTTGGATATTTTATACTAGTTAGTGCTACTAACTAAATGTTATTTCCTATATATCTTTTCATTAGTCTCACTTGTTGTAAAAGATAGAAACAAAGAGAGATAAGTTAGAGAGAATGAGGAGAAGAAGAGCAAAGAAGAAGAAGAAACCTAGAAGTGGAAAACAAGCTTGGATCATCATATCTTCTTCATCAATCATCTACTTATCTTCATCTCCATCATTGGAGAAGGTGGCTTCTAGTTAGATGCTCTAAGATATTGAGTTTAGCATTGTAGAACTTACGTTAGAAATTTATAAAAATGATAATTTTTTATAATCAATGTTCTAACAGTTAAAATGTTGAATTAATAGGGTTGTATAGTCTGGTTAGGTGTGTATTGGAACTATTAAAATTGGTATAATGTTCCACTGTGATTTGAAAATGTTTCAATGTTTTCTGAGTAAGAAAAATGGTGTGATTTTCAGCTTCTGCACAATGGTTAACCGGTTATAAGGAAATGGTTAACCAGTTAACAGGATATGGTTAACCGGTTAACAGGATATGGTTAACCGGTTAACAGGGTGAATTTTTGCAGTGTAAATTTTGATTAGTTAACTTGTTAACCAAATTTGCTTAACCAAAATATAACTCTGACTATCATTTTGCCTCTATGTGATGAATAGTAAAGGCTTGTTAATCGGTTAACCATATCATGTTAACTGGTTAACACTATTATGAAATATTTAAATCTTTGAAAACACATAACTTTTGAACCGTAACTCCGTTTTGACCCCCGTTCGAAGCGTTAGAAATTTATTTCAATGCTCTACATGATATAATTAGAAAATATTGATTTAGATCTGTGATTAATTAATTTGTGAGAATTTAATGGAAAAACTTTTAGAAAATTCATATCTTTTGATTCGTGCGTCCGATCGAAGCGTTCTTTGTATCGTTGGAGCACTATGATAACGTTCTATCCAATGAAAAAGGTGAATTTAGATATTGATGTGGAATTATTTTATTTATGATATTTGATTGGAAATCATGATTATGTATTTGTGATATGCCATATATATATGCATGCTATCTAAAAATTGTCATTAGACTACTTAATTAAAAATAGTTAAGTAGACTGAGTAAACCTTACTACAAATCAATAGTAGGACCTAGTGTTGTGACTAGGAATTTGAAAGAGAATCTAGATGGAGATGCTCGTTCAATCAATGTCGAGCGTGCATCCTTGTCGAGTAATGGTATAGTGGTGAGTGAGACACTATATGGAACATCTGTGAACCTTTGTGTTAATTTTGTGATAAGGAATATGTGGCCTTGTAATTGTCATATGCAATCACGCTTGTATGTAAAAACGTAATCGGAACTGTTTCCCCTGAGAATTCTATTTCATGAGCTTAGGGCTCCTCTGGAATGTATGCATGATTACTTGCCATGTTTGATTACCGTGGTTTAGTAAGACTGGGGCCTACGGGTAAAGATCCTTATGGATGTTAACAGGCCATGGGAAGTGATGATTCATAGGTTAACAGGCTATGGGAAGTGATGATTCATAGGTTAACAGGCCTAGAATATGAATCCATTCTGTATATCAAGTAAATTACAAAGATTCATGATTAGTGTCGGCTTCTAGACATAGAAGAGGATAGGAATAGGGGATACCTCTGTGATGTAACCGATTAGTGTTATTTTTTGTACAATGAGGATTATTGTACATTGATCTTAGACATTTATGTAATTTTTGGTATAATATCCATGTCTTGCACCATAGTTAGTATTTTGTTTTAAAACTGGTCAAGTATATGAATTATGCCTTTAGGAACTTATAATTCTGTCAGTACCAAATAAATACTTGTGTGATATTATTCTAGGTATATATTATACAGGGAATTACGATATATTATTGAAATTGATAATTTTTCTAAGATTAAAAAGCTCCTTACACGTCCTTCTGCTATCCAACAAAAATAATTTTTTTAAGGCTTTCCATGATCTTGAAATTTCCACTAGAGAATTACTTGGCTTTTGATTGAAAAAGGACACTACTTTAAAATTTCATGTATTATAAATAATATGGATAACTGTTATATTGTACCAATATAGTAAACATTTATTTTTATTTTGAAATCTATTCTCTATTACCAACAAATTTGAAATTTCGTGATAAATACATTGGTTCTTAAACAATTTTGTCCGATTTCAACTTATTGAATGATGCGGATGAAAAAAATATTCATTTGGAGACATCAATATATCAAAAAAACTTGATTAATCATATACAAATAGTTTGTATTGTTCTATCCATAAATACTTCTGTTTAAAAAACACAACATAAAAACCACTTCTAAAGGCGATAAAATATAAATAAAAAATAAAAAACTTAAATTTTTAATGGAAAACAAAATAAAAAGAACAATAAATATAAATCAATAAGATTATAAAACTAAAAGAAAAAATGTATTCAATAAATGAGTGATAGTTTTTGGTCCTAAAATATTTATAAAATCACTAAATAAAATAAATAAGCATTTCAAAATGCGGTGAACGTGGATCGAACACGTGACCTTCAGATCTTCAGTCTGACGCTCTCCCAACTGAGCTATCCCCGCTAGTTGTCATCACATTCTACTTAGCAATGATATATGTACCTATGTCATTAATATTTTATTTTCTACTACGGGATAATAGGAAACGATTGAAAAACAATATTAATGTTATTTTCACACAAAAGTTTAGCAAAAATTAGATGTTAATAATAAATATCAAATGCGATTAACGTTGTTTTTGGTGTTGGGTCTTAATCATAACAAATTGTCTCAACCCATAAGTCTCTTTACTCGTAAGCCCCATTATTAACAAACCCTTATTTAAGGACGTGAAGTTTGATTAATAATGAATTAAGGATTTTGATCCGTGAAGTCAAGTTGGAATTTAGCTCGTCAGATATTGTAATGGAAGTAAGTATAATTATGAATCTAAGACAGTGATACAAGTTATTGTTATTGTTGATTTGAGGAAATCCGAGGAAGAATTTCAATTTAAGTGGGGGAGACTGTAATACCCATATTTTATTAAATGCTCTAGATCATATTTATTGAGCTTAATCGGTTTCTGGTGTGCTCTGAGAGTTATTTGTTCAGATAATTAGAGCAACTGTTGAGCTTATATTGGATTTATTAATATTATTAGACTAAGATGTTTTATTAATTGGTGCATTATAGACAATTTGGATATTTTATAATAGTTAGTGCTACTAACTAAATGTTATTTCCTATATATCTTTTCATTAGTCTCACTTGTTGTAAAAGATAGAAACAAAGAGAGATAAGTTAGAGAGAATGAGGAGAAGAAGAGCAAAGAAGAAGAAGAAACCTAGAAGTGGAAAACAAGCTTGGATCATCATATCTTCTTCATCAATCATCTACTTATCTTCATCTCCATCATTGGAGAAGGTGGCTTCTAGTTAGATGCTCTAAGATATTGAGTTTAGCATTGTAGAACTTACGTTAGAAATTTATAAAAATGATATTTTTTATAATCAATGTTCTAACAGTTAAAATGTTGAATTAATAGGGTTGTATAGTCGGGTTAGGTGTGTATTGGAACTATTAAAATTGGTATAATGTTCCACTGTGATTTGACAATGTTTCAATGTTTTCCGAGTAAGAAAAATGGTGTGATTTTCAGCTTCTGCACAATGGTTAACCGGTTATAAGGAAATGGTTAACCAGTTAACATGATATGGTTAACAGGATATGGTTAACCGGTTAACAGGATATGGTTAACCGGTTAACAAGGTGATTTTTGCAGTGTAAATTTTGATTAATTAACTTGTTAACCAAATTTGTTTAACCAAAATATAACTCTGACTATCATTTTGCCTCTATGTGATGAACAATAAAGGCTTGTTAATCGGTTAACCATATCATGTTAACTGGTTAACACTATTATGAAATATTTAAATATTTGAAAACACATAACTTTTGAACCGTAACTCCGTTTTGACCCCCGTTCGAAGCGTTGGAAAGTTATTTCAATGCTCTACATGATAAAATTAGAAAATATTGATTTAGATTTGTGATTAATTAATTTGTGAGAATATAATGGAAAAACTATTAGAAAATTCATATCTTTTGATTCGTGCATCCGATCGAAGCGTTATTTGTATCGTTGGAGAACTATGACAACGTTCTATCCAATGAAAAAGGAGAATTTAGATATTGATGTGGAATTATTTTATTTATAATATTTGATTGGAAATCATGATTATGTATTTGTGATATGCCATATATATATATATATATATATATATATATATATATATATATATATATATATATATATATATATATATATATATATGCATGCTATCTAAAAATTGTCATTAGACTACTTAATTAAAAATAGTTAAGTAGACTGAGGAAACCTTACTACAAATCAATAGTAGGACCTAGTGTTGTGACTAGGAATTTGAAAGAGAATCTAGATGGAGATGCTTGTTCAATCAATGTCGAGCGTGCATCCTTGTCGAGTAATGGTATAGTGGTGAGTGAGACACTATATGGAACATTTGTGAACCTTTGTGTTAATTTTGTGATAAGGAATATGTGGCCTTGTAATTGTCATATGCAATCACGCTTGTATGTAAAAACGTAATCGAAACTGTTTTCCCTGAGAATTCTATTTCATGAGCTTAGGGCTCCTCTGGAATGTATGCATGATTACTTTCCATGTTTGATTACCGTGGTTTAGTAAGACTGGGGCCTACGGGTAAAGATCCTTATGATGGTTAACAGGCCATGGAAAGTGATGATTCATAGGTTAACAGGCTATGGGAAGTGATGATTCATAGTTTAACAGGCCTAGAATATGAATCCATTATGTATATCAAGTAAATTAAAAAGATTCATGATTCGTGTCGGCTTCTAGACATAGAAGAGGATAGGAATAGGGGATACCTCTGTGATGTAACCGATTAGTGTTATTTTTTGTACAATGAGGATTATTGTACATTGATCTTAGAAATTTATGTAATTTTTGGTATAATATCCATGTCTTGCACCATAGTTAGTATTTTGTTTTAAAACTGGTCAAGTATATGAATTATGCCTTTAGGAACTTATGATTCTGTCAGTACCAAATAAATACTTGTGCGATATTATTCTAGGTATATATTATACAGGGCATTACAATATATTATTGAAATTGATAATTTTTCTAAGATTAAAAAGCTCATTACACGTCCTTATGCTATCCAACAAAAATAATTTTTTTAAGGCTTTCCATGATCTTGAAATTTCCACTAGAGAATTACTTGGCTTTTGATTGAAAAAGGACACTACTTTAAAATTTCATGTATTATACATAATATGGATAACTATTATATTTTACCAATATTGTAAACATTTATTTTTATTTTGAAATCTATTCTCTATTACCAACAAATTTGAAATTTCGTGATAAATACCTTGGTTCTTAAACAATTTTGTCCGATTTCAACTTATTGAATGATGCGGATGAAAAAATATTCATTTGGAGACATCAATATATCAAAAAAACTTGATTAATCATATACAAATAGTTTGTATTGTTCTATCCATAAATACTTCTGTTTAAAAAACACAACATAAAAACCACGTCTAAAGCCGATAAAATATAAATAAAAAATAAAAAACTTAAATTTTTAATGGAAAACAAAATAAAAAGAACAATAAATATAAATCAATAAGATTATAAAACTAAAAGAAAAAATGTATTCAATAAATGAGTGATAGTTTTTGGTCCTAATATATTTTTAATATAAAATCACTAAATAAAATAAATAAGCATTTCAAAATGCGGTGAACGTGGATCGAACACGTGACCTTTAGATCTTCAGTCTGACGCTCTCCCAACTGAGCTATCCCCGCTAGTTGTCATCACATTCTACTTAGCAATGATATATGTACCTATGTCATTAATATTTTATTTTCTACTACGGGATAATAGGAAACGATTGAAAAACAATATTAATGTTATTTTCACACAAAAGTTTAGCAAAAATTAGATGTTAATAATAAATATCAAATCCGATTAACGTTGTTTTTGGTGCTGGGTCTTAATCATAACAAGTTGTCTCAACCCATAAGTCTCTTTACCCGTAAGCCCCATTATTACCAAACCCTTATTTAAGGACGTGAAGTTTGATTAATTATGAATTAAGGATTTTGATCCGTGAAGTCAAGTTGAATTTAGCTCGTCAGAGATTGTAATGGAAGTAAGTATAAGTATGAATCTAAGAGAGTGATACAAGTTATTGTTATTGTTGATTTGAGGAAATTCGAGGAAGAATTTCAATTTAAGTGGGGGAGACTATAATACCCATATTTTATTAAATGCTCTAGATCATATTTATTGAGCTTAATCGGTTTCTGGTGTGCTCTGAGAGTTATTTGTTCAGATAATTAGAGCAACTGTTGAGCTTATATTGGATTTATTAATATTATTAGACTAAGATGTTTTATTAATTGGTGCATTATAGACATTTTGGATATTTTATACTAGTTAGTGCTACTAACTAAATGTTATTTCCTATATATCTTTTCATTTGTCTCACTTGTTGTAAAAGATAGAAACAAAGAGAGATAAGTTAGAGAGAAGGAGGAGGAGAAGAGCAAAGAAGAAGAAGAAACCTAGAAGTGGAAAACAAGCTTGGATCATCATATCTTCTTCATCAATCATCTACTTATCTTCATCTCCATCATTGGAGAAGGTGGCTTCTAGTTAGATGCTCTAAGATATTGAGTTTAGCATTGTAGAACTTACGTTAGAAATTTATAAAAATGATAATTTTTATAGTCAATGTTCTAACAGTTAAAATGTTGAATTAATAGGGTCGTATAGTCGGGTTAGGTGTGTATTGGAACTATTAAAATTGGTATAATGTTCCACTGTGATTTGACAATGTTTCAATGTTTTCTGAGTAAGAAAAATGGTGTGATTTTCAGCTTCTGCACAATGGTTAACCGGTTATAAGGAAATGGTTAACCAGTTAACAGGATATGGTTAACCGGTTAACAGGATATGGTTAACCGGTTACCAGGGCGAATTTTTGCAGTGTAAATTTTGATTAATTAACTTGTTAACCAAATTTGTTTAACCAAAATATAACTCTGACTATCATTTTGCCTCTATGTGATGATCAGTAAAGGCTTGTTAATCGGTTAACCATATCATGTTAACTGGTTAACACTATTATGAAATATTTAAATATTTGAAAACACATAACTTTTGAACCGTAACTCCGTTTTGACCCCCGTTCGAAGCGTTGGAAAGTTATTTCAATGCTCTACATGATAAAATTAGAAAATATTGATTTAGATCTGTGATTAATTAATTTGTGAGAATTTAATGGAAAAACTATTAGAAAATTCATATCTTTTGATTCGTGCATCCGATCGAAGCGTTCTTTGTATCGTTGGAGAACTATGACAACGTTCTATCCAATGAAAAAGGAGAATTTAGATATTGATGTGGAATTATTTTATTTATGATATTTGATTGGAAATCATGATTATGTATTTGTGATATGCCATATATATATATATATATATATATATATATATATATATATATATATATATATATATATATCTATATATATATATATATGCATGCTATCTAAAAATTGTCATTAGACTACTTAATTAAAAATAGTTAAGTAGACTGAGGAAACCTTACTACAAATCAATAGTAGGACCTAGTGTTGTGACTAGGAATTTGAAAGTGAATCTAGATGGAGATGCTCGTTCAATCAATGTCGAGCGTGCATCCTTGTCGAGTAATGGTATAGTGGTGAGTGAGACACTATATGGAACATCTGTGAACCTTTGTGTTAATTTTGTGATAAGGAATATGTGGCCTTGTAATTGTCATATGCAATCACTCTTGTATGTAAAAACGTAATCGGAACTGTTTTCCCTAAGAATTCTATTTCATGAGCTTAGGGCTCCTCTGGAATGTATGCATGATTACTTGCCATGTCTGATTACCGTGGTTTAGTAAGACTGGGGCCTACGGGTAAAGATCCTTATGATGGTTAACAGGCCATGGGAAGTGATGATTCATAGGTTAACAGGCTATGTGAAGTGATGATTCATAGGTTAACAGGCCTAGAATATGAATCCATTCTGTATATCAAGTAAATTACAAAGATTCATGATTCGTGTCGGCTTCTAGACATAGAAGAGGATAAGAATAGGGGATACCTCTGTGATGTAACCGATTAGTGTTATTTTTTGTACAATGAGGATTATTGTACATTGATCTTAGACATTTATGTAATTTTTGGTATAATATCCATGTCTTGCACCATAGTTAGTATTTTGTTTTAAAACTGGTCAAGTATATGAATTATGCCTTTAGGAACTTATAATTCTGTCAGTACCAAATAAATACTTGTGCGATATTGTAAACACCCCAAATTTGCCCTCACTCATTCACACCATGGCTTGTGATCATCTCATATGCATAAACTCAATCATAGCATCTCATATCACATTTTTGATTCATTGCATTGGTTCTAAGTCATCTGCATCTAGGGTTTGTGATCAGAGCAATCCAAGAGCTTCTTGAGCCACTCCAAAGGTTATCAATCACTTAAAAGGGGTCCATGAATGTTCAAGTATCATATTATATCCTCTCAAAGTCAAGAATGTCAAAAAAATCACAAGAACTAAGAATGGCATGGAAGCAGGGTCAGGTTTGACTGCACAGATGACCTAGAATTAGGGTTTTGGTTTCAGACGCCATAACTCCAAATTTTTTGGTCATTCTTGTTTCTATTGGTCTCTATATGGTATAGGGAGTATACATATCAATTTTCATGAAGAAATTCCTTGGGGAAGTCATCTGATCAAGAGTTGACTTTTCAAGCAAGTCAGTGCAAAATCACGGCATCTGAGGCCCTCAATGACCCAACCAAAGGTTGTTCTTCATCATTTTGATTGTATTTGATCTTTATTTGATCATAGAAGTTGTTAGAAGTTCACAAAATTGGAGAATTTCAAGCCTTTTGCAAAGTTGACTTTTTGGGCAAGTTTGACTTTTAATGAAATTGTCATTTTAGGCAACTTTTTCAACCTTTACTTTTTGATTCAAAAGAGCTTCAAATGGAAAAACTTTGGTCATGAAAGTTGTAGAATGGATCATTCCCTTTTCAAAAAGTACAAGAACATGACCTAATTCATTTTGGATCAAAAGTTATGGCTTGTCAAAGTTGGCAAAAATCACAAAAAATTTCAAAGTTTCTACCAAAGAGGCATTTTGCAAAATGACTTGATCAAGTGTTCTAAAGCTATCAAATGCACTTATAATCTTCATAGAAACATGTACCAAGACCTAAAAGTCAGTTTTCATCAAAGAAGCATCACATTTCATGCCTTGAATCTCAAGAATTCACAAAGGGACCAAATCTTGTGGAATTTGCAAAACACTACACAAACCTTGATCAAGTTGCTGAATCACCTCATAAATCATTCCATGGCTCTCCCTAAACTCAGCTGAACTCAGCCATGCTCCTATCCTAGCCTGCCACTTGCCCATACCTCCAAGTACAACTTGCTTGACTTTTTGCAACTTGAAGCCATACCAATCCCACAGTGACACAACCACTCTCTGCCCAATCCAGACTTTACAAACACATCCCAAGGCTTCATTTTCATAGGACACACAAGGCTGAAACCTCCCACAAGACAGGATTCACAAAATCTCTCCAACTTGCATTTTCCTTCGAAACACTCTCCACAAGCCTCAAACACAAAAACAAACTTCACAAACAATCTCAACTCACTCCACTGATCACAAACCACCCATCACCATAGCCAGAAACTCCCTGAATCAAAAACACGATTTCAACACACCCTTGACCTGAGTTTCTTCCAACTTTCTCTAGAGGCCACATAAACTCCAACTAAGTGTCAAAAGCTTCTAAGGAGGATCATTGGGACTTGTTTGAGCCAAAGAAGCAGCCAGAAAGCTCCTGAATCGAAAGCTCCATCTCAGGTAGCATGATGAACAATTTTTCCAGAACTTTAATTTCTTGTTAGATTGTTGCTCTGTATGTTGCCATGATCATGGGGATCTATTTACTTTTGAAAATGAGCAAGAAATAAGCATGTTATGATGTTCTGAAAGTTTGACCTAAAAACTTCTTTGATTCGATTCGTGTTTGTGCTTGAAGTTAAACATGATTTTATGCTTGATTCGTGTTTGGGGTGGGTAAGAGATGATTTCTGGAGAGTTAGAGCTTCTAAACTGGCCTGGAGAGGGAGATTGAGTTTTTGGGTGATCGGAGAAGATGACCGGAACACTGTTCCGGTCACCTGATTTTGTTTAGGGTTCAGATTAGGGCACTAATCATAATTAGCGAAATTTGAATATAGGCCGTCCAGATGCGCTCCAGGTCCACTCCCGCGCGTGTGAATTTGAATCTGGGCCCTTAGATGCGCATACTTTCTCATTTTCAGATTAAATCCAATTTTGTTTTCTTTTTATTTCATTTAATTTGTCCATTTATTTAAAAATAGCAAAACCTTTTCAAAAATTCTGAAAATTTTTATATAAACTTTTATTAATTTTCAGAAACCAAAAACATTTTTATTTTTATTTTTTGCATTAAAAAATATTTTTAAATCATTTAAAAGTTTATTTTTAATTAATTAATGAGAATTAATTAATTAAAAATATTTTAGGAATTTAAAAATCACCAAAAAATTCATGAAACCTTCATAATCATTTAGAAACATTGTCCAACCCTCAAACCAAATTTCTTTTTTGATCTTGATGTCTTTTGAGAATTTTTCATGGAATTAAAATCATTTCAAGGCATTATTTTGATCCAAACTTCAAAAAATCATTTCTGCCTAACCATTGAGAGTTGGACTTTGATTCTTTTTGCATTGCATTTTGTTTAGCATGTAGTTTGTGAGATTAAATTGGCATGATTTGATCTTTCATTTTCAATTTGTTTGGCATTTTTCTTGTTAAGGTACCCTAAAACCCTAGAAAACTTAGGAAATTCATAACTTACATTAGGTTAAGAGTTGGAACCTCTCCTTTGGGCAGTGAGTTTGTATAGGATTAGGGTTCCTATGATTGCATTTTCAATTTTTTATCTTGATGTTTGCTTCTGATTTTGGTTTTTGTTTGATGCATTGATCATAAACCCTAATTTGAGTTTCCTTTTGCATCCATCTTGCATTTGCATTCATACCTTGACTTGCCATAGCATTTTGTGCATCCATTTGATTCCTTAGACATCTTAAGACATATTGAAAGCATGTTTGATCATTGCATCTTGCATTTGCCATGTTGTATGCCATTTGCATTTCATAACTTTTCATGTGTGTTCATGGTTCTTAACTTGTTTCATTTGCATCCATAAGTTTGTATGATCATCCCCATGCTTTGTTTCATGTTTGCATCATCTCATAGCATCATTAACATCATGAATGTGCTTCTGGTTTTGATTCACACCATGTCATTTCATCTCATTTTGCATTTCATTGCATTCCTTTACTAACTTTTCAGGTGGTAAGTAACTTTGAAAAGTGAATTTGCCTTCACTTCTCACATTTTCTTTTCATCTCTATTATACATCCATGCTGCATTTTGTTATGTGTTTGAGATTGAGCTTGCTCATTCTTTTTCTTCTTACTTTCTTTCCTCAAGTGACTTGTCTTCTTAAATGAAGCAAGTTGCTTTGCTTCTCCTTGCTCCTTTCATCTGCTTCCTGGTGGTTCCATTGAAGATCTTTCTTGTTAAACCTCACAAACCTTAGGAACAACCAAGCATGACAATGATTAGGGTTTTGATTAGTTCCCCACTTAGTTTTACCTTTGTGTCTCATTGAGTCTTCTCTTCCCATCTCATAATCAGGGACTAAACCCTAAAGGCTTTAAGGCTTTGTGATTAAGCTTATGCCTGCATCCTTCTATTAGGATGGAGTGTATAACTTTAATCCTAAGTGTTAAACCCTTAATGTGTTTAAATCCTTTAATCAATTCATCTAATAATCATCAAGACATCAAGCTTGTAACTTGGGCCTTGCATTAGGGTTCTAATTCTTCCTTAATTGGTTAAGAAGGACTAACCCTAGTGTTAATGGACAAGTCCTCCTCAAGTTGTCTTACAAACCATAAAATTCACTTCATTATCTCACCATTAAATAAAATCCACTTAATAAAGGTTTCGCTTTGTCATGAGTTTAATCCCTAATCATGGATTAAGCTGAGGAGCTTTCCTCAGCTTAAACATTCTCATCTATTATCCTTCTATTAGGATGGTGTAATGAGTCTGTTTAATCCCTGATTATGGCTTAATCTCATTACTTAACACTAAACAAAAACACCAAAAACATCTAAATAATCACAAGTAGGTTAATGATCTTAATCCTACATCATGGTGTTTAAGTGTGAGAAGCTGACTTCACACTTAAGGTATTCTCATTACCCCTAATCAGAGGGAAGATGTAATGAGTTTACTAAATCCATTGGTTTAGGCTTAAGCTCATTAACTTATGACAAACTTTCAAAAGCAATAAAAGACTGAAAACACAAAAACAAACAATAATCGTCTCCTCCGGGATTCTATTCTCATCTCCTTCACTCACAAACGAGAATTTGCTTCTTCCGTCTAATGCAAGACAGTTAGCACCTGAGCCAGACAGGTCATACACTTGAGCATAGACAAGTAAGCAGTTCACAAGTCAATTTAACTTTCAGTCTCTTTGGGTCGAACTACGGTGTTCTGACTTCCTCATTGCACGAGAGGATACGTAGGCATAACTTAACAATTATCGAACAAAAGTCTCTGTATATTCCCCCTCTTTCCAGCTTTATTTTCTCAGCCTCATTATCATGAGCATTTCACTCTTTTCCTTACACTGACACTTCACTTATACACTTCACACTGCTTTTACACTGACACCTGTACATCCTTTTCCAGCTCTCTTTTATACACAAATTGCACTGACACTACCCCTTTAAAACACAAATCTCTTAAGTGTGGATCCCGTCGAGTACGACGGACAATCTGGGTGCTAATACCTTCCCAGGTTGTAACCAACCCCCTTTCTCAGTCTCTCTGGTTCGCAACCGTCTTATCCATATCTTTTCTAGGTCTATGCAACATTGCCTTTCCTCCGGGATAAAAATGCCTAGCTGGCGACTCTTTTCTTTTCCTGTGTGTTCACTCCTGTGTGTTCTCGCATTCCCTTTTCGCCGACCGTTCGCGTCTGTACCATATTTGAGTCAGTCTCATCTTTTGGGAGCGACATATATTATTCTAGGTATATATTATACAGGGAATTACAATATATTATTGAAATTGATAATTTTTCTAAGATTGAAAAGCTCATTACACGTCCTTCTGCTATCCAACAAAAATAATTTTTTTAAGGCTTTCCATGATCTTGAAATTTCCACTAGAGAATTACTTGGCTTTTGATTGAAAAAGGACACTACTTTAAAATTTCATGTATTATAAATAATATGGATAACTGTTATATTTTACCAATATAGTAAACATTTATTTTTATTTTGAAATCTACTCTCTATTACCAACAAATTTGAAATTTCGTGATAAATACCTTGGTTCTTAAACAATTTTGTTCGATTTCAACTTATTGAATGATGCGGATGAAAAAAATATTCATTTGGAGACATCAATATATCAAAAAAACTTGATTAATCATATACAAATAGTTTGTATTGTTCTATCCATAAATACTTCTGTTTAAAAAACACAACATAAAAACCACTTCTAAAGGCGATAAAATATAAATAAAAAATAAAAATTGTTTTTGTGATATGCCATATATATATATATATATATATATATATATATATATATATATATATATATATATATATATATATATATATATATATATATATATATATATATATATATATGCATGCTATCTAAAAATTGTCATTAGACTACTTAATTAAAAATAGTTAAGTAGACTGAGGAAACCTTACTACAAATCAATAGTAGGACCTAGTGTTGTGACTAGGAATTTGAAAGAGAATCTAGATGGAGATGCTCGTTCAATCAATGTCGAGCGTGCATCCTTGTCGAGTAATGGTATAGTGGTGAGTGAGACACTATATGGAACATCTGTGAACCTTTGTGTTAATTTTGTGATAAGGAATATGTGGCCTTGTAATTGTCATATGCAATCACGCTTGTATGTAAAAACATAATCGGAACTGTTTCCCCTGAGAATTCTATTTCATGAGCTTAGGGCTCCTCTGGAATGTATGCATGATTACTTGCCATGTTTGATTACCGTGGTTTAGTAAGTCTGGGGCCTACGGGTAAAAATCCTAATGATGGTTAACAGGCCATGGGAAGTGATGATTCATAGGTTAACAGGCTATGGGAAGTGATGATTCATAGGTTAACAGGCCTAGAATATGAATCCATTCTGTATATCAAGTAAATTACAAAGATTCATGATTCGTGTCGGCTTCTAGACATAGAAGAGGATAGGAATAGGGGATACCTCTGTGATGTAACCGATTAGTGTTATTTTTTGTACAATGAGGATTATTGTACATTGATCTTAGACATTTATGTAATTTTTGGTATAATATCCATGTCTTGCACCATAGTTAGTATTTTGTTTTAAAACTGGTCAAGTATATGAATTATGCCTTTAGGAACTTATGATTCTGTCAGTACCAAATAAATACTTGTGCGATATTATTCTAGGTATATATTATACAGGGCATTACAATATATTATTGAAATTGATAATTTTTCTAAGATTAAAAAGCTCATTACACGTCCTTCTGCTATCCAACAAAAATAATTTTTTTAAGGCTTTCCATGATCTTGAAATTTCCACTAGAGAATTACTTGGCTTTTGATTGAAAAAGGACACTACTTTAAAATTTCATGTATTATAAATAATATGGATAACTGTAATATTTTACCAATATAGTAAACATTTATTTTTATTTTGAAATCTATTCTCTATTACCAACAAATTTGAAATTTCGTGATAAATACCTTGGTTCTTAAACAATTTTGTCCGATTTCAACTTATTGAATGATGCGGATGAAAAAAATATTCATTTGGAGACATCAATATATCAAAAAGACTTGATTAATCATATACAAATAGTTTGTATTGTTCTATCCATAAATACTTCTGTTTAAAAAACACAACATAAAAACCACGTCTAAAGGCGATAAGATATAAATAAAAAATAAAAAACTTAAGTTTTTAATGGAAAACAAATTAAAAAGAACAATAAATATAAATCAATAAGATTATAAAACTAAAAGAAAAAATGTATTCAATAAATGAGTGATAGTTTTTGGTCCTAATATATTTATAATATAAAATCACTAAATAAAATAAATAAGCATTTCAAAATGCGGTGAACGTGGATCGAACACGTGACCTTCAGATCTTCAGTCTGACGCTCTCCCAACTGAGCTATCCCCGCTAGTTGTCATCACATTCTACTTAGCAATGATATATGTACCTATGTCATTAATATTTTATTTTCTACTACGGGATAATAGGAAACGATTGAAAAACAATATTAATGTTATTTTCACACAAAAGTTGAGCAAAAATTAGATGTTAATAATAAATATCAAATGCGATTAACGTTGTTTTTGGTGCTGGGTCTTAATCATAACAAATTGTCTCAACCCATAAGTCTCTTTACCCGTAAGCCCCATTATTACCAAACCCTTATTTAAGGACGTGAAGTTTGATTAATTATGAATTAAGGATTTTGATCCGTGAAGTCAAGTTGGAATTTAGCTCGTCAGAGATTGTAATGGAAGTAAGGATAAGTATGAATCTAAGACAGTGATACAAGTTATTGTTATTGTTGATTTGAGGAAATTCGAGGACGAATTTCAATTTAACTGGGGGAGAGGGTGTAAACATCTCAAATTTGCCCTCACCCACTCACACCATGGCTTGTGATCATTTCATATGCATAAACACAATCATACCATCTCATATCACATTTTTGATTCACTGCATTGGTTCTAGGTCATCTGCATCTAGGGTTTGTGATCTGAGCAATCCAAGAGCCTCTTGAGCCATTCCAAAGGTCATCAATCACTTCAAAGGGTTCCATGTGTGTTCAAGTATCATATTATATCCTATCAAAGTCAATAATGTCAAAGAATCACAAGAACTGAGAATGGCATGGAGGCAGAGCCAGGTTTGACTGCACAGATGACCTAGAATTAGGGTTTTGGTTTCAGAGGCCATAACTCCAATTTTTTTGGTCATTCTTGTTTCTATTGGTCTCTATATGGTATAGGGAGTATGCATATTCATTTTCATGAAGAAATTCCATGGGGAAGTCATCTGATCAAGAGTTGACTTTTCAAGCAAGTCAGTGCAAAATCAGGGCATCTGAGGCCCCCAATGACCCAACCAAAGGGTGTTCTTCATCATTTTGATTGTATATGATCTTTATTTGATCATGGAAGATGTTAGAAGTTCACAAAATTGAAGAATTTCAAGTCTTTTGCAAAGTTGACTTTTTGGGCAAGTTTGACTTTTAATGAAATTGTCATTTTAAGCAACCTTTTCAACCCTTACTTTTTGATTCAAAAAAGCTTCAAATGGAAAAACTTTAGTCATGAAAGTTGTAGAGTAGATCATTCCCTTTTCAAAAAGTACAAGAACATGACCTAATTCATTTTGGATCAAAAGTTATGGCTTGTCAAAGTTGGCAAAAATCACAAAATTTCAAAGTTTCTACCAAAGAGGTATTTTGCAAAATGACTTGATCAAGTGTTCTAAAGCTATCAAATGCACTTCTAATCCACACAACATGATCATGTGACATCTAAAGTTCAGAATGGACCAAAGAATTACACATTTTTATGGTTTATGGAACAAGATTTTTCATAAGAGGCAAAAGTGAATCAAGTTGTAAAACTCATCATAGCTTCTCATCCACTTGCTTGCTAGCTTGCTGATCAATCCTAGGCTTTTCCTCACATCATGCTGCGCAGGACACGCTCCTTTTACTTAGCTAGCAAGTAGCCCATGCCCTTCTTACACAACTTTGACATTTTGGCAAAAGGACCCATTCCTATCACAAAAGCACACATCACTTCTTCTGACCAATCCTAATTGTTTATACTAATGAAATGCAAGCCAAACATAACAAGAAGCAAGCCTGAAACCTCCCATAACACAACATCCTCATTTCCCACCTCTTGTGCAAGAGCTTTCGAAACTCATCACACAAGTCACAAACACACAAACTAGCTTCACAGATCAACTCAACACATCTTCCTGGTCACAAAGCACCCATCACCATTGCCTTAAACTCCCAGAATCACAAATACGATTCTCACCTCACCTTTAGCAGAACCTCTGCCATCTTCCAAACCAGCCATTGCAAACTCCAAACAAACATTGCAAGCTTCCTAGGGGGATCATTGGAGTGCATTTGAGCCAAAGAAACAGCCAGAGAGCCCCTGATTCGAAAGCTTCAGTCCAGGTAGTCAACTCAAAACTTTTTTCCAGAAGCATGATTTTAAGTTCTTAATAGCTTCTATGCATTCCCCTGATCATGAATATGTGATTATTTTTGAAAATGGTTGAGAAACCAGGATGTATGCAATGTCTGAAACTTTTGCCCTAAAAATTGTTTGGCTTCGATTCGTTTGATTGATGAAGAATAAATGAGATTTGAGTGGGGGTTTTGATTCAGGGGGATGTGGGGATGATTTCTGGGCTTTTAGTTTTTGTTTTAGTGAGGTTTTGAGGATTTTGGAGATTTTCAGGTGGGGTTCCCACCGGAGAAGACGACCGGAGGTCTTCTCCGGCCACCTGAAAACAATTAGGGTTAATCCCTGTCATTAATTATAGTTTGAATGCTGAGCGTAGGATTAGCTGACCAGGGTTGACTGGCGCGTGTTTTGGATGGCCAGGATGTGTTCTCAGAAGCCCTAATCCTCATTAACTTAATTAATCTTGATTAATTAATTCATAAATAGGATTTAACTCAGTTTGAATGTGGACCTTAGGATTGCGCGCGCAGTCAACAGATCTTTCCCCAGAATCAATCCTGGCTCTCCATTGCGTTTACTTTTCATTTTCTTTAATTTTAATTCATTTATTTTGTATTTCTTTTCTCCATTTATTTTAAAATAGCAAAACCATTTTAAAAATTCTGAAAAAATTTGTACAAACTTTTATTTAATTTCAGAAACCAAAAACATTTTTATTTTTATTTTTTGCATTAAAAAATATTTTTAAATCATTTAAAAGTTTATTTTTAATTAATTAATGAGAATTAATTAATTAAAAATACTTTTAAGTATTTAAAAATCACCAAAAAATTCAGGAAACCTTCATGATCATTTAGAAACATTGTCCAACCCTCAAACCAAATTTCTTTTTTGATCTTGATGTCTTTTGAGAATTTTTCATGGAATTAAATTTATTTTAAGGCAATATTTTTGTTCAAACTTGGAAAAATCCATTCTGCCTAACCATTGAGAGTTAGATGATGGTTCTTCTTGCATTGCATCCTTCATAGCATGTAGTTTCTAGGGTAAATTTGGTTTGAATTGATCTTCCATTTTCAATTTGTTTGGCATTTTTCTTGTTAAGGTACCCTAAAACCCTAGAAAACTTAGGAAATTCATAACTTAAATTAGGTTAAGAGTTGGAACCTCTCCTTTGGGCAGTGAGTTTTTATAGGTTTAGGGTTCCTTTGAATGCATTTTCAATTTTTTATCTTGATGTTTGCTTCTGATTTTGGTTTTTGTTTGATGCATTGATCATAAACCCTAATTTGGGCTTCCTTTTGCACACATCTTGCATTTGCTTGCATACCATGACTTGCCATGACATTTTATGCATTCATTTGATTCATTAAACATGTTAAGATATGTTGAAAGCATGTTTGATCATTGCATCATGTATTTGCCATGTTGTATGTCATTTGCACTTCATAACTTTTCATGTATGCTCATGGTTCTTAACTTGCTCCATTTGCATCCTTTTGTTCATGTAATCATCCCCATGTCTTGATTCATGTTTGCATCATCTCATAGCATCATTATCATCTCATATATGCTTCTGGTTTTGATTCACACCATGTCATTTCATCTCATTTTGCATTGCATTGCATTCCTTTACTAACTTTTCAGGTGGTAAGCAACTTTGAGAAGTGAATTTGCCTTCACTTCTCACATTTTCTTTTCATCTCTCTTATGCATCCATGCTGCATTTTGTTATGTGTTTGAGATTGAGCTTTCTCATTCTTTTCCTTCTTACTTTATTTCCTCAAGTGACTTGTCTTCTTGAATGAAGCAAGTTACTTTGCTTCTCCTGATCCCTTCATCTGCTTCCTGGTGGTTCCATTGAAGATCTTTCTTGATAAACCTCACAAACCTTAGGAACAACCAAGCATGACAATGATTAGGGTTTTGATTAGTCCCCCCACTTAGTCTTTTACCTTTGTGTCTCATTGAGTTTTCTCTTCTCATCTCATAATCAGGGACTAAACCCTAAAGGCTTTAAGGCTTTGTGATTAAGCTTATGCCTGCATCCTTCTATTAGGATGGAGTGTATAACTTTAATCCTAAGTGTTGAACCCTTAATGTGTTTAAATCTCTTAATCAATTCACTTAATAATCATCAAGACATCAAACTTGTAACTTGGGCCTTGCATTAGGGTTCTAATTCTTCCTTAACTGGTTAAGAAGGACTAACCCTAGTGTTAATGGACAAGTCCCCCTCAAGTTGTCTTACAAATAATAAAATTCACTTCATCATCATATCATTAAATAAAATCCACTTAATAAAGGCATTGTTTTGTCATGAGTTTAATCCCTAATCATGGATTAAGTTGAGGAGCTTTCCTCAGCTTAAACATTCTCATCTATTATCCTTCTATTAGGATGGTGTAATGAGTCTGTTTAATCCCTGATTAAGGCTTAATCTCATTACTCAACACTAAACAAAAACAACAAAAACATCTCATTAATCACAAGTAGGTTAATGATCTTAACCCTACATCAAAGGTGATTAAGTGTGAGAAGCTGACTTCACACTTAAGGTATTCTCATTACCCCTAATCAGAGGGAAGATGTGATGAGTTTACTAACCCATTGGTTTAGGCTTAAGCTCATTAATTTATGACAAACTTTCAAAAGCAATAAAATATTGAAAACTCAAAAACAAACAATAATCGCCTCCTCCGGGATTCTCTTCTCATCTCATTCACTCATAAACGAGAACTCGCTTCTTCCGTCTAATGCAAGACAGTTAGCACCTGAGCCAGACAGGTCATACACTTGAGCATAGGCAAGTAAGCAGTTCATCAGTCAATTTATCTTTCAGTCTCTTTGAGTCGAACTACGGTGTTCTGACTTCCTCATTGCACGAGAGGATACGTAGGCATAACTTAACAGTTATCGAACAAAAGTCTCTGTATATTCCCCCTCTTTCCAGCTTTATTCTTAGCCTCATTATCATGAGCATTTCACTCTTGTTCCTGCACTGACACCTGTACACCTTTTCCAGCTCTCTTTATACATAAATTGCACAGACACTACCCCTTTTAAAACACAAATCTTTTAAGCGTGGATCCCGTCGAGTACGACGGACAATCTGGGTGCTAATACCTTCCCAGGTTGTAACCAACACCCTTTCTCAGTCTCTCTGGTTCGCAACCGTCTTATCCATATCTTTCTAGGTCTATGCAACATTACCTTTCCTCCGGGATAAAAATGCCTAGCTGGCGACTCTTTTCTTTTCCTGTGAGTTCACTCCTGTGTGTTCTCGCACACCCCCCTTTCGCCGACCGTTCACGTCTGTACCCTATTTGACCCGGCTTCATTTAGTGGGAGCGACAGCTTGGCGACTCTGCTGGGGAGCCTTATACTGCAACCAGGGCTTCTGGTTCTTTTTGTGGGTTCCTCCTAGCGCTTGATTGATTTGTGTTTACAGGGGTGTTATGTGCTATTTGTGCTTGTATTTGTATTTATTTTTGCTTTATGTACAGTTGTTTTACTGCTTTCTTTACAGCTTTACATATATCATACTATCATACTATGCTGGCTGGATCTGTTTTGTTGCTTTGATGGGTGGGTGTTCTATTGAGAGTTGAGGTCCTATACCTGGGACCTGAGTGACACCTAGGCTAGAGTGGTTCATGTTCTTACCCATTCCATTTCGGTCTGGTGCGGGAATATGAAACACGATTCAGATATGGGTTTCTTCTTGAGAACTCTGTGCTGCAGATTTCCTGTAGTACTAGGGCTATCTGGGAAGCCTGCTAAGTCTGGATGACCTTTATTATGACCTTCAGAAACTGAGGTGAATTAGAGGAGGATCTTTTATGGTTATTGTAAACACTGTACCTCCGGGTTAGAAGTGTTTACACTTCTCATAACTGATCCAAGTCTGAGGATCCTTGTTTTAGAACATCACCTGTGAGGGGGTTGGGCTGTTTACAGGTTTGCAGGTACCCTTGGCCTCAGCATACCCTGTTACTTTGTTTTGATTAAGAGTACTCCATGTTGGAACAGTTCTTGTGATTTTAACCCTAGACATGCGACTCTTTATTTGAGTCCCCCACCTTGGTTACTGGACTTATGAACCTCCATCTGGATTTCTTGAACACACCTGGACTTATATCAGAGCACTTGATCAGATCCAGCTTGATCACAAACCCCTTGCATATCATCTGCATACATCATCATTGCATCATTTTAACATTTGCTTATTTGTTTTTCAGGGTATCCATACTTTATTTTGGCTTGGTTTTGACCCCATCATCAGCATAGACCTATCTTCACCAGTATCTACTTCAGTTATCAGCTACCTGCTTCAGTCACCTGCATCACCAGTCTCAGCTTGTCAGTGGCCCATCTTCAGTGTCATCATCAGCATCTGTCTCAACCTTTTTCTTCAGCAACATGGCACCTAAGAAGAGTAATATCTCCTACCATTTCTTTGAGCCTGAGTTGGCTGGCATCAGGAAGATCCAGACCCTGATTACTCCAGACCATATACCACTATTCAGAGAACATTATGGAGGCATACTTGATGTGGTTATGGATTTGGACCCTTCACAGAGGAGCCTGATTCATACTTGCTTGCAGTTCTATGATCCCCCTCTGAGGTGTTTCACTTTTCAGGATTTTCAGTTGGGACCTTTATTAGAGGAGTATTCATCATTGATTGGTGTACCTATCAGGGGTGGAGTCCCCTTCAACCCTGAGATGGCTTTTCCAAGTAATGAAGAGGTGGCAAAGGCCTTGTATCTGGAGCCAGTTCTGATTGGGCAGAATATGACTACCAAGGCTGGAGTCTCTGGTCTACATCTGGATTTCTTGACCTCTCAGGCCATCTTGAAGGCCTCCTTGGGAGAGTGGAAAGCAGTCTATGCTTTGTTGGCCCTTAGCATATTTGGGGTCATACTTTTTGCAGATGAGCCTAAGTTTGTTAGCAAGAATGTCATTCACCTTTTCATTCTGAGGAACCCAGTGCCCACCTTACTGGGAGATTTCTACTACTCTGTCCACCAAAGGAATGAAAAGCAAAGGGGGAGATTAGTGAGGTGCTGTGCTCCTTTGTTCCATACTTGGCTGCTCAAACATTTGCCAAAGACTGATGCATTCTTGAACCCTCACCAGCAAAGGAACTGGGCTAGAAGACTCACTGCTTTGACCTCAGCTGATATCAGGTGGTGCACTCAAAGCACAAAAGGCAGGGACATCATTACCAGTTGTGGGCAGTTTCCCAATGTACCCCTGATAGGAGTAAAGGGTTGCATCAACTACAACCCTCTGCTATTCAAAAGACAACTGGGCTATGCATTGGTCCACACTCCTAAGGCACAAGACTTGGCTGAAACTCTTTACTGTGAGATTAAGCCTAATTTGGCTATTGTCAGGCAAGCAACTTGGGCCTGGGACAATGTCCAAACCAAGGGAATGGCTATTCTGGGAAGATGCAACAATGTGGCCTCAGCACAGTACTATGAGTGGTCCCATGCCAGGGCTCAATTTTCTGGGATGCCCTTCACCATGGAAGATATACCTGGACCATCCTCAGTACCACCTCCTGTCACTGTCAGTTTAGAGGAGTTTGAGAAACTAAAGGAGAGAAATGAGAAGCTGACTCAGGCTCTACAGAAGACCCTCTGGGAGAGGAGTGATGGTCGGCTGGACATTGAGAGGTTAGAAAAGCTAAAGGTGGAGCATCTAGCTAGGATTGAGAAGTCAGAGGACTATATCAAGAAGTCAAGGGCTGGAGATTAGATCTTGAAGAATGCCTGCAAGGAAGCTCAGTTCCAGAAGGCCAGGACTGATTTGTATCTGAAGGAGAGTCAAGCTAGGTGGGTCAGGATCACCGAAGCTCGCACTCTGGAAGATAAAAGGACTCAAGACAAGATTGAGCAGCTGGAGGCTAGTGCCAAGGAGCAACAGGAAGCCCTGCTAGCAGCCCAGAGAGAGATCTCAGAGTTAAAGATTAGAGCTGGTGTGAAGAGGTCAAAGGACCAGAGTCAACACAAGAAGCTAGCTGCAGCTGTTACTACCAGGAATCTCCTTATCAGAAGCCTCACAGAGCGTCCAGCTGATCCTGTGACTGAAGCACTTCTAAAGGAAGTTCAGGAGGATGAGTTTGGTCTTGGTGTCTGACTTTTGCTTGTTGTTGCTTTCATTTCATGTACTTTTATTTTCTTATGTTGTATTTTGACCCCTCAGAGGGCATGATTTGTAAGAAACAAACTATGTATCATTTACTTTTTGTAATATATGTATCAGTTTGATCTATCTGAGTTTCTTTCAAGCAACATCACAAGCATCTTCATCAAGAGTCTGGAAAGGTCAAAGCCAAGTGCCAAGCCGGATACCTTGGAAACAAATAAGCATACTGCATTGCATACTAACCTTTGTTTGTTTTGTAGGTTTGTTTTGTTTTTGTTACTAACTCTGTTGTGATCTCAGGAACTATTGCTCGACGTCGGGTGTTCCCACTCAACCGTCCACACAGATATCCAACCCGTAACAACCTTCCGGGTATACAGATGGACCAGGTACAACAAGACCTTACAGAGGTCAGGAACCAAATGGCCAATGAGAGACTAGAAATGAGGAATCAGATGACACAATTTATGGAGGTGATGAATAATATGGCTCAAAGCCAGGAGAGATTAAGAGCCCTGGTAGAGAGGCAGAATCAGGAAGACCCCCATCTAGGGACTGGTGGGACAAGCAACAATGAGAGGGTTCAACCTCATATCAACCCACCGGTATTTGGACCCCACCTTCATCCAGAGATCAACATTCCTGCTAATGTTCAAGGGAATGCTACTACAGGCAGAGTGCTGCAAGAAGACCCCCAGGAAGATCAGTTCACAGTGATGGGAGCTGGGGATGAGGCCTATGAACGAAGGCTGGATGAAATTGCTGAAAAATTAAGGTCCTTGGAGTCTCAAAACTCCTTGGGTTTTGATGTTATGGACATGGGCTTAGTGGACGGGGTCAGGATCCCCCACAAGTTTAAACCACCGTGCTTTGAAAAGTACAACGGGACTTCCTGTCCACGGACCCACTTACAATCCTTTCTAGGGAGGCTGAAGGCATATACCATGGACGAAAAGCTATGGATGTTTTATTTTGAGGATAGCTTAACGGGAGCTTCAAGGGAATGGTACTCTCATCTGACTAGAGCAACCATCAGATGTTGGAAGGACTTGGCAGAGGCCTTCATTAGACAATACCAGTATAATTTAGATATGGCTCCCAACAGGACCCTCCTGATGGGAATGTCACAATCATCCAGAGAAAGCTTCCGGGAGTACGCCCAGAGGTGGAGACAGTTTGCTGCTGCTGTCCAACCTCCCATGTCAGAGAGGGAGATGGCTGATATGTTTATGAACACCCTCCAAGGGACATACATTGATAGGCTAGCTGCCTTTTCTTCTACCAGCTTTGCAGATGTCGTTATAGCTGGAGAGAGAATTGAGAGCCTGTTAAAGATGGGCAAAATTTCTGACAACGGTGCCAGCTCATCCAGCAACCCAAGAAAGCCTTTTGTGGGCCCAAGAAGAACTAGTGAGACCAATGCTATCCATGCCAGCAGGGGCAGACCCCAATATGTTCATAGGTCTGTGGCAGCAGTCACCATTCCCGCTCCAATTCATCCACAACCAGCTTATCAACCACAGCAACAAAATTATCAGCAACAAACTCAGTATCCTCCTCAGAGAAATTACAACAACACCAACAACAACAATCAGCAAAGACCATTCCAACAGAGACCTTCTCAGGCCAATAGGGTGATTGATCCGATCCCTATGCCTTATGCCACATTACTGCCACAACTCCTGAAACTCAACCTGGTTGAGCTAAGGACATTGGCACCTCCAGATCCTGCCAGTCTACCCAGAAATTATGACGCCAGCGCCAGATGTGCTTTTCATTCGAATGCACCTGGCCATAGTACAGAAAAGTGTAGAGCCTTACATATGAAGGTACAGGACCTAGTGGATTCCAAGGCCCTAAACTTTGCACCACCACCAAATGTTAACAAGAACCCTATGCCGCACCATGGAGTACCCAGAATCAACGCTATTGAAGAAGACAAGCCGTCTTATTTGATAACCAGTGTGGGTCAGATTCGGACACCCTTGGTGGAGATTAAAGCTCAACTCCTTGAATGTCAAATGTTCCCTGGATGTGAGCTAGGATGTGCTTATTGCAACATTTCAGTGAATGGGTGTGATAACTTGAGGGATGGCATAGATGGTCTCATCCAGAGTGGCTTGCTTCAAATCACAACATCAATACCTACCAATCCAGCAATCTCCTTAACAACAGTTCCCGAATCTTCTATAACTGCAACAACCATTGTTCCAAACAACTCTTCAGTTTCATCAACAAATGCTTCATCTGTTACTTCAACGGACCAAATATCAGCAAACATCCCTTCTACAACTTCAGCACCCCTTCATCCAGAACCTCCTACAACAACAACACCCATCCATCCAACAGCGTCTCCTATAACATCAACAGAAAACAATGAAAGCGTCTCAACAGTTACAATTTATTATGATCCTACAAATGATTCTGCCTACAACTCACAAAATGCCACTCCTATCAGAGCACCAGTCACAATATACTATGATCCACAGACTATCATGGTCCCTTCCGCAGCTGCCATCAGTCCAGTCACTATCACAGTGCCTGGGCCAGTACCTTATGAAAGCAGTAATGCCATCCCTTGGCATTACGGCTCCGATCTATACTGCTAAGGACAGAAAATCACTCTTGAATCATCAACTTCTTCACCGCAAATAGACAATGTGGGGGGAGGCGGAGGCTTCACTCGAAGCGGACGTCTCTTTGCCCCGCAAATTCAAAGACCCACTGCTGAAGCAGAAGCTGCTGCCAAAGCAAAAGGGAAGAGCACGGTGCAAGAAGAGCAAAATGTTAAAGAAGCTTTGAAAACACCTTTTGATCAAGAAGTTGATGAATTCATGAGAATCATCAAGAAAAGTGATTACAAGATAGTGGACCAGCTTCACCAGACGCCTTCCAAGATCTCCATTCTATCATTGCTTATGTGCTCCGAGGCTCATCGGAATGCACTACTAAAAGTCTTGCACGCAGCTTATGTGCCAGAGGAGATTACAGTCAATCAGTTGGAAGCTGTGGTTGGAAATGTTAATGCTAGTAATGGACTAGGATTTACCAACACTGATTTGACTACGGAAGGCCGCAATCATAACAAGGCTTTGCACATTACCATGGAGTGTAAGGGTGCAGTTCTTTCCCATGTGCTGGTAGACACAGGATCATCCCTCAATGTCTTACCTAAAAAGGCCCTTGTAAAGCTGGAATATGAAGGATTGGCATGACGCCCCAGTAACTTGCTAGTAAGAGCCTTTGATGGCTCTAAGAGATCAGTTCTGGGAGAAATTGAGTTGCCTGTAACGATTGGCCCACAAACTTTCAAAACGACCTTCTACGTGATGGACATTCAGCCTGCCTACAGCTGTTTGTTGGGTAGACCATGGATTCATGCCGCTGGCGCAGTTACGTCTACCCTTCACCAGAAGTTAAAATTCGAGTGGGAGGGCCAAGTCGTTACTATTTGTGGAGAGGAAGATATCTTTGTTAGCCATCTGGCTACATACAAATACATTGAGATGGATGGGGAGATCCACGAAACGATGAGTCAAGGGTTTGAGGCCTTGAACATAAATGAAACATCTGCTGTACCTGGAACCTCAATGACATCTTATCAACAAGCCCGGAAGGTTGTTGAAGAAGGGACTGCCCAAGGCTGGGGCAAGCTGTTGCCTGTGGAGAAGAAAGAGGATAGATTTGGGTTGGGTTACAAACCAACTCAACAAGATCAAGCAGAGGCTGCTAAGGAGCCCAACTTTGTTAGTGGGGGGATTCTCACCCCTGATGCTGTCAACAACTTGGAAGATGAGTCGGAAGATGACCGCAACCTGGAGAGTTGGATACGTCCAAAGATCCCGGGGAGCAGTATCTCAAACTGGTCTTCCCAGGAAATTATAAGAGTTACTCCTGCAGAGTAATTATTATTTCCTGTATTTTTATAGCATGCATCAAGTCTTGCATCTTTCCCAAGATGACAAGACTCATTTTGTAATCGGGCCATCTGTAATTTTTGTGCAACAAGATTAATCAATGAAATATCAGACATCTTTTGCAAATGAGTCTTTTTCTTTTCCGCTCACTGTTTTTCCATTTTTCTTTTTGTACAAAAAATAAATGGCAGTGTTTTCAAAATGTTAACTTCATTTCACTTTTCTAAACAAGATTAAAATCAATCACTAAAATGAACAAACTGAACCCTTGCAGAGAGTGCCTTCCAGACCGCACCGACAACAGCACGGCTATGACTTCGTATGACTTTGACAATCCGATCAATCAAGCTGATGAAGGGGTTGAAGAAGATTACGAGCTTCCTGAAGAGCTAGACAGATTGTTGAGACAAGAGGAGAAGGTTATCACTCCTCATCAGGAGGAGGTCGAAACGATCAATCTTGGTACAGACGAAGACGTGAAAGAGGTTAAGATCGGGGCCTGCTTACAAGACTCAGTGAAGAAACAACTGATTGACTTGCTTCAGGAATATGTGGATGTGTTTGCTTGGTCTTACCAAGACATGCCAGGGTTGGACACCGATATTGTTGTGCACAAGCTGCCTTTAAGAGAAGAATGCCCACCGGTTAAACAGAAACTGCGCCGTACTCGCCCAGACATGGCAATGAAGATCAAAGAAGAGGTGCAAAAGCAGTGGGACGCCGGGTTCCTTGCTGTAACTAGCTATCCACCGTGGGTTGCTAATATTGTGCCTGTGCCTAAGAAAGACGGCAAAGTAAGGATGTGTGTTGACTACCGGGGTCTGAACAGAGCCAGCCCGAAAGATGATTTCCCATTACCTCACATTGACGTATTGGTGGATAACACGGCTCAGTTCTCGGTATTCTCCTTCATGGACGGATTTTTAGGATACAATCAGATTAAGATGTCACCTGAAGACATGGAGAAGACAACCTTCATCACACCTTGGGGCACGTTCTGTTACAAGGTGATGCCATTCGGATTGAAGAATGCTGGTGCGACATATCAACGGGCTATGGTGACATTATTCCACGATATGATCCATAAAGAAATCGAGTGTTATGTGGATGACATGATCGCCAAGTCCCTCACTGAAGAAGACCACTTGGTAAATCTGCTGAAACTATTCAAGCGTTTGAGGAAGTACCAACTGAAGTTGAACCCCAACAAGTGCACATTCGGGGTGCGATCTGGTAAGCTGCTGGGTTTTATTGTGAGCGAGAAAGGGATTGAAGTTGACCCCGATAAAGTCAAAGCCATTCAAGAAATGCCTGCACCAAAGTCAGAAAAAGAAGTTCGAGGGTTCTTAGGCCGATTGAACTACATTTCACGGTTCATATCTCACCTTACAGCAACCTGTGAACCCTTGTTCAAGCTGTTAAGAAAAGAACAGATGGTCAGGTGGAACGAAGACTGCCAGAAAGCTTTTGACAAGATCAAGGAATACTTACAAGAACCTCCAATCCTTATGCCTCCAGTTGAAGGAAGACCTCTAATCATGTACTTGACAGTATTAGAAGAGTCAATGGGGTGTGTGCTGGGCCAGCATGACGAGTCTGGTCGAAAAGAGTATGCAATATACTACCTGAGCAAAAGGTTTACCGACTGTGAACAACGTTATTCACTGCTCGAGAAAACTTGCTGTGCTTTAGCGTGGGCTGCTCGCCGACTGAGACAGTATATGTTGACCCACACTACTCTATTGATTTCAAAGATGGATCCAGTTAAGTACATTTTTGAGAAGCCAGCTCTTACCGAACGGGTTGCAAGATGGCAAATGATCCTCACAGAATATGACATCCAGTACACTTCTCAGAAAGCCATCAAGGGCAGTGTATTGTCCGAATATCTTGCTGAGCAACCCATTAATGACTACCAGCCTATGAGATTTGACTTCCCTGATGAAGACATCATGTTCATAAAAGCAAAAGATCATGAAGAGCCTGTTCACACTGAAGGGCCTAACCCGGAAGAAGAATGGACCATGATGTTTGATGGGGCTGTCAATATGAATGGTCGTGGTGTTGGTGCAGTACTCATTACACCTAAGGGAGTTCACATGCCTTTCTCGGAAAAACTCACCTTTAACTGCACTAACAACGAAGCTGAATACGAAGCTTGCATTATGGGTCTTGAGGAAGCCATTGACCTCAGGATCAAGACTTTAACTGTATTCGGAGATTCAACTCTGGTAGTTAATCAAACCAATGGCAAATGGTACACACACCAAGATCATCTGATACCTTACAGGGATTATACAAGAAGGTTATTGACTTTCTTCACAACAGTCAGGCTTGAGTACATCCCTCGAGACGAGAATCAGTTTGCAGATGCTCTGGCTACCATTTCATCTATGATCAAAGTTCAAGCTGCCAACTTTGTACCTCAAATTTCAGTGTCCAGACTTGACAGACTAGCATATGTATTCGCAGCAGATGTTGTCAAGGACGATAAGCCTTGGTTCCATGACATTAAGTGCTTCTTGGAGGATCAAACATACCCATCTGGGGCATCTTCCAATGATAAGAAGACTTTGAGAAGGCTTGCTGGTAGTTTCTTTCTGAATACTGATGGTTCCCTGTACAAGAGAAACTTTGATATGGTACTCCTCAGATGCGTTGATAGAACAGAAGCAGATTTGTTAATGCACGAGGTGCACGAAGGATCCTTTGGTACCCATGCGGGAGGGCATGCCATGGCCAAGAAATTGCTAAGATCAGGTTATTACTGGATCACAATGGATGCTGACTGTTGTGCCTATGCCAGAAAATGCCATAAATGCCAGATTTATGCGGATAAGATGCAGGTGCCTCCCAATCCTCTGAACGTGATGTCTTCACCCTGGCCCTTTGCCATGTGGGGCATTGATATGATTGGTAAGATTGAACCAACTGCTTCAAATGGCCACAGATTCATCCTGGTCGCCATTGACTATTTCACCAAGTGGGTTGAAGCAGCCTCCTATGCAAATGTTACAAGGCAAGTGGTAGCCAGATTCCTGAAGAGAGATATCATCTGTCGATACGGAGTTCCCGAGCGAATCATTATTGATAATGGTTCCAACTTGAACAACAAAATGATGGCAGAGCTATGCCGGGACTTCAAGATCCAACACCACAATTCTTCTCCTTACAGGCCAAAGATGAATGGCGCTGTTGAGGCGGCAAATAAGAATATCAAGAAGATTGTGCAGAAGATGGTAGTCACCTACAAAGACTGGCATGAAATGCTACCATTTGCCTTGCATGGGTACCGTACGTCAATAAGGACATCCATTGGGGCAACACCGTATCAGCTTGTATATGGTATGGAAGCAGTCCTACCGGTTGAAGTTGAATTACCCTCCTTGCGGGTACTGATGGATGTTAAGCTGAACGAAGCAGAGTGGGTCCGGTCCCGATACGAGCAACTGAGTCTGATTGAAGAGAAGAGACTGGCTGCAATCTGTCATGGGCAGTTGTATCAGAAAAGAATGAAGAAAGCCTTCGATCAGAAAGTTAGGCACCGAGAGTACCAAGTGGGAGATCTTGTGCTGAAGAGAATCCTCCCTCCTCATACAGACCACAGGGGCAAATGGACTCCGAATTATGAAGGACCATTCGTAGTAAAGAAAGTTTTCTCTGGTGGAGCTTTGATGCTCAGCACCATGGATGGAGAAGATTTCCCGTCCCCTGTGAATTCAGATGCAGTTAAAAAATACTTCGCATAAAAATGACCCGCTGGACATAAAAACAGAATGTAAGTCCAGGCAAAAATAGGGCATCCCGGCGAGTCAAAAACAGAATAAAAGACTCGGGCAAAAGTAAGGGAAGATAAACAAAAAAAATGTACACCCGCTGAGTTGAAAAGCCGCATTGGACAACTCAGGCAAAAATGGGTATCCCGATGGATTGAAAACCCGAAAGGGCGATCCATGCAAAATAAGGGAATAAGCGAACAACTGCATTCTGAATTCGTCTGTATCACCTACAACTTGGTAAGCTTCGAAAGGATCAAGCTTCTTTCAGAATCAGCCTTCTTCAGAAAGCAAGACGAGAAGAACGTCAAATGTCATACGAGTCATAGCAAGAGGAAAGCTCCTTAAAGCGTCGACAACATTGCCAGCATTTTTGTTTCTCATTTTGTAACAATCTCCTCATTCCAGGGGATATGTTTCTTTGACTGTATCTTGCCAATTCAGGGCACATGAATTAATAAAATCAGATTTTTTCAGTCATGTTTCGTCTTGTACATTTTTATTTGCAAAGAATGTCTGATGTCTTAAGAAAAACTGATTGCATGAATACAGATGCTTATCTTTAAAAATAAAGAAAATAAAACACGTGCCTGCAGGGAATATACTTACTCTCAAGAGTGTCTAACTCCTATGACGGAATCCAGCAAAGGATACCTCGGGATTACTTGTGCGTTTTTCTGTCTTTTCAGGATTGCAGGTATTCAAAAGCGCAACATGGGGCATGAAAGCTTCATCCCAGCAAGCTGGAAAATCAACACTCATTCTTAGCACCCGAAGTGCTCTCTCCCCAACTGAGTTGCCACCTGTCACTTCTCCCAGCCGAGGTGCCAATCATTCCTCCACAGCCAAGTACAAAAGCCAGGGAACCATTTCCCCACAAAGTTTCAGCCTCTATCGGAAGAGCAACGCATGAAGGAATCACAACAGAGTGACGAAAGCTTCTACAAACCCCAGCTGGGTCCCTCATTTACTGGAATAGGTCTATCACTGACCCATTTCCCCAAGCAGATGCATCTCATCAGATCCACCAATGATCTCATCCCCAGCTGGGATGTCCATTTCAAGCAGATCGGCCAGAGATCTTCACAGCATCGGGATCCAAATCCTGGATCGGTATCTTTGCATAATCATGGCATTCGCATCATATTCACCCACAAAGCGTAGCATTCCGTCTAATACGGAGCGTTACGACAAAAATCAAACATATTGCATAATCATAAGCCATGATCCGAATCAAACACTTGTGAATAATAACAATCCATCAACGTACAGAAAGCTCCCCATATTCCCCAACAAAAGCAGTTGCCTCACATTCTCCCAAACACCAGTATATACTCCTTGTGGCACTCGTCCGTGTCATATTCCTAGCAGAAAGCCAAAGACATCCTCTTTGCACTCACACATACTTATACACACATTTCCTTGACATCCGTCCATGTCGCCTTCCCTAGTACAGTAACATAAACACTTTGTATACCAGATATTTGTTTATACTATACTCTTCTGCTTTCGACACTCGTCCGTGTCACTCTCCCCAGCAGGTTGAACACCTAAATATACACCAGTCATACTTATACAGATACTCGTCCGTATCTTGTATACACCATTTATACCCCCGCGGATTCAACACTAGTCCTTGTTCTTTGTTAACCAGTTGGTACTCGTCAGTACCATCATCTCAGAACATGCGTCAAGCGTTTGTTTATACCCTGATACTCGTCCGTATCATAGTCTTAAGGATGCTCGTCCGCATCTTTAATCCATACACCGCGTCAAACACTTCTGTCTTCTTGAATATAGATACTCGTCTGTGTCTACTATTCCCCAGAAGAGTCCTTTCAGATTCAACACTCGTCCATGTTCTTTGTTAACCAGTTGATACTCGTCTGTATCATCATCTCTGAACACGTGTCAGTTTTTGTTTCTACCCGATACTCGTCTGTATCGTAGTCTTAGGGATGCTCGTCCGCGTCTTTAATCTATACACAAAGTCTAAACACTTATACCTTTTGTTTCTTGGATATAAACACTCGTCCGTGTTTACTATTCCCCAGTAGATCGTCAACAAAGCAATTTTCTTTTTTATCTGACATTCGTCCTATGTCATGATAAATTTTGAGAGCAGCCGTCCCCTGCTAGGTGGTCGTCCTCCACCTCTTGATGATCTTCCTTCATCATGCTCATCCAATGGCCGTCCCCATCGTTGATTTTCTATCCGACACTCGTCCTGTGTCGTGATATTTAGCAGCCGTCCCCTTCTAGGTGATCGTCCTTCACCTTTTTGATGATCGTCCTTCATCATTTTATCCAATGGCCGTCCCCATTGTTGATTTTGGTTATCTGACATTCGTCCTATGTCATGATAAACCTTGAGAGCAGCCGTCCCCTGCTAGGTGGTCGTCCTCCACCTCTTGATGATCGTCCTTCATCATGCTCATCCAATGGCCGTCCCCATCGTTGACCTTTTATCCGGCATTCGTCCTATGTCGCGATATTTTCGGCAGCCGTACCCTGCCAGGTGGTCGTCCTCCACCTTAGATGACCGTCCCTCATCTTATCCCCAACAGAGCAGCCGTCCCCTGCCAGGTGATCGTCCTTCACCTTTGATGACCGTACCTCATCATCTGTTTATTTCATTTATTCTTTAACCCGATGGCCGTCCGCGTCGTGGTCCCTTTTCTTTTTAGCCCGATGGCCGTCCCCATCGTTGGTTACTTTACTTTATGAACTTGATGGCCGTCCCCGTCATGTTTCATCAATTCCCAGAGAATCTTACAACTTTATCTTGATGGCCGTCCCCATCATAATTCTTTTTATCCCCAGCATGTCGGCCGTCCCCGTCATTGCTTTATTTCCCGCACTTTTCCAGCATGTCGGCCGTCCCCGTCATTGCTCTTTACCCAGCAGTCGTCCTCCGTCGCCCACACTTTACAATATACTTTATTTTCTTTTACAATCTATATCCCTTTTCTTCTTCATTCTGTGAGTGCAAATTTTGGACTGTCTTTGGTATTCAACCACAAGTTATCTTGTTTGCCTGTTAAGCCGTCGCTTACATCCTGCACAGCTAACTCATGTTTGAATAGGGGCAGCTGTAAACACCCCAAATTTGCCCTCACCCATTCACACCATGGCTTGTGATCATTTCCTATGCATAAACACAATCATACCATCTCATATCACATTTTTGATTCACTGCATTGGTTCTAGGTCATCTGCATCTAGGGTTTGTGATCTGAGCAATCCAAGAGCCTCTTGAGCCATTCCAAAGGTCATCAATCACTTCAAAGGGGTCCATGTGTGTTCAAGTATCATATTATATCCTCTCAAAGTCAAGAATGTCAAAGAATCACAAGAACTGAGAATGGCATGGAGGCAGAGCCAGGTTTGACTGCACAGATGACCTAGAATTAGGGTTTTGGTTTCAGAGGCCATAACTCCAAATTTTTTGGTCATTCTTGTTTCTATTGGTCTCTATATGGTATAGGGAGTATGCATATCCATTTTCATGAAGAAATTCCATGGGGAAGTCATCTGATCAAGAGTTGACTTTTCAAGCAAGTCAGTGCAAAATCAGGGCATCTGAGGCCCCCAATGACCCAACCAAAGGGTGTTCTTCATCATTTTGATTGTATATGATCTTTATTTGATCATGGAAGATGTTAGAAGTTCACAAAATTGAAGAATTTCAAGTCTTTTGCAAAGTTGACTTTTTGGGCAAGTTTGACTTTTAATGAAATTGTCATTTTAAGCAACCTTTTCAACCCTTACTTTTTGATTCAAAAAAGCTTCAAATGGAAAAACTTTGGTCATGAAAGTTGTAGAGTAGATCATTCCCTTTTCAAAAAGTACAAGAACATGACCTAATTCATTTTGGATCAAAAGTTATGGCATGTCAAATGCACTTCTAATCCACACAACATGATCATGTGACATCTAAAGTTCAGAATGGACCAAAGAATTACACATTTTTATGGTTTATGGAACAAGATTTTTCATAAGAGGCAAAAGTTAATCAAGTTGCAAAACTCATCATAGCTTCTCATCCACTTGCTTGCTAGCTTGCTGATCAATCCTAGGCTTTTCCTCACATCATGCTGCGCAGGACACACTCCTTGTACTTAGCTAGCAAGTATCCCATGCCCTTCTTACACAACTTTGACATTTTGGCAAAAGGACCCATACCTATCACAAAAGCACACATCACTTCTTCTGACCAATCCCAATTGTTTATACTAATGAAATGCAAGCCAAACATAACAAGAAGCAAGCCTGAAACCTCCCATAACACATCATCCTCATTTCCCACCTCTTGTGCAAGAGCTTTCGAAACTCATCACACAAGTCACAAACACACAAACTAGCTTCACAGATCAACTCAACACATCTTCCTGGTCACAAAGCACCCATCACCATTGCCTTAAACTCCCAGAATCACAAATACGATTCTCACCTCACCTTGAGCAGAACCTCTGCCATCTTCCAAACCAGCCATTGCAAACTCCAAACAAACATTGCAAGCTTCCTAGGGGGATCATTGGAGTGCATTTGAGCCAAAGAAACAGCCAGAGAGCCCCTGATTCGAAAGCTTCAGTCCAGGTAGTCAACTCAAAACTTTTTTACAGAAGCATGATTTTAAGTTCTTAATAGCTTTTATGCATTCCCCTGATCATGAATATGTGATTATTTTTGAAAATGGTTGAGAAACCAGGATGTATGCAATCTGAAACTTTTGCCCTAAAAATTGTTTAGCTTCGATTCGTTTGATTGATGAAGAATAAATGAGATTTGAGTGGGGGTTTTGATTCAGGGGGATGTGGGGATGATTTCTGGGCTTTTAGTTTTCGTTTTAGTGAGGTTTTGAGGATTTTGGAGATTTTCAGGTGGGGTTCCCACCGGAGAAGACGACCGGAGGTCTTCTCCGGCCACCTGAAAACAATTAGGGTTAATCCCTGTCATTAATTGTAGTTTGAATGCTGAGCGTAGGATTAGCTGACCAGGGTTGACTGGCGCGTGTTTTGGATGGCCAGGATGTGTTCTCAGAAGCCCTAATCCTCATTAACTTAATTAATCTTGATTAATTAATTCATAAATAGGATTTAACTCAGTTTGAATGTGGACCTTAGGATTGCGCGCGCAGTCAACAGATCTTTCCCCAGAATCAATCTTGGCTCTCCATTGCGTTTACTTTTCATTTTCTTTAATTTTAATTCATTTATTTTGTATTTCTTTTCTCCATTTATTTTAAAATAGCAAAACCATTTTAAAAATTCTGAAAAAATTTGTACAAACTTTTATTTAATTTCAGAAACCAAAAACATTTTTATTTTTATTTTTTGCATTAAAAAATATTTTTAAATCATTTAAAAGTTTATTTTTAATTAATTAATTAAAAATACTTTTAAGTATTTAAAAATCACCAAAAAATTCAGGAAACCTTCATGATCATTTAGAAACATTGTCCAACCCTCAAACCAAATTTCTTTTTTGATCTTGATGTCTTTTGAGATATTTTCATGGAATTAAATTTATTTTAAGGCAATATTTTTGTTCAAACTTGGAAAAATCCATTCTGCCTAACCATTGAGAGTTAGATGATGGTTCTTCTTGCATTGCATCCTTCATAGCATGTAGTTTCTAGGGTAAATTTGGTTTGAATTGATCTTCCATTTTCAATTTGTTTGACATTTTTCTTGTTAAGGTACCCTAAAACCCTAGAAAACTTAGGAAATTCATAACTTAAATTAGGTTAAGAGTTGGAACCTCTCCTTTGGGCAGTGAGTTTGTATAGGTTTAGGGTTCCTTTGAATGCATTTTCAATTTTTTATCTTGATGTTTGCTTCTGATTTTGGTTTTTGTTTGATGCATTGATCATAAACCCTAATTTGGGCTTCCTTTTGCACACATCTTGCATTTGCTTGCATACCATGACTTGCCATGACATTTTATGCATTCATTTGATTCATTAGACATGTTAAGATATGTTGAAAGCATGTTTGATCATTGCATCATGTATTTGCCATGTTGTATGTCATTTGCACTTCATAACTTTTCATGTATGCTCATGGTTCTTAACTTGCTCCATTTGCATCCTTTTGTTCATGTAATCATCCCCATGTCTTGATTCATGTTTGCATCATCTCATAGCATCATTATCATCTCATATATGCTTCTGGTTTTGATTCACACCATGTCATTTCATCTCATTTTGCATTGCATTGCATTCCTTTACTAACTTTTCAGGTGGTAAGCAACTTTGAGAAGTGAATTTGCCTTCACTTCTCACATTTTCTTTTCATCTCTCTTATGCATCCATGCTGCATTTTGTTATGTGTTTGAGATTGAGCTTGCTCATTCTTTTCCTTCTTACTTTCTTTCCTCAAGTGACTTGTCTTCTTGAATGAAGCAAGTTACTTTGCTTCTCCTGATCCCTTCATCTGCTTCCTGGTGGTTCCATTGAAGATCTTTCTTGATAAACCTCACAAACCTTAGGAACAACCAAGCATGACAATGATTAGGGTTTTGATTAGTCCCCCCACTTAGTCTTTTACCTTTGTGTCTCATTGAGTCTTCTCTTCTCATCTCATAATCAGGGACTAAACCCTAAAGGCTTTAAGGCTTTGTGATTAAGCTTATGCCTGCATCCTTCTATTAGGATGGAGTGTATAACTTTAATCCTAAGTGTTGAACCCTTAATGTGTTTAAATCTCTTAATCAATTCACTTAATAATCATCAAGACATCAAACTTGTAACTTTGGCCTTGCATTAGGGTTCTAATTCTTTCTTAACTGGTTAAGAAGGACTAACCCTAGTGTTAATGGACAAGTCCCCCTCAAGTTGTCTTACAAATCATAAAATTCACTTCATCATCATATCATTAAATAAAATCCACTTAATAAAGGCATTGTTTTGTCATGAGTTTAATCCCTAATCATGGATTAAGTTGAGGAGCTTTCCTCAGCTTAAACATTCTCATCTATTATCCTTCTATTAGGATGGTGTAATGAGTCTGTTTAATCCCTGATTAGGGCTTAATCTCATTACTCAACACTAAACAAAAACAACAAAAACATCTCATTAATCACAAGTAGATTAATGATCTTAACCCTACATCAAAGGTGATTAAGTGTGAGAAGCTGACTTCACACTTAAGGTATTCTCATTACCCCTAATCAGAGGGAAGATGTGATGAGTTTACTAACCCATTGGTTTAGGCTTAAGCTCATTAATTTATGACAAAATTTCAAAAGCAATAAAAGATTGAAAACTCAAAAACAAACAATAATCGCCTCCTCCGGGATTCTCTTCTCATCTCATTCACTCATAAACGAGAACTCGCTTCTTCCGTCTAATGCAAGACAGTTAGCACCTGAGCCAGACATGTCATACACTTGAGCATAGGCAAGTAAGCAGTTCATCAGTCAATTTATCTTTCAGTCTCTTTGAGTCGAACTACGGTGTTCTGACTTCCTCATTGCATGAGAGGATACGTAGGCATAACTTAACAGTTATCGAACAAAAGTCTCTGTATATTCCCCCTCTTTCCAGCTTTATTCTTAGCCTCATTATCATGAGCATTTCACTCTTGTTCCTGCACTGACACCTGTACACCTTTTCCAGCTCTCTTTATACATAAATTGCACAGACACTACCCCTTTTAAAACACAAATCTTTTAAGCGTGGATCCCGTCGAGTACGACGGACAATCTGGGTGCTAATACCTTCCCAGGTTGTAACCAACCCCCTTTCTCAGTCTCTCTGGTTCGCAACCGTCTTATCCATATCTTTCTAGGTCTATGCAGCATTACCTTTCCTCCGGGATAAAAATGCCTAGCTGGCGACTCTTTTCTTTTCCTTTGAGTTCACTCCTGTGTGTTCTCGCACACCCCCCTTTCGCCGACCGTTCGCGTCTGTACCCTATTTGACCCGGCTTCATTTAGTGGGAGCGACAGCTTGGCGACTCTGCTGGGGAGCCTTATACTGCAACCAGGACTTCTGGTTCTTTTTGTGGGTTCCTCCTAGCGCTTGATTGATTTGTGTTTACAGGGGTGTTATGTGCTATTTGTGCTTGTATTTGTATTTATTTTTGCTTTATGTACAGTTGTTTTACTGCTTTCTTTACAGCTTTACATATATCATACTATCATACTATGCTGGCTGGATCTGTTTTGTTGCTTTGATGGGTGGGTGTTCTATTGAGAGTTGAGGTCCTATACCTGGGACCTGAGTGACACCTAGGCTAGAGTGGTTCATGTTCTTTCCCATTCCATTTCGGTCTGGTGCGGGAATATGAAACACGATTCAGATATGGGTTTCTTCCTTAGAACTCTGTGCTGCAGATTTCCTGTAGTACTAGGGCTATCTGGGAAGCCTGCTAAGTCTGGATGACCTTTATTATGACCTTCAGAAACTGAGGTGAATTAGAGGAGGATCTTTTATGGTTATTGTAAACACTGTACCTCCGGGTTAGAAGTGTTTACACTTCTCATAACTGATCCAAGTCTGAGGATCCTTGTTTTAGAACATCACCTGTGAGGGGGTTGGGCTGTTTACAGGTTTGCAGGTACCCTTGGCCTCAGCATACCCTGTTACTTTGTTTTGATTAAGAGTACTCCATGTTGGAACAGTTCTTGTGATTTTAACCCTGGACATGCGACTCTTTATTTGAGTCCCCCACCTTGGTTACTGGACTTATGAACCTCCATCTGGATTTCTTGAACACACCTGGACTTATATCAGAGCACCTGATCAGATCCAGCTTGATCACAAACCCCTTGCATATCATTTGCATACATCATCATTGCATCATTTTAACATTTGCTTATTTGTTTTTCAGGGTATCCATACTTTATTTTGGCTTGGTTTTGACCCCATCATCAGCATAGACCTATCTTCACCAGTATCTACTTCAGTTATCAGCTACCTGCTACAGTCACCTGCATCACCAGTCTCAGCTTGTCAGTGGCCCATCTTCAGTGTCATCATCAGCATCTATCTCAACCTTTTATAATCAATGTTCTAACAGTTAAAATGTTGAATTAATAGGGTTGTATAGTCGGGTTAGGTGTGTATTGGAACTATTAAAATTGGTATAATGTTCCACTGTGATTTGACAATGTTTCAATGTTTTCTGAGTAAGAAAAATGGTGTGATTTTCAGCTTCTGCACAATGGTTAACCGGTTATAAGGAAATGGTTAACCAGTTAACAGGATATGGTTAACCGGTTAACAGGATATGGTTAACCGGTTAACAGGGTGAATTTTTGCAGTGTAAATTTTGATTAATTAACTTGTTAACCAAATTTGTTTACCCAAAATATAACTCTGACTATCATTTTGCCTCTATGTGATGAACAGTAAAGGCTTGTTAATCGGTTAACCATATCATGTTAACTGGTTAACACTATTATGAAATATTTAAATATTTGAAAACACATAACGTTTGAACCGTAACTCCGTTTTGACCCCCGTTCGAAGCGTTGGAAAGTTATTTCAATGCTCTACATGATAAAATTAGAAAATATTGATTTAGATTTGTGATTAATTAATTTGTGAGAATTTAATGGAAAAACTATTAGAAAATTCATATCTTTTGATTCGTGCATCCGATCGAAGCGTTCTTTGTATCGTTGGAGAACTATGACAACGTTCTATCCAATGAAAAAGGAGAATTTAGATATTGATGTGGAATTATTTTATTTATGATATTTGATTGGAAATCATGATTATGTATTTGTGATATGCCATATATATATATATATGCATGCTATCTAAAAATTGTCATTAGACTACTTAATTAAAAATAGTTAAGTAGACTGAGGAAACCTTACTACAAATCAATAGTAGGACCTAGTGTTGTGACTAGGAATTTGAAAGAGAATCTATATGGAGATGCTCGTTCAATCAATGTCGAGCGTGCATCTTTGTCGAGTAATGGTATAGTGGTGAGTGAGACACTATATGGAAAATTTGTGAACCTTTGTGTTAATTTTGTGATAAGGAATATGTGGCCTTGTAATTGTCATATGCAATCACGCTTGTATGTAAAAATGTAATCGGAACTGTTTCCCCTGAGAATTCTATTTCATGAGCTTAGGGCTCCTCTGGAATGTATGCATGATTACTTGCCATGTTTGATTACCGTGGTTTAGTAAGACTGGGGCCTACGGGTAAAAATCCTAATGATGGTTAACAGGCCATGGGAAGTGATGATTCATAGGTTAACAGGCTATGGGAAGTGATGATTCATAGGTTAACAGGCCTAGAATATGAATCCATTATGTATATCAAGAAAATTACAAAGATTCATGATTCGTGTCGGCTTCTAGACATGGAAGAGGATAGGAATAGGGGATACCTCTATGATGTAACCGATTAGTGTTATTTTTTGTACAATGAGGATTATTGTACATTAATCTTAGACATTTATGTAATTTTTGGTATAATATCCATGTCTTGCACCATAGTTAGTATTTTGTTTTAAAACTGGTCAAGTATATGAATTATGCCTTTAGGAACTTATGATTATGTCAGTACCAAATAAATACTTGTGCGATATTATTCTAGGTATATATTATACAGGGCATTACAATATATTATTGAAATTGATAATTTTTCTAAGATTAAAAAGCTCATTACACGTCCTTCTGCTATCCAACAAAAATAATTTTTTTAAGGCTTTCCATGATCTTGAAATTTCCACTAGAGAATTACTTGGATTTTGATTGAAAAAGGACACTACTTTAAAAATTCATGTATTATAAATAATATGGATAACTGTAATATTTTACCAATATAGTAAACATTTATTTTTATTTTGAAATCTATTCTCTATTACCAACAAATTTGAAATTTCGTGATAAATACCTTGGTTCTTAAACAATTTTGTCCGATTTCAACTTATTGAATGATGCGGATGAAAAAAATATTCATTTGGAGACATCAATATATCAAAAAAACTTGATTAATCATATACAAATAGTTTGTATTGTTCTATCCATAAATACTTCTGTTTAAAAAACACAACATAAAAACCACGTCTAAAGGCGATAAGATATAAATAAAAAATAAAAAACTTAAGTTTTTAATGGAAAACAAATTAAAAAGAACAATAAATATAAATCAATAAGATTATAAAACTAAAAGAAAAAATGTATTCAATAAATGAGTGATAGTTTTTGGTCCTAATATATTTATAATATAAAATCACTAAATAAAATAAATAAGCATTTCAAAATGCGGTGAACGTGGATCGAACACATGACCTTCAGATCTTCAGTCTGACGCTCTCCCAACTGAGCTATCCCCGCTAGTTGTCATCACATTCTACTTAGCAATGATATATGTACCTATGTCATTAATATTTTATTTTCTACTACGGGATAATAGGAAACGATTGAAAAACAATATTAATGTTATTTTCACACAAAAGTTTAGCAAAAATTAGATGTTAATAATAAATATCAAATGCGATTAACGTTGTTTTTGGTGCTGGGTCTTAATCATAACAAATTGTCTCAACCCATAAGTCTCTTTACCCGTAAGCCCCATTATTACCAAACCCTTATTTAAGGACGTGAAGTTTGATTAAATATGAATTAAGGATTTTGATCCGTGAAGTCAAGTTGGAATTTAGCTCGTCAGAGATTGTAATGGAAGTAAGGATAAGTATGAATCTAAGACAGTGATACAAGTTATTGTTATTGTTGATTTGAGGAAATTCGAGGACGAATTTCAATTTAAGTGGGGGAGAGGGTAATACCCATATTTTATTAAATGCTCTAGATCATATTTATTGAGCTTAATCGGTTTCTGGTGTGCTCTGAGAGTTATTTGTTCAGATAATTAGAGCAACTTTTGAGCTTATATTGGATTTATTAATATTATTAGACTAAGATGTTTTATTAATTGGTGCATTATAGACATTTTGGATATTTTATACTAGTTAGTGCTACTAACTAAATGTTATTTCCTATATATCTTTTCATTTGTCTCACTTGTTGTAAAAGATAGAAACAAAGAGAGATAAGTTAGAGAGAAGGAGGAGAAGAAGAGCAAAGAAGAAGAAGAAACCTAGAAGTGGAAAACAAGCTTGGATCATCATATCTTCTTCATCAATCATCTCCTTATCTTCATCTCCATCATTGGAGAAGGTGGCTTCTAGTTAGATGCTCTAAGATATTGAGTTTAGCATTGTATAACTTACGTTAGAAATTTATAAAAATGATAATTTTTTATAATCAATGTTCTAACAGTAAAAATGTTGAATTAATAGGGTTGTATAGTCGGGTTAGGTGTGTATTGGAACTATTAAAATTGGTATAATGTTCCACTGGGATTTGACAATGTTTCAATGTTTTCTGAGTAAGAAAAATGGTGTGATTTTCAACTTCTGCACAATGGTTAACCGGTTATAAGGAAAATGTTAACCAGTTAACAGGATATGGTTAACCGGTTAACAGGATATGGTTAACCGGTTAACAGGGTGAATTTTTGCAGTGTAAATTTTGATTAATTAACTTGTTAACCAAATTTGTTTACCCAAAATATAACTCTGACTATCATTTTGCCTCTATGTGATGAACAGTAAAGGCTTGTTAATCGGTTAACCATATCATGTTAACTGGTTAACACTATTATGAAATATTTAAATATTTGAAAACACATAACGTTTGAACCGTAACTCCGTTTTGACCCCCGTTCGAAGCGTTGGAAAGTTATTTCAATGCTCTACATGATAAAATTAGAAAATATTGATTTAGATTTGTGATTAATTAATTTGTGAGAATTTAATGGAAAAACTATTAGAAAATTCATATCTTTTGATTCGTGCATCCGATCGAAGCGTTCTTTGTATCGTTGGAGAACTATGACAACGTTCTATCCAATGAAAAAGGAGAATTTAGATATTGATGTGGAATTATTTTATTTATGATATTTGATTGGAAATCATGATTATGTATTTGTGATATGCCATATATATATATATGCATGCTATCTAAAAATTGTCATTAGACTACTTAATTAAAAATAGTTAAGTAGACTGAGGAAACCTTACTACAAATCAATAGTAGGACCTAGTGTTGTGACTAGGAATTTGAAAGAGAATCTATATGGAGATGCTCGTTCAATCAATGTCGAGCGTGCATCCTTGTCGAGTAATGGTATAGTGGTGAGTGAGACACTATATGGAAAATTTGTGAACCTTTGTGTTAATTTTGTGATAAGGAATATGTGGCCTTGTAATTGTCATATGCAATCACGCTTGTATGTAAAAATGTAATCGGAACTGTTTCCCCTGAGAATTCTATTTCATGAGCTTAGGGCTCCTCTGGAATGTATGCATGATTACTTGCCATGTTTGATTACCGTGGTTTAGTAAGACTGGGGCCTACGGGTAAAAATCCTAATGATGGTTAACAGGCCATGGGAAGTGATGATTCATAGGTTAACAGGCTATGGGAAGTGATGATTCATAGGTTAACAGGCCTAGAATATGAATCCATTATGTATATCAAGAAAATTACAAAGATTCATGATTCGTGTCGGCTTCTAGACATGGAAGAGGATAGGAATAGGGGATACCTCTATGATGTAACCGATTAGTGTTATTTTTTGTACAATGAGGATTATTGTACATTAATCTTAGACATTTATGTAATTTTTGGTATAATATCCATGTCTTGCACCATAGTTAGTATTTTGTTTTAAAACTGGTCAAGTATATGAATTATGCCTTTAGGAACTTATGATTATGTCAGTACCAAATAAATACTTGTGCGATATTATTCTAGGTATATATTATACAGGGCATTACAATATATTATTGAAATTGATAATTTTTCTAAGATTAAAAAGCTCATTACACGTCCTTCTGCTATCCAACAAAAATAATTTTTTTAAGGCTTTCCATGATCTTGAAATTTCCACTAGAGAATTACTTGGATTTTGATTGAAAAAGGACACTACTTTAAAAATTCATGTATTATAAATAATATGGATAACTGTAATATTTTACCAATATAGTAAACATTTATTTTTATTTTGAAATCTATTCTCTATTACCAACAAATTTGAAATTTCGTGATAAATACCTTGGTTCTTAAACAATTTTGTCCGATTTCAACTTATTGAATGATGCGGATGAAAAAAATATTCATTTGGAGACATCAATATATCAAAAAAACTTGATTAATCATATACAAATAGTTTGTATTGTTCTATCCATAAATACTTCTGTTTAAAAAACACAACATAAAAACCACGTCTAAAGGCGATAAGATATAAATAAAAAATAAAAAACTTAAGTTTTTAATGGAAAACAAATTAAAAAGAACAATAAATATAAATCAATAAGATTATAAAACTAAAAGAAAAAATGTATTCAATAAATGAGTGATAGTTTTTGGTCCTAATATATTTATAATATAAAATCACTAAATAAAATAAATAAGCATTTCAAAATGCGGTGAACGTGGATCGAACACATGACCTTCAGATCTTCAGTCTGACGCTCTCCCAACTGAGCTATCCCCGCTAGTTGTCATCACATTCTACTTAGCAATGATATATGTACCTATGTCATTAATATTTTATTTTCTACTACGGGATAATAGGAAACGATTGAAAAACAATATTAATGTTATTTTCACACAAAAGTTTAGCAAAAATTAGATGTTAATAATAAATATCAAATGCGATTAACGTTGTTTTTGGTGCTGGGTCTTAATCATAACAAATTGTCTCAACCCATAAGTCTCTTTACCCGTAAGCCCCATTATTACCAAACCCTTATTTAAGGACGTGAAGTTTGATTAAATATGAATTAAGGATTTTGATCCGTGAAGTCAAGTTGGAATTTAGCTCGTCAGAGATTGTAATGGAAGTAAGGATAAGTATGAATCTAAGACAGTGATACAAGTTATTGTTATTGTTGATTTGAGGAAATTCGAGGACGAATTTCAATTTAAGTGGGGGAGAGGGTAATACCCATATTTTATTAAATGCTCTAGATCATATTTATTGAGCTTAATCGGTTTCTGGTGTGCTCTGAGAGTTATTTGTTCAGATAATTAGAGCAACTTTTGAGCTTATATTGGATTTATTAATATTATTAGACTAAGATGTTTTATTAATTGGTGCATTATAGACATTTTGGATATTTTATACTAGTTAGTGCTACTAACTAAATGTTATTTCCTATATATCTTTTCATTTGTCTCACTTGTTGTAAAAGATAGAAACAAAGAGAGATAAGTTAGAGAGAAGGAGGAGAAGAAGAGCAAAGAAGAAGAAGAAACCTAGAAGTGGAAAACAAGCTTGGATCATCATATCTTCTTCATCAATCATCTCCTTATCTTCATCTCCATCATTGGAGAAGGTGGCTTCTAGTTAGATGCTCTAAGATATTGAGTTTAGCATTGTATAACTTACGTTAGAAATTTATAAAAATGATAATTTTTTATAATCAATGTTCTAACAGTAAAAATGTTGAATTAATAGGGTTGTATAGTCGGGTTAGGTGTGTATTGGAACTATTAAAATTGGTATAATGTTCCACTGGGATTTGACAATGTTTCAATGTTTTCTGAGTAAGAAAAATGGTGTGATTTTCAACTTCTGCACAATGGTTAACCGGTTATAAGGATATGGTTAACCGGTTAACAGGATATGGTTAACCGGTTAACAGGGTGAATTTTTGCAGTGTAAATTTTGATTAATTAACTTGTTAACCAAATTTGTTTACCCAAAATATAACTCTGACTATCATTTTGCCTCTATGTGATGAACAGTAAAGGCTTGTTAATCGGTTAACCATATCATATTAACTGGTTAACACTATTATGAAATATTTAAATATTTGAAAACACATAACGTTTGAACCGTAACTCCGTTTTGACCCCCGTTCGAAGCGTTGGAAAGTTATTTCAATGCTCTACATGATAAAATTAGAAAATATTGATTTAGATTTGTGATTAATTAATTTGTGAGAATTTAATGGAAAAACTATTAGAAAATTCATATCTTTTGATTCGTGCATCCGATCGAAGCGTTCTTTGTATCGTTGGAGAACTATGACAACGTTTTATCCAATGAAAAAGGAGAATTTAGATATTGATGTGGAATTATTTTATTTATGATATTTGATTGGAAATAATGATTATGTATTTGTGATATGCCATATATATATATATATATATATATATATATATATATATGCATGCTATCTAAAATTGTCATTAGACTACTTAATTAAAAATAGTTAAGTAGATTGAGGAAACCTTACTACAAATCAATAGTAGGACCTAGTGTTGTTACTAGGAATTTGAAAGAGAATCTAGATGGAGATGCTCGTTCAATCAATGTCGAGCGTGCATCCTTGTCGAGTAATGGTATAGTGGTGAGTGAGACACTATATGGAACATCTGTGAACCTTTGTGTTAATTTTGTGATAAGGAATATGTGGCCTTGTAATTGTCATATGCAATCACGCTTGTATGTAAAAACGTAATCGGAACTGTTTCCCCTGAGAATTCTATTTCATGAGCTTAGGGCTCCTCTGGAATGTATGCATGATTACTTGCCATGTTTGATTACCGTGGTTTAGTAAGACTGGGGCCTACGGGTAAAAATCCTAATGATGGTTAACAGGCCATGGGAAGTGATGATTCATAGGTTAACAGGCTATGGGAAGTGATGATTCATAGGTTAACAGGCCTAGAATATGAATCCATTATGTATATCAAGAAAATTACAAAGATTCATGATTCGTGTCGGCTTCTAGACATGGAAGAGGATAGGAATAGGGGATACCTCTATGATGTAACCGATTAGTGTTATTTTTTGTACAATGAGGATTATTGTACATTAATCTTAGACATTTATGTAATTTTTGGTATAATATCCATGTCTTGCACCATAGTTAGTATTTTGTTTTAAAACTGGTCAAGTATATGAATTATGCCTTTAGGAACTTATGATTATGTCAGTACCAAATAAATACTTGTGCGATATTATTCTAGGTATATATTATACAGGGCATTACAATATATTATTGAAATTGATAATTTTTCTAAGATTAAAAAGCTCATTACACGTCCTTCTGCTATCCAACAAAAATAATTTTTTTAAGGCTTTCCATGATCTTGAAATTTCCACTAGAGAATTACTTGGATTTTGATTGAAAAAGGACACTACTTTAAAAATTCATGTATTATAAATAATATGGATAACTGTAATATTTTACCAATATAGTAAACATTTATTTTTATTTTGAAATCTATTCTCTATTACCAACAAATTTGAAATTTCGTGATAAATACCTTGGTTCTTAAACAATTTTGTCCGATTTCAACTTATTGAATGATGCGGATGAAAAAAATATTCATTTGGAGACATCAATATATCAAAAAAACTTGATTAATCATATACAAATAGTTTGTATTGTTCTATCCATAAATACTTCTGTTTAAAAAACACAACATAAAAACCACGTCTAAAGGCGATAAGATATAAATAAAAAATAAAAAACTTAAGTTTTTAATGGAAAACAAATTAAAAAGAACAATAAATATAAATCAATAAGATTATAAAACTAAAAGAAAAAATGTATTCAATAAATGAGTGATAGTTTTTGGTCCTAATATATTTATAATATAAAATCACTAAATAAAATAAATAAGCATTTCAAAATGCGGTGAACGTGGATCGAACACGTGACCTTCAGATCTTCAGTCTGACGCTCTCCCAACTGAGCTATCCCCGCTAGTTGTCATCACATTCTACTTAGCAATGATATATGTACCTATGTCATTAATATTTTATTTTCTACTACGGGATAATAGGAAACGATTGAAAAACAATATTAATGTTATTTTCACACAAAAGTTTAGCAAAAATTAGATGTTAATAATAAATATCAAATGCGATTAACGTTGTTTTTGGTGCTGGGTCTTAATCATAACAAATTGTCTCAACCCATAAGTCTCTTTACCCGTAAGCCCCATTATTACCAAACCCTTATTTAAGGACGTGAAGTTTGATTAAATATGAATTAAGGATTTTGATCCGTGAAGTCAAGTTGGAATTTAGCTCGTCAGAGATTGTAATGGAAGTAAGGATAAGTATGAATCTAAGACAGTGATACAAGTTATTGTTATTGTTGATTTGAGGAAATTCGAGGACGAATTTCAATTTAAGTGGGGGAGAGGGTAATACCCATATTTTATTAAATGCTCTAGATCATATTTATTGAGCTTAATCGGTTTCTGGTGTGCTCTGAGAGTTATTTGTTCAGATAATTAGAGCAACTGTTGAGCTTATATTGGATTTATTAATATTATTAGACTAAGATGTTTTATTAATTGGTGCATTATAGACATTTTGGATATTTTATACTAGTTAGTGCTACAAACTAAATGTTATTTCCTATATAACTTTTCATTTGTCTCACTTGTTGTAAAAGATAGAAACAAAGAGAGATAAGTTAGAGAGAAGGAGGAGAAGAAGAGCAAAGAAGAAGAAGAAACCTAGAAGTGGAAAACAAGCTTGGATCATCATATCTTCTTCATCAATCATCTCCTTATCTTCATCTTCATCATTGGAGAAGGTGGCTTCTAGTTAGATGCTCTAAGATATTGAGTTTAGCATTGTAGAACTTACGTTAGAAATTTATAAAAATGATAATTTTTTATAATCAATGTTCTAACAGTTAAAATGTTGAATTAATAGGGTTGTATAGTCGGGTTAGGTGTGTATTGGAACTATTAAAATTGGTATAATGTTCCACTGTGATTTGACAATGTTTCAATGTTTTCTGAGTAAGAAAAATGGTGTGATTTTCAGCTTCTGCACAATGGTTAACTGGTTATAAGGAAATGGTTAACCAGTTAACAGGATATGGTTAACCGGTTAACAGGATATGGTTAACCGGTTAACAGGGTGAATTTTTGCAGTGTAAATTTTGATTAATTAACTTGTTAACCAAATTTGTTTACCCAAAATATAACTCTGACTATCATTTTGCCTCTATGTGATGAACAGTAAAGGCTTGTTAATCGGTTAACCATATCATGTTAACTGGTTAACACTATTATGAAATATTTAAATATTTGAAAACACATAACGTTTGAACCGTAACTCCGTTTTGACCCCCGTTCGAAGCGTTGGAAAGTTATTTCAATGCTCTACATGATAAAATTAGAAAATATTGATTTAGATTTGTGATTAATTAATTTGTGAGAATTTAATGGAAAAACTATTAGAAAATTCATATCTTTTGATTCGTGCATCCGATCGAATCGTTCTTTGTATCGTTGGAGAACTATGACAACGTTCTATCCAATGAAAAAGGAGAATTTAGATATTGATGTGGAATTATTTTATTTATGATATTTGATTGGAAATCATGATTATGTATTTGTGATATGCCATATATATATATATGCATGCTATCTAAAAATTGTCATTAGACTACTTAATTAAAAATAGTTAAGTAGACTGAGGAAACCTTACTACAAATCAATAGTAGGACCTAGTGTTGTGACTAGGAATTTGAAAGAGAATCTATATGGAGATGCTCGTTCAATCAATGTCGAGCGTGCATCCTTGTCGAGTAATGGTATAGTGGTGAGTGAGACACTATATGGAAAATTTGTGAACCTTTGTGTTAATTTTGTGATAAGGAATATGTGGCCTTGTAATTGTCATATGCAATCACGCTTGTATGTAAAAATGTAATCGGAACTGTTTCCCCTGAGAATTCTATTTCATGAGCTTAGGGCTCCTCTGGAATGTATGCATGATTACTTGCCATGTTTGATTACCGTGGTTTAGTAAGACTGGGGCCTACGGGTAAAAATCCTAATGATGGTTAACAGGCCATGGGAAGTGATGATTCATAGGTTAACAGGCTATGGGAAGTGATGATTCATAGGTTAACAGGCCTAGAATATGAATCCATTATGTATATCAAGAAAATTACAAAGATTCATGATTCGTGTCGGCTTCTAGACATGGAAGAGGATAGGAATAGGGGATACCTCTATGATGTAACCGATTAGTGTTATTTTTTGTACAATGAGGATTATTGTACATTAATCTTAGACATTTATGTAATTTTTGGTATAATATCCATGTCTTGCACCATAGTTAGTATTTTGTTTTAAAACTGGTCAAGTATATGAATTATGCCTTTAGGAACTTATGATTATGTCAGTACCAAATAAATACTTGTGCGATATTATTCTAGGTATATATTATACAGGGCATTACAATATATTATTGAAATTGATAATTTTTCTAAGATTAAAAAGCTCATTACACGTCCTTCTGCTATCCAACAAAAATAATTTTTTTAAGGCTTTCCATGATCTTGAAATTTCCACTAGAGAATTACTTGGATTTTGATTGAAAAAGGACACTACTTTAAAAATTCATGTATTATAAATAATATGGATAACTGTAATATTTTACCAATATAGTAAACATTTATTTTTATTTTGAAATCTATTCTCTATTACCAACAAATTTGAAATTTCGTGATAAATACCTTGGTTCTTAAACAATTTTGTCCGATTTCAACTTATTGAATGATGCGGATGAAAAAAATATTCATTTGGAGACATCAATATATCAAAAAAACTTGATTAATCATATACAAATAGTTTGTATTGTTCTATCCATAAATACTTCTGTTTAAAAAACACAACATAAAAACCACGTCTAAAGGCGATAAGATATAAATAAAAAATAAAAAACTTAAGTTTTTAATGGAAAACAAATTAAAAAGAACAATAAATATAAATCAATAAGATTATAAAACTAAAAGAAAAAATGTATTCAATAAATGAGTGATAGTTTTTGGTCCTAATATATTTATAATATAAAATCACTAAATAAAATAAATAAGCATTTCAAAATGCGGTGAACGTGGATCGAACACGTGACCTTCAGATCTTCAGTCTGACGCTCTCCCAACTGAGCTATCCCCGCTAGTTGTCATCACATTCTACTTAGCAATGATATATGTACCTATGTCATTAATATTTTATTTTCTACTACGGGATAATAGGAAACGATTGAAAAACAATATTAATGTTATTTTCACACAAAAGTTTAGCAAAAATTAGATGTTAATAATAAATATCAAATGTGATTAACGTTGTTTTTGGTGCTGGGTCTTAATCATAACAAATTGTCTCAACCCATAAGTCTCTTTACCCGTAAGCCCCATTATTACCAAACCCTTATTTAAGGACGTGAAGTTTGATTAATTATGAATTAAGGATTTTGATCCGTGAAGTCAAGTTGGAATTTAGCTCGTCAGAGATTGTAATGGAAGTAAGGATAAGTATGAATCTAAGACAGTGATACAAGTTATTTTTATTGTTGATTTAAGGAAATTCGAGGACGAATTTCAATTTAAGTGGGGGAGAGGGTAATACCCATATTTTATTAAATGCTCTAGATCATATTTATTGAGCTTAATCGGTTTCTGGTGTGCTCTGAGAGTTATTTGTTCAGATAATTAGAGCAACTTTTGAGCTTATATTGGATTTATTAATATTATTAGACTAAGATGTTTTATTAATTGGTGCATTATAGACATTTTGGATATTTTATACTAGTTAGTGCTACTAACTAAATGTTATTTCCTATATATCTTTTCATTTGTCTCACTTGTTGTAAAAGATAGAAACAAAGAGAGATAAGTTAGAGAGAAGGAGGAGAAGAAGAGCAAAGAAGAAGAAGAAACCTAGAAGTGGAAAACAAGCTTGGATCATCATATCTTCTTCATCAATCATCTCCTTATCTTCATCTCCATCATTGGAGAAGGTGGCTTCTAGTTAGATGCTCTAAGATATTGAGTTTAGCATTGTATAACTTACGTTAGAAATTTATAAAAATGATAATTTTTTATAATCAATGTTCTAACAGTAAAAATGTTGAATTAATAGGGTTGTATAGTCGGGTTAGGTGTGTATTGGAACTATTAAAATTGGTATATTGTTCCACTGGGATTTGACAATGTTTCAATGTTTTCTGAGTAAGAAAAATGGTGTGATTTTCAACTTCTGCACAATGGTTAACCGGTTATAAGGAAAATGTTAACCAATTAACAGGATATGGTTAACCGGTTAACAGGATATGGTTAACCGGTTAACAGGGTGAATTTTTGTAGTGTAAATTTTGATTAATTAACTTGTTAACCAAATTTGTTTACCCAAAATATAACTCTGACTATCATTTTGCCTCTATGTGATGAACAGTAAAGGCTTGTTAATCGGTTAACCATATCATGGTAACTGGTTAACACTATTATGAAATATTTAAATATTTGAAAACACATAACGTTTGAACCGTAACTCCGTTTTGACCCCCGTTCGAAGCGTTGGAAAGTTATTTCAATGCTCTACATGATTAAATTAGAAAATTTTGATTTAGATTTGTGATTAATTAATTTGTGAGAATTTAATGGAAAAACTATTAGAAAATTCATATCTTTTGATTCGTGCATCCGATCGAAGCGTTCTTTGTATCGTTGGAGAACTATGACAACGTTTTATCCAATGAAAAAGGAGAATTTAGATATTGATGTGGAATTATTTTATTTATGATATTTGATTGGAAATCATGATTATGTATTTGTGATATGCCATATATATATATATATATATATATATATATATATATATATAAATATATATATATGCATGCTATCTAAAATTGTCATTAGACTACTTAATTAAAAATAGTTAAGTAGACTGAGGAAACCTTACTACAAATCAATAGTAGGACCTAGTGTTGTGACTAGGAATTTGAAAGAGAATCTAGATGGAGATGCTCGTTCAATCAATTTCGAGCATGCATCCTTGTCGAGTAATGGTATAGTGGTGAGTGAGACACTATATGGAACATCTGTGAACCTTTGTGTTAATTTTGTGATAAGGAATATGTGGCCTTGTAATTGTCATATGCAATCACGCTTGTATGTAAAAACGTAATCGAAACTGTTTCCCCTGAGAATTCTATTTCATGAGCTTAGGGCTCCTCTGGAATGTATGCATGATTACTTGCCATGTTTGATTACCGTGGTTTAGTAAGACTGGGGCCTACGGGTAAAAATCCTAATGATGGTTAACAGGCCATGGGAAGTGATGATTCATAGGTTAACAGGCTATGGGAAGTGATGATTCATAGGTTAACAGGCCTAGAATATGAATCCATTATGTATATCAAGAAAATTACAAAGATTCATGATTCGTGTCGGCTTCTAGACATGGAAGAGGATAGGAATAGGGGATACCTCTATGATGTAACCGATTAGTGTTATTTTTTGTACAATGAGGATTATTGTACATTAATCTTAGACATTTATGTAATTTTTGGTATAATATCCATGTCTTGCACCATAGTTAGTATTTTGTTTTAAAACTGGTCAAGTATATGAATTATGCCTTTAGGAACTTATGATTATGTCAGTACCAAATAAATACTTGTGCGATATTATTCTAGGTATATATTATACAGGGCATTACAATATATTATTGAAATTGATAATTTTTCTAAGATTAAAAAGCTCATTACACGTCCTTCTGCTATCCAACAAAAATAATTTTTTTAAGGCTTTCCATGATCTTGAAATTTCCACTAGAGAATTACTTGGATTTTGATTGAAAAAGGACACTACTTTAAAAATTCATGTATTATAAATAATATGGATAACTGTAATATTTTACCAATATAGTAAACATTTATTTTTATTTTGAAATCTATTCTCTATTACCAACAAATTTGAAATTTCGTGATAAATACCTTGGTTCTTAAACAATTTTGTCCGATTTCAACTTATTGAATGATGCGGATGAAAAAAATATTCATTTGGAGACATCAATATATCAAAAAAACTTGATTAATCATATACAAATAGTTTGTATTGTTCTATCCATAAATACTTCTGTTTAAAAAACACAACATAAAAACCACGTCTAAAGGCGATAAGATATAAATAAAAAATAAAAAACTTAAGTTTTTAATGGAAAACAAATTAAAAAGAACAATAAATATAAATCAATAAGATTATAAAACTAAAAGAAAAAATGTATTCAATAAATGAGTGATAGTTTTTGGTCCTAATATATTTATAATATAAAATCACTAAATAAAATAAATAAGCATTTCAAAATGCGGTGAACGTGGATCGAACACGTGACCTTCAGATCTTCAGTCTGACGCTCTCCCAACTGAGCTATCCCCGCTAGTTGTCATCACATTCTACTTAGCAATGATATATGTACCTATGTCATTAATATTTTATTTTCTACTACGGGATAATAGGAAACGATTGAAAAACAATATTAATGTTATTTTCACACAAAAGTTTAGCAAAAATTAGATGTTAATAATAAATATCAAATGCGATTAACGTTGTTTTTGGTGCTGCGTCTTAATCATAACAAATTGTCTCAACCCATAAGTCTCTTTACCCGTAAGCCCCATTATTACCAAACCCTTATTTAAGGACGTGAAGTTTGATTAAATATGAATTAAGGATTTTGATCCGTGAAGTCAAGTTGGAATTTAGCTCGTCAGAGATTGTAATGGAAGTAAGGATAAGTATGAATCTAAGACAGTGATACAAGTTATTGTTATTGTTGATTTGAGGAAATTCGAGGACGAATTTCAATTTAAGTGGGGGAAAGGGTAATACCCATATTTTATTAAATGCTCTAGATCATATTTATTGAGCTTAATCGGTTTCTGGTGTGCTCTGAGAGTTATTTGTTCAGATAATTAGAGCAACTGTTGAGCTTATATTGGATTTATTAATATTATTAGACTAAGATGTTTTATTAATTGGTGCATTATAGACATTTTGGATATTTTATACTAGTTAGTGCTACAAACTAAATGTTATTTCCTATATAACTTTTCATTTGTCTCACTTGTTGTAAAAGATAGAAACAAAGAGAGATAAGTTAGAGAGAAGGAGGAGAAGAAGAGCAAAGAAGAAGAAGAAACCTAGAAGTGGAAAACAAGCTTGGATCATCATATCTTCTTCATCAATCATCTCCTTATCTTCATCTTCATCATTGGAGAAGGTGGCTTCTAGTTAGATGCTCTAAGATATTGAGTTTAGCATTGTAGAACTTACGTTAGAAATTTATAAAAATGATAATTTTTTATAATCAATGTTCTAACAGTTAAAATGTTGAATTAATAGGGTTGTATAGTCGGGTTAGGTGTGTATTGGAACTATTAAAATTGGTATAATGTTCCACTGTGATTTGACAATGTTTCAATGTTTTCTGAGTAAGAAAAATGGTGTGATTTTCAGCTTCTGCACAATGGTTAACCGGTTATAAGGAAATGGTTAACCAGTTAACAGGATATGGTTAACCGGTTAACAGGATATGGTTAACCGGTTAACAGGGTGAATTTTTGCAGTGTAAATTTTGATTAATTAACTTGTTAACCAAATTTGTTTACCCAAAATATAACTCTGACTATCATTTTGCCTCTATGTGATGAACAGTAAAGGCTTGTTAATCGGTTAACCATATCATGTTAACTGGTTAACACTATTATGAAATATTTAAATATTTGAAAACACATAACGTTTGAACCGTAACTCCGTTTTGACCCCCGTTCGAAGCGTTGGAAAGTTATTTCAATGCTCTACATGATAAAATTAGAAAATATTGATTTAGATTTGTGATTAATTAATTTGTGAGAATTTAATGGAAAAACTATTAGAAAATTCATATCTTTTGATTCGTGCATCCGATCGAATCGTTCTTTGTATCGTTGGAGAACTATGACAACGTTCTATCCAATGAAAAAGGAGAATTTAGATATTGATGTGGAATTATTTTATTTATGATATTTGATTGGAAATCATGATTATGTATTTGTGATATGCCATATATATATATATGCATGCTATCTAAAAATTGTCATTAGACTACTTAATTAAAAATAGTTAAGTAGACTGAGGAAACCTTACTACAAATCAATAGTAGGACCTAGTGTTGTGACTAGGAATTTGAAAGAGAATCTATATAGAGATGCTCGTTCAATCAATTTCGAGCATGCATCCTTGTCGAGTAATGGTATAGTGGTGAGTGAGACACTATATGGAACATTTGTGAACCTTTGTGTTAATTTTGTGATAAGGAATATGTGGCCTTGTAATTGTCATATGCAATCACGCTTGTATGTAAAAACGTAATCGAAACTGTTTCCCCTGAGAATTCTATTTCATGAGCTTAGGGCTCCTCTGGAATGTATGCATGATTACTTGCCATGTTTGATTACCGTGGTTTAGTAAGACTGGGGCCTACGGGTAAAAATCCTAATGATGGTTAACAGGCCATGGGAAGTGATGATTCATAGGTTAACAGGCTATGGGAAGTGATGATTCATAGGTTAACAGGCCTAGAATATGAATCCATTATGTATATCAAGAAAATTACAAAGATTCATGATTCGTGTCGGCTTCTAGACATGGAAGAGGATAGGAATAGGGGATACCTCTATGATGTAACCGATTAGTGTTATTTTTTGTACAATGAGGATTATTGTACATTAATCTTAGACATTTATGTAATTTTTGGTATAATATCCATGTCTTGCACCATAGTTAGTATTTTGTTTTAAAACTGGTCAAGTATATGAATTATGCCTTTAGGAACTTATGATTATGTCAGTACCAAATAAATACTTGTGCGATATTATTCTAGGTATATATTATACAGGGCATTACAATATATTATTGAAATTGATAATTTTTCTAAGATTAAAAAGCTCATTACACGTCCTTCTGCTATCCAACAAAAATAATTTTTTTAAGGCTTTCCATGATCTTGAAATTTCCACTAGAGAATTACTTGGATTTTGATTGAAAAAGGACACTACTTTAAAAATTCATGTATTATAAATAATATGGATAACTGTAATATTTTACCAATATAGTAAACATTTATTTTTATTTTGAAATCTATTCTCTATTACCAACAAATTTGAAATTTCGTGATAAATACCTTGGTTCTTAAACAATTTTGTCCGATTTCAACTTATTGAATGATGCGGATGAAAAAAATATTCATTTGGAGACATCAATATATCAAAAAAACTTGATTAATCATATACAAATAGTTTGTATTGTTCTATCCATAAATACTTCTGTTTAAAAAACACAACATAAAAACCACGTCTAAAGGCGATAAGATATAAATAAAAAATAAAAAACTTAAGTTTTTAATGGAAAACAAATTAAAAAGAACAATAAATATAAATCAATAAGATTATAAAACTAAAAGAAAAAATGTATTCAATAAATGAGTGATAGTTTTTGGTCCTAATATATTTATAATATAAAATCACTAAATAAAATAAATAAGCATTTCAAAATGCGGTGAACGTGGATCGAACACGTGACCTTCAGATCTTCAGTCTGACGCTCTCCCAACTGAGCTATCCCCGCTAGTTGTCATCACATTCTACTTAGCAATGATATATGTACCTATGTCATTAATATTTTATTTTCTACTACGGGATAATAGGAAACGATTGAAAAACAATATTAATGTTATTTTCACACAAAAGTTTAGCAAAAATTAGATGTTAATAATAAATATCAAATGCGATTAACGTTGTTTTTGGTGCTGCGTCTTAATCATAACAAATTGTCTCAACCCATAAGTCTCTTTACCCGTAAGCCCCATTATTACCAAACCCTTATTTAAGGACGTGAAGTTTGATTAAATATGAATTAAGGATTTTGATCCGTGAAGTCAAGTTGGAATTTAGCTCGTCAGAGATTGTAATGGAAGTAAGGATAAGTATGAATCTAAGACAGTGATACAAGTTATTGTTATTGTTGATTTGAGGAAATTCGAGGACGAATTTCAATTTAAGTGGGGGAGAGGGTAATACCCATATTTTATTAAATGCTCTAGATCATATTTATTGAGCTTAATCGGTTTCTGGTGTGCTCTGAGAGTTATTTGTTCAGATAATTAGAGCAACTGTTGAGCTTATATTGGATTTATTAATATTATTAGACTAAGATGTTTTATTAATTGGTGCATTATAGACATTTTGGATATTTTATACTAGTTAGTGCTACAAACTAAATGTTATTTCCTATATAACTTTTCATTTGTCTCACTTGTTGTAAAAGATAGAAACAAAGAGAGATAAGTTAGAGAGAAGGAGGAGAAGAAGAGCAAAGAAGAAGAAGAAACCTAGAAGTGGAAAACAAGCTTGGATCATCATATCTTCTTCATCAATCATCTCCTTATCTTCATCTTCATCATTGGAGAAGGTGGCTTCTAGTTAGATGCTCTAAGATATTGAGTTTAGCATTGTAGAACTTACGTTAGAAATTTATAAAAATGATAATTTTTTATAATCAATGTTCTAACAGTTAAAATGTTGAATTAATAGGGTTGTATAGTCGGGTTAGGTGTGTATTGGAACTATTAAAATTGGTATAATGTTCCACTGTGATTTGACAATGTTTCAATGTTTTCTGAGTAAGAAAAATGGTGTGATTTTCAACTTCTGCACAATGGTTAACCGGTTATAAGGAAATGGTTAACCAGTTAACAGGATATGGTTAACCGGTTAACAGGATATGGTTAACCGGTTAACAGGGTGAATTTTTGCAGTGTAAATTTTGATTAATTAACTTGTTAACCAAATTTGTTTACCCAAAATATGACTCTGACTATCATTTTGCCTCTATGTGATGAACAGTAAAGGCTTGTTAATCGGTTAAACATATCATGTTAACTGGTTAACACTATTATGAAATATTTAAATATTTGAAAACACATAACGTTTGAACCGTAACTCCGTTTTGACCCCCGTTCGAAGCGTTGGAAATTTATTTCAATGCTCTACATGATAAAATTAGAAAATATTGATTTAGATTTGTGATTAATTAATTTGTGAGAATTTAATGGAAAAACTATTAGAAAATTCATATCTTTTGATTCGTGCATCCGATCGAATCGTTCTTTGTATCGTTGGAGAACTATGACAACGTTCTATCCAATGAAAAAGGAGAATTTAGATATTGATGTGGAATTATTTTATTTATGATATTTGATTGGAAATCATGATTATGTATTTGTGATATGCCATATATATATATATGCATGCTATCTAAAAATTGTCATTAGACTACTTAATTAAAAATAGTTAAGTAGACTGAGGAAACCTTACTACAAATCAATAGTAGGACCTAGTGTTGTGACTAGGAATTTGAAAGAGAATCTATATGGAGATGCTCGTTCAATCAATGTCGAGCGTGCATCTTTGTCGAGTAATGGTATAGTGGTGAGTGAGACACTATATGGAAAATTTGTGAACCTTTGTGTTAATTTTGTGATAAGGAATATGTGGCCTTGTAATTGTCATATGCAATCACGCTTGTATGTAAAAATGTAATCGGAACTGTTTCCCCTGAGAATTCTATTTCATGAGCTTAGGGCTCCTCTGGAATGTATGCATGATTACTTGCCATGTTTGATTACCGTGGTTTAGTAAGACTGGGGCCTACGGGTAAAAATCCTAATGATGGTTAACAGGCCATGGGAAGTGATGATTCATAGGTTAACAGGCTATGGGAAGTGATGATTCATAGGTTAACAGGCCTAGAATATGAATCCATTATGTATATCAAGAAAATTACAAAGATTCATGATTCGTGTCGGCTTCTAGACATGGAAGAGGATAGGAATAGGGGATACCTCTATGATGTAACCGATTAGTGTTATTTTTTGTACAATGAGGATTATTGTACATTAATCTTAGACATTTATGTAATTTTTGGTATAATATCCATGTCTTGCACCATAGTTAGTATTTTGTTTTAAAACTGGTCAAGTATATGAATTATGCCTTTAGGAACTTATGATTATGTCAGTACCAAATAAATACTTGTGCGATATTATTCTAGGTATATATTATACAGGGCATTACAATATATTATTGAAATTGATAATTTTTCTAAGATTAAAAAGCTCATTACACGTCCTTCTGCTATCCAACAAAAATAATTTTTTTAAGGCTTTCCATGATCTTGAAATTTCCACTAGAGAATTACTTGGATTTTGATTGAAAAAGGACACTACTTTAAAAATTCATGTATTATAAATAATATGGATAACTGTAATATTTTACCAATATAGTAAACATTTATTTTTATTTTGAAATCTATTCTCTATTACCAACAAATTTGAAATTTCGTGATAAATACCTTGGTTCTTAAACAATTTTGTCCGATTTCAACTTATTGAATGATGCGGATGAAAAAAATATTCATTTGGAGACATCAATATATCAAAAAAACTTGATTAATCATATACAAATAGTTTGTATTGTTCTATCCATAAATACTTCTGTTTAAAAAACACAACATAAAAACCACGTCTAAAGGCGATAAGATATAAATAAAAAATAAAAAACTTAAGTTTTTAATGGAAAACAAATTAAAAAGAACAATAAATATAAATCAATAAGATTATAAAACTAAAAGAAAAAATGTATTCAATAAATGAGTGATAGTTTTTGGTCCTAATATATTTATAATATAAAATCACTAAATAAAATAAATAAGCATTTCAAAATGCGGTGAACGTGGATCGAACACGTGACCTTCAGATCTTCAGTCTGACGCTCTCCCAACTGAGCTATCCCCGCTAGTTGTCATCACATTCTACTTAGCAATGATATATGTACCTATGTCATTAATATTTTATTTTCTACTACGGGATAATAGGAAACGATTGAAAAACAATATTAATGTTATTTTCACACAAAAGTTTAGCAAAAATTAGATGTTAATAATAAATATCAAATGCGATTAACGTTGTTTTTGGTGCTGGGTCTTAATCATAACAAATTGTCTCAACCCATAAGTCTCTTTACCCGTAAGCCCCATTATTACCAAACCCTTATTTAAGGACGTGAAGTTTGATTAAATATGAATTAAGGATTTTGATCCGTGAAGTCAAGTTGGAATTTAGCTCGTCAGAGATTGTAATGGAAGTAAGGATAAGTATGAATCTAAGACAGTGATACAAGTTATTGTTATTGTTGATTTGAGGAAATTCGAGGACGAATTTCAATTTAAGTGGGGGAGAGGGTAATACCCATATTTTATTAAATGCTCTAGATCATATTTATTGAGCTTAATCGGTTTCTGGTGTGCTCTGAGAGTTATTTGTTCAGATAATTAGAGCAACTTTTGAGCTTATATTGGATTTATTAATATTATTAGACTAAGATGTTTTATTAATTGGTGCATTATAGACATTTTGGATATTTTATACTAGTTAGTGCTACTAACTAAATGTTATTTCCTATATATCTTTTCATTTGTCTCACTTGTTGTAAAAGATAGAAACAAAGAGAGATAAGTTAGAGAGAAGGAGGAGAAGAAGAACAAAGAAGAAGAAGAAACCTAGAAGTGGAAAACAAGCTTGGATCATCATATCTTCTTCATCAATCATCTCCTTATCTTCATCTCCATCATTGGAGAAGGTGGCTTCTAGTTAGATGCTCTAAGATATTGAGTTTAGCATTGTAGAACTTACGTTAGAAATTTATAAAAATGATAATTTTTTATAATCAATGTTCTAACAGTAAAAATGTTGAATTAATAGGGTTGTATAGTCGGGTTAGGTGTGTATTGGAACTATTAAAATTGGTATAATGTTCCACTGGGATTTGACAATGTTTCAATGTTTTCTGAGTAAGAAAAATGGTGTGATTTTCAACTTCTGCACAATGGTTAACCGGTTATAAGGAAAATGTTAACCAGTTAACAGGATATGGTTAACCGGTTAACAGGATATGGTTAACCGGTTAACAGGGTGAATTTTTGCAGTGTAAATTTTGATTAATTAACTTGTTAACCAAATTTGTTTACCCAAAATATAACTCTGACTATCATTTTGCCTCTATGTGATGAACAGTAAAGGCTTGTTAATCGGTTAACCATATCATGTTAACTGGTTAACACTATTATGAAATATTTAAATATTTGAAAACACATAACGTTTGAACCGTAACTCCGTTTTGACCCCCGTTCGAAGCGTTGGAAAGTTATTTCAATGCTCTACATGATAAAATTAGAAAATATTGATTTAGATTTGTGATTAATTAATTTGTGAGAATTTAATGGAAAAACTATTAGAAAATTCATATCTTTTGATTCGTGCATCCGATCGAATCGTTCTTTGTATCGTTGGAGAACTATGACAACGTTCTATCCAATGAAAAAGGAGAATTTAGATATTGATGTGGAATTATTTTATTTATGATATTTGATTGGAAATCATGATTATGTATTTGTGATATGCCATATATATATATATGCATGCTATCTAAAAATTGTCATTAGACTACTTAATTAAAAATAGTTAAGTAGACTGAGGAAACCTTACTACAAATCAATAGTAGGACCTAGTGTTGTGACTAGGAATTTGAAAGAGAATCTATATGGAGATGCTCGTTCAATCAATGTCGAGCGTGCATCTTTGTCGAGTAATGGTATAATGGTGAGTGAGACACTATATGGAAAATTTGTGAACCTTTGTGTTAATTTTGTGATAAGGAATATGTGGCCTTGTAATTGTCATATGCAATCACGCTTGTATGTAAAAATGTAATCGGAACTGTTTCCCCTGAGAATTCTATTTCATGAGCTTAGGGCTCCTCTGGAATGTATGCATGATTACTTGCCATGTTTGATTACCGTGGTTTAGTAAGACTGGGGCCTACGGGTAAAAATCCTAATGATGGTTAACAGGCCATGGGAAGTGATGATTCATAGGTTAACAGGCTATGGGAAGTGATGATTCATAGGTTAACAGGCCTAGAATATGAATCCATTATGTATATCAAGAAAATTACAAAGATTCATGATTCGTGTCGGTTTCTAGACATGGAAGAGGATAGGAATAGGGGATACCTCTATGATGTAACCGATTAGTGTTATTTTTTGTACAATGAGGATTATTGTACATTAATCTTAGACATTTATGTAATTTTTGGTATAATATCCATGTCTTGCACCATAGTTAGTATTTTGTTTTAAAACTGGTCAAGTATATGAATTATGCCTTTAGGAACTTATGATTATGTCAGTACCAAATAAATACTTGTGCGATATTATTCTAGGTATATATTATACAGGGCATTACAATATATTATTGAAATTGATAATTTTTCTAAGATTAAAAAGCTCATTACACGTCCTTCTGCTATCCAACAAAAATAATTTTTTTAAGGCTTTCCATGATCTTGAAATTTCCACTAGAGAATTACTTGGATTTTGATTGAAAAAGGACACTACTTTAAAAATTCATGTATTATAAATAATATGGATAACTGTAATATTTTACCAATATAGTAAACATTTATTTTTATTTTGAAATCTATTCTCTATTACCAACAAATTTGAAATTTCGTGATAAATACCTTGGTTCTTAAACAATTTTGTCCGATTTCAACTTATTGAATGATGCGGATGAAAAAAATATTCATTTGGAGACATCAATATATCAAAAAAACTTGATTAATCATATACAAATAGTTTGTATTGTTCTATCCATAAATACTTCTGTTTAAAAAACACAACATAAAAACCACGTCTAAAGGCGATAAGATATAAATAAAAAATAAAAAACTTAAGTTTTTAATGGAAAACAAATTAAAAAGAACAATAAATATAAATCAATAAGATTATAAAACTAAAAGAAAAAATGTATTCAATAAATGAGTGATAGTTTTTGGTCCTAATATATTTATAATATAAAATCACTAAATAAAATAAATAAGCATTTCAAAATGCGGTGAACGTGGATCGAACACGTGACCTTCAGATCTTCAGTCTGACGCTCTCCCAACTGAGCTATCCCCGCTAGTTGTCATCACATTCTACTTAGCAATGATATATGTACCTATGTCATTAATATTTTATTTTCTACTACGGGATAATAGGAAACGATTGAAAAACAATATTAATGTTATTTTCACACAAAAGTTTAGCAAAAATTAGATGTTAATAATAAATATCAAATGCGATTAACGTTGTTTTTGGTGCTGGGTCTTAATCATAACAAATTGTCTCAACCCATAAGTCTCTTTACCCGTAAGCCCCATTATTACCAAACCCTTATTTAAGGACGTGAAGTTTGATTAAATATGAATTAAGGATTTTGATCCGTGAAGTCAAGTTGGAATTTAGCTCGTCAGAGATTGTAATGGAAGTAAGGATAAGTATGAATCTAAGACAGTGATACAAGTTATTGTTATTGTTGATTTGAGGAAATTCGAGGACGAATTTCAATTTAAGTGGGGGAGAGGGTAATACCCATATTTTATTAAATGCTCTAGATCATATTTATTGAGCTTAATCGGTTTCTGGTGTGCTCTGAGAGTTATTTGTTCAGATAATTAGAGCAACTGTTGAGCTTATATTGGATTTATTAATATTATTAGACTAAGATGTTTTATTAATTGGTGCATTATAGACATTTTGGATATTTTATACTAGTTAGTGCTACAAACTAAATGTTATTTCCTATATAACTTTTCATTTGTCTCACTTGTTGTAAAAGATAGAAACAAAGAGAGATAAGTTAGAGAGAAGGAGGAGAAGAAGAGCAAAGAAGAAGAAGAAACCTAGAAGTGGAAAACAAGCTTGGATCATCATATCTTCTTCATCAATCATCTCCTTATCTTCATCTTCATCATTGGAGAAGGTGGCTTCTAGTTAGATGCTCTAAGATATTGAGTTTAGCATTGTAGAACTTACGTTAGAAATTTATAAAAATGATAATTTTTTATAATCAATGTTCTAACAGTTAAAATGTTGAATTAATAGGGTTGTATAGTCGGGTTAGGTGTGTATTGGAACTATTAAAATTGGTATAATGTTCCACTGTGATTTGACAATGTTTCAATGTTTTCTGAGTAAGAAAAATGGTGTGATTTTCAGCTTCTGCACAATGGTTAACTGGTTATAAGGAAATGGTTAACCAGTTAACAGGATATGGTTAACCGGTTAACAGGATATGGTTAACCGGTTAACAGGGTGAATTTTTGCAGTGTAAATTTTGATTAATTAACTTGTTAACCAAATTTGTTTACCCAAAATATAACTCTGACTATCATTTTGCCTCTATGTGATGAACAGTAAAGGCTTGTTAATCGGTTAACCATATCATGTTAACTGGTTAACACTATTATGAAATATTTAAATATTTGAAAACACATAACGTTTGAACCGTAACTCCGTTTTGACCCCCGTTCGAAGCGTTGGAAAGTTATTTCAATGCTCTACATGATAAAATTAGAAAATATTGATTTAGATTTGTGATTAATTAATTTGTGAGAATTTAATGGAAAAACTATTAGAAAATTCATATCTTTTGATTCGTGCATCCGATCGAATCGTTCTTTGTATCGTTGGAGAACTATGACAACGTTCTATCCAATGAAAAAGGAGAATTTAGATATTGATGTGGAATTATTTTATTTATGATATTTGATTGGAAATCATGATTATGTATTTGTGATATGCCATATATATATGCATGCTATCTAAAAATTGTCATTAGACTACTTAATTAAAAATAGTTAAGTAGACTGAGGAAACCTTACTACAAATCAATAGTAGGACCTAGTGTTGTGACTAGGAATTTGAAAGAGAATCTATATGGAGATGCTCGTTCAATCAATGTCGAGCGTGCATCCTTGTCGAGTAATGGTATAGTGGTGAGTGAGACACTATATGGAAAATTTGTGAACCTTTGTGTTAATTTTGTGATAAGGAATATGTGGCCTTGTAATTGTCATATGCAATCACGCTTGTATGTAAAAATGTAATCGGAACTGTTTCCCCTGAGAATTCTATTTCATGAGCTTAGGGCTCCTCTGGAATGTATGCATGATTACTTGCCATGTTTGATTACCGTGGTTTAGTAAGACTGGGGCCTACGGGTAAAAATCCTAATGATGGTTAACAGGCCATGGGAAGTGATGATTCATAGGTTAACAGGCTATGGGAAGTGATGATTCATAGGTTAACAGGCCTAGAATATGAATCCATTATGTATATCAAGAAAATTACAAAGATTCATGATTCGTGTCGGCTTCTAGACATGGAAGAGGATAGGAATAGGGGATACCTCTATGATGTAACCGATTAGTGTTATTTTTTGTACAATGAGGATTATTGTACATTAATCTTAGACATTTATGTAATTTTTGGTATAATATCCATGTCTTGCACCATAGTTAGTATTTTGTTTTAAAACTGGTCAAGTATATGAATTATGCCTTTAGGAACTTATGATTATGTCAGTACCAAATAAATACTTGTGCGATATTATTCTAGGTATATATTATACAGGGCATTACAATATATTATTGAAATTGATAATTTTTCTAAGATTAAAAAGCTCATTACACGTCCTTCTGCTATCCAACAAAAATAATTTTTTTAAGGCTTTCCATGATCTTGAAATTTCCACTAGAGAATTACTTGGATTTTGATTGAAAAAGGACACTACTTTAAAAATTCATGTATTATAAATAATATGGATAACTGTAATATTTTACCAATATAGTAAACATTTATTTTTATTTTGAAATCTATTCTCTATTACCAACAAATTTGAAATTTCGTGATAAATACCTTGGTTCTTAAACAATTTTGTCCGATTTCAACTTATTGAATGATGCGGATGAAAAAAATATTCATTTGGAGACATCAATATATCAAAAAAACTTGATTAATCATATACAAATAGTTTGTATTGTTCTATCCATAAATACTTCTGTTTAAAAAACACAACATAAAAACCACGTCTAAAGGCGATAAGATATAAATAAAAAATAAAAAACTTAAGTTTTTAATGGAAAACAAATTAAAAAGAACAATAAATATAAATCAATAAGATTATAAAACTAAAAGAAAAAATGTATTCAATAAATGAGTGATAGTTTTTGGTCCTAATATATTTATAATATAAAATCACTAAATAAAATAAATAAGCATTTCAAAATGCGGTGAACGTGGATCGAACACGTGACCTTCAGATCTTCAGTCTGACGCTCTCCCAACTGAGCTATCCCCGCTAGTTGTCATCACATTCTACTTAGCAATGATATATGTACCTATGTCATTAATATTTTATTTTCTACTACGGGATAATAGGAAACGATTGAAAAACAATATTAATGTTATTTTCACACAAAAGTTTAGCAAAAATTAGATGTTAATAATAAATATCAAATGCGATTAACGTTGTTTTTGGTGCTGCGTCTTAATCATAACAAATTGTCTCAACCCATAAGTCTCTTTACCCGTAAGCCCCATTATTACCAAACCCTTATTTAAGGACGTGAAGTTTGATTAAATATGAATTAAGGATTTTGATCCGTGAAGTCAAGTTGGAATTTAGCTCGTCAGAGATTGTAATGGAAGTAAGGATAAGTATGAATCTAAGACAGTGATACAAGTTATTGTTATTGTTGATTTGAGGAAATTCGAGGACGAATTTCAATTTAAGTGGGGGAGAGGGTAATACCCATATTTTATTAAATGCTCTAGATCATATTTATTGAGCTTAATCGGTTTCTGGTGTGCTCTGAGAGTTATTTGTTCAGATAATTAGAGCAACTGTTGAGCTTATATTGGATTTATTAATATTATTAGACTAAGATGTTTTATTAATTGGTGCATTATAGACATTTTGGATATTTTATACTAGTTAGTGCTACAAACTAAATGTTATTTCCTATATAACTTTTCATTTGTCTCACTTGTTGTAAAAGATAGAAACAAAGAGAGATAAGTTAGAGAGAAGGAGGAGAAGAAGAGCAAAGAAGAAGAAGAAACCTAGAAGTGGAAAACAAGCTTGGATCATCATATCTTCTTCATCAATCATCTCCTTATCTTCATCTTCATCATTGGAGAAGGTGGCTTCTAGTTAGATGCTCTAAGATATTGAGTTTAGCATTGTAGAACTTACGTTAGAAATTTATAAAAATGATAATTTTTTATAATCAATGTTCTAACAGTTAAAATGTTGAATTAATAGGGTTGTATAGTCGGGTTAGGTGTGTATTGGAACTATTAAAATTGGTATAATGTTCCACTGTGATTTGACAATGTTTCAATGTTTTCTGAGTAAGAAAAATGGTGTGATTTTCAGCTTCTGCACAATGGTTAACTGGTTATAAGGAAATGGTTAACCAGTTAACAGGATATGGTTAACCGGTTAACAGGATATGGTTAACCGGTTAACAGGGTGAATTTTTGCAGTGTAAATTTTGATTAATTAACTTGTTAACCAAATTTGTTTACCCAAAATATAACTCTGACTATCATTTTGCCTCTATGTGATGAACAGTAAAGGCTTGTTAATCGGTTAACCATATCATGTTAACTGGTTAACACTATTATGAAATATTTAAATATTTGAAAACACATAACGTTTGAACCGTAACTCCGTTTTGACCCCCGTTCGAAGCGTTGGAAAGTTATTTCAATGCTCTACATGATAAAATTAGAAAATATTGATTTAGATTTGTGATTAATTAATTTGTGAGAATTTAATGGAAAAACTATTAGAAAATTCATATCTTTTGATTCGTGCATCCGATCGAATCGTTCTTTGTATCGTTGGAGAACTATGACAACGTTCTATCCAATGAAAAAGGAGAATTTAGATATTGATGTGGAATTATTTTATTTATGATATTTGATTGGAAATCATGATTATGTATTTGTGATATGCCATATATATATATGCATGCTATCTAAAAATTGTCATTAGACTACTTAATTAAAAATAGTTAAGTAGACTGAGGAAACCTTACTACAAATCAATAGTAGGACCTAGTGTTGTGACTAGGAATTTGAAAGAGAATCTATATGGAGATGCTCGTTCAATCAATGTCGAGCGTGCATCCTTGTCGAGTAATGGTATAGTGGTGAGTGAGACACTATATGGAAAATTTGTGAACCTTTGTGTTAATTTTGTGATAAGGAATATGTGGCCTTGTAATTGTCATATGCAATCACGCTTGTATGTAAAAATGTAATCGGAACTGTTTCCCCTGAGAATTCTATTTCATGAGCTTAGGGCTCCTCTGGAATGTATGCATGATTACTTGCCATGTTTGATTACCGTGGTTTAGTAAGACTGGGGCCTACGGGTAAAAATCCTAATGATGGTTAACAGGCCATGGGAAGTGATGATTCATAGGTTAACAGGCTATGGGAAGTGATGATTCATAGGTTAACAGGCCTAGAATATGAATCCATTATGTATATCAAGAAAATTACAAAGATTCATGATTCGTGTCGGCTTCTAGACATGGAAGAGGATAGGAATAGGGGATACCTCTATGATGTAACCGATTAGTGTTATTTTTTGTACAATGAGGATTATTGTACATTAATCTTAGACATTTATGTAATTTTTGGTATAATATCCATGTCTTGCACCATAGTTAGTATTTTGTTTTAAAACTGGTCAAGTATATGAATTATGCCTTTAGGAACTTATGATTATGTCAGTACCAAATAAATACTTGTGCGATATTATTCTAGGTATATATTATACAGGGCATTACAATATATTATTGAAATTGATAATTTTTCTAAGATTAAAAAGCTCATTACACGTCCTTCTGCTATCCAACAAAAATAATTTTTTTAAGGCTTTCCATGATCTTGAAATTTCCACTAGAGAATTACTTGGATTTTGATTGAAAAAGGACACTACTTTAAAAATTCATGTATTATAAATAATATGGATAACTGTAATATTTTACCAATATAGTAAACATTTATTTTTATTTTGAAATCTATTCTCTATTACCAACAAATTTGAAATTTCGTGATAAATACCTTGGTTCTTAAACAATTTTGTCCGATTTCAACTTATTGAATGATGCGGATGAAAAAAATATTCATTTGGAGACATCAATATATCAAAAAAACTTGATTAATCATATACAAATAGTTTGTATTGTTCTATCCATAAATACTTCTGTTTAAAAAACACAACATAAAAACCACGTCTAAAGGCGATAAGATATAAATAAAAAATAAAAAACTTAAGTTTTTAATGGAAAACAAATTAAAAAGAACAATAAATATAAATCAATAAGATTATAAAACTAAAAGAAAAAATGTATTCAATAAATGAGTGATAGTTTTTGGTCCTAATATATTTATAATATAAAATCACTAAATAAAATAAATAAGCATTTCAAAATGCGGTGAACGTGGATCGAACACGTGACCTTCAGATCTTCAGTCTGACGCTCTCCCAACTGAGCTATCCCCGCTAGTTGTCATCACATTCTACTTAGCAATGATATATGTACCTATGTCATTAATATTTTATTTTCTACTACGGGATAATAGGAAACGATTGAAAAACAATATTAATGTTATTTTCACACAAAAGTTTAGCAAAAATTAGATGTTAATAATAAATATCAAATGCGATTAACGTTGTTTTTGGTGCTGCGTCTTAATCATAACAAATTGTCTCAACCCATAAGTCTCTTTACCCGTAAGCCCCATTATTACCAAACCCTTATTTAAGGACGTGAAGTTTGATTAAATATGAATTAAGGATTTTGATCCGTGAAGTCAAGTTGGAATTTAGCTCGTCAGAGATTGTAATGGAAGTAAGGATAAGTATGAATCTAAGACAGTGATACAAGTTATTGTTATTGTTGATTTGAGGAAATTCGAGGACGAATTTCAATTTAAGTGGGGGAGAGGGTAATACCCATATTTTATTAAATGCTCTAGATCATATTTATTGAGCTTAATCGGTTTCTGGTGTGCTCTGAGAGTTATTTGTTCAGATAATTAGAGCAACTGTTGAGCTTATATTGGATTTATTAATATTATTAGACTAAGATGTTTTATTAATTGGTGCATTATAGACATTTTGGATATTTTATACTAGTTAGTGCTACAAACTAAATGTTATTTCCTATATAACTTTTCATTTGTCTCACTTGTTGTAAAAGATAGAAACAAAGAGAGATAAGTTAGAGAGAAGGAGGAGAAGAAGAGCAAAGAAGAAGAAGAAACCTAGAAGTGGAAAACAAGCTTGGATCATCATATCTTCTTCATCAATCATCTCCTTATCTTCATCTTCATCATTGGAGAAGGTGGCTTCTAGTTAGATGCTCTAAGATATTGAGTTTAGCATTGTAGAACTTACGTTAGAAATTTATAAAAATGATAATTTTTTATAATCAATGTTCTAACAGTTAAAATGTTGAATTAATAGGGTTGTATAGTCGGGTTAGGTGTGTATTGGAACTATTAAAATTGGTATAATGTTCCACTGTGATTTGACAATGTTTCAATGTTTTCTGAGTAAGAAAAATGGTGTGATTTTCAGCTTCTGCACAATGGTTAACCGGTTATAAGGAAATGGTTAACCAGTTAACAGGATATGGTTAACCGGTTAACAGGATATGGTTAACCGGTTAACAGGGTGAATTTTTGCAGTGTAAATTTTGATTAATTAACTTGTTAACCAAATTTGTTTACCCAAAATATAACTCTGACTATCATTTTGCCTCTATGTGATGAACAGTAAAGGCTTGTTAATCGGTTAACCATATCATGTTAACTGGTTAACACTATTATGAAATATTTAAATATTTGAAAACACATAACGTTTGAACCGTAACTCCGTTTTGACCCCCGTTCGAAGCGTTGGAAAGTTATTTCAATGCTCTACATGATAAAATTAGAAAATATTGATTTAGATTTGTGATTAATTAATTTGTGAGAATTTAATGGAAAAACTATTAGAAAATTCATATCTTTTGATTCGTGCATCCGATCGAATCGTTCTTTGTATCGTTGGAGAACTATGACAACGTTCTATCCAATGAAAAAGGAGAATTTAGATATTGATGTGGAATTATTTTATTTATGATATTTGATTGGAAATCATGATTATGTATTTGTGATATGCCATATATATATATATATGCATGCTATCTAAAAATTGTCATTAGACTACTTAATTAAAAATAGTTAAGTAGACTGAGGAAACCTTACTACAAATCAATAGTAGGACCTAGTGTTGTGACTAGGAATTTGAAAGAGAATCTATATGGAGATGCTCGTTCAATCAATGTCGAGCGTGCATCCTTGTCGAGTAATGGTATAGTGGTGAGTGAGACACTATATGGAAAATTTGTGAACCTTTGTGTTAATTTTGTGATAAGGAATATGTGGCCTTGTAATTGTCATATGCAATCACGCTTGTATGTAAAAATGTAATCGGAACTGTTTCCCCTGAGAATTCTATTTCATGAGCTTAGGGCTCCTCTGGAATGTATGCATGATTACTTGCCATGTTTGATTACCGTGGTTTAGTAAGACTGGGGCCTACGGGTAAAAATCCTAATGATGGTTAACAGGCCATGGGAAGTGATGATTCATAGGTTAACAGGCTATGGGAAGTGATGATTCATAGGTTAACAGGCCTAGAATATGAATCCATTATGTATATCAAGAAAATTACAAAGATTCATGATTCGTGTCGGCTTCTAGACATGGAAGAGGATAGGAATAGGGGATACCTCTATGATGTAACCGATTAGTGTTATTTTTTGTACAATGAGGATTATTGTACATTAATCTTAGACATTTATGTAATTTTTGGTATAATATCCATGTCTTGCACCATAGTTAGTATTTTGTTTTAAAACTGGTCAAGTATATGAATTATGCCTTTAGGAACTTATGATTATGTCAGTACCAAATAAATACTTGTGCGATATTATTCTAGGTATATATTATACAGGGCATTACAATATATTATTGAAATTGATAATTTTTCTAAGATTAAAAAGCTCATTACACTTCCTTCTGCTATCCAACAAAAATAATTTTTTTAAGGCTTTCCATGATCTTGAAATTTCCACTAGAGAATTACTTGGATTTTGATTGAAAAAGGACACTACTTTAAAAATTCATGTATTATAAATAATATGGATAACTGTAATATTTTACCAATATAGTAAACATTTATTTTTATTTTGAAATCTATTCTCTATTACCAACAAATTTGAAATTTCGTGATAAATACCTTGGTTCTTAAACAATTTTGTCCGATTTCAACTTATTGAATGATGCGGATGAAAAAAATATTCATTTGGAGACATCAATATATCAAAAAAACTTGATTAATCATATACAAATAGTTTGTATTGTTCTATCCATAAATACTTCTGTTTAAAAAACACAACATAAAAACCACGTCTAAAGGCGATAAGATATAAATAAAAAATAAAAAACTTAAGTTTTTAATGGAAAACAAATTAAAAAGAACAATAAATATAAATCAATAAGATTATAAAACTAAAAGAAAAAATGTATTCAATAAATGAGTGATAGTTTTTGGTCCTAATATATTTATAATATAAAATCACTAAATAAAATAAATAAGCATTTCAAAATGCGGTGAACGTGGATCGAACACGTGACCTTCAGATCTTCAGTCTGACGCTCTCCCAACTGAGCTATCCCCGCTAGTTGTCATCACATTCTACTTAGCAATGATATATGTACCTATGTCATTAATATTTTATTTTCTACTACGGGATAATAGGAAACGATTGAAAAACAATATTAATGTTATTTTCACACAAAAGTTTAGCAAAAATTAGATGTTAATAATAAATATCAAATGCGATTAACGTTGTTTTTGGTGCTGCGTCTTAATCATAACAAATTGTCTCAACCCATAAGTCTCTTTACCCGTAAGCCCCATTATTACCAAACCCTTATTTAAGGACGTGAAGTTTGATTAAATATGAATTAAGGATTTTGATCCGTGAAGTCAAGTTGGAATTTAGCTCGTCAGAGATTGTAATGGAAGTAAGGATAAGTATGAATCTAAGACAGTGATACAAGTTATTGTTATTGTTGATTTGAGGAAATTCGAGGACGAATTTCAATTTAAGTGGGGGAGAGGGTAATACCCATATTTTATTAAATGCTCTAGATCATATTTATTGAGCTTAATCGGTTTCTGGTGTGCTCTGAGAGTTATTTGTTCAGATAATTAGAGCAACTGTTGAGCTTATATTGGATTTATTAATATTATTAGACTAAGATGTTTTATTAATTGGTGCATTATAGACATTTTGGATATTTTATACTAGTTAGTGCTACAAACTAAATGTTATTTCCTATATAACTTTTCATTTGTCTCACTTGTTGTAAAAGATAGAAACAAAGAGAGATAAGTTAGAGAGAAGGAGGAGAAGAAGAGCAAAGAAGAAGAAGAAACCTAGAAGTGGAAAACAAGCTTGGATCATCATATCTTCTTCATCAATCATCTCCTTATCTTCATCTTCATCATTGGAGAAGGTGGCTTCTAGTTAGATGCTCTAAGATATTGAGTTTAGCATTGTAGAACTTACGTTAGAAATTTATAAAAATGATAATTTTTTATAATCAATGTTCTAACAGTTAAAATGTTGAATTAATAGGGTTGTATAGTCGGGTTAGGTGTGTATTGGAACTATTAAAATTGGTATAATGTTCCACTGTGATTTGACAATGTTTCAATGTTTTCTGAGTAAGAAAAATGGTGTGATTTTCAGCTTCTGCACAATGGTTAACCGGTTATAAGGAAATGGTTAACCAGTTAACAGGATATGGTTAACCGGTTAACAGGATATGGTTAACCGGTTAACAGGGTGAATTTTTGCAGTGTAAATTTTGATTAATTAACTTGTTAACCAAATTTGTTTACCCAAAATATAACTCTGACTATCATTTTGCCTCTATGTGATGAACAGTAAAGGCTTGTTAATCGGTTAACCATATCATGTTAACTGGTTAACACTATTATGAAATATTTAAATATTTGAAAACACATAACGTTTGAACCGTAACTCCGTTTTGACCCCCGTTCGAAGCGTTGGAAAGTTATTTCAATGCTCTACATGATAAAATTAGAAAATATTGATTTAGATTTGTGATTAATTAATTTGTGAGAATTTAATGGAAAAACTATTAGAAAATTCATATCTTTTGATTCGTGCATCCGATCGAATCGTTCTTTGTATCGTTGGAGAACTATGACAACGTTCTATCCAATGAAAAAGGAGAATTTAGATATTGATGTGGAATTATTTTATTTATGATATTTGATTGGAAATCATGATTATGTATTTGTGATATGCCATATATATATATATATGCATGCTATCTAAAAATTGTCATTAGACTACTTAATTAAAAATAGTTAAGTAGACTGAGGAAACCTTACTACAAATCAATAGTAGGACCTAGTGTTGTGACTAGGAATTTGAAAGAGAATCTATATGGAGATGCTCGTTCAATCAATGTCGAGCGTGCATCTTTGTCGAGTAATGGTATAGTGGTGAGTGAGACACTATATGGAAAATTTGTGAACGTTTGTGTTAATTTTGTGATAAGGAATATGTGGCCTTGTAATTGTCATATGCAATCACGCTTGTATGTAAAAATGTAATCGGAACTGTTTCCCCTGAGAATTCTATTTCATGAGCTTAGGGCTCCTCTGGAATGTATGCATGATTACTTGCCATGTTTGATTACCGTGGTTTAGTAAGACTGGGGCCTACGGGTAAAAATCCTTATGATGGTTAATAGGCCATAGGAAGTGATGATTCATAGGTTAACAGGCTATGGGAAGTGATGATTCATAGGTTAACATGCCTAGAATATGAATCCATTTTGTATATCAAGTAAATAACAAAGATTCATGATTCGTGTCGGCTTCTAGACATAGAAGAGGATAGGAATAGGGGATACCTCTGTGATGTAACCGATTAGTGTTATTTTTTGTACAATGAGGATTATTGTACATTGATCTTAGACATTTATGTAATTTTTGGTATAATATCCATTTCTTGCACCATAGTTAGTATTTTGTTTTAAAACTGGTCAAGTATATGAATTATGCCTTTAGGAACTTATGATTATGTCAGTACCAAATAAATACTTGTACGATATTATTCTAGGTATATATTATACAGGGCATTACAATATATTATTGAAATTGATAATTTTTCTAAGATTAAAAAGCTCATTACACGTCCTTCTGCTATCCAACAAAAATAATTTTTTTAAGGCTTTCCATGATCTTGAAATTTCCACTAGAGAATTACTTGGCTTTTGATTGAAAAAGGACACTACTTTAAAATTTCATGTATTATAAATAATATGGATAACTGTAATATTTTACCAATATAGTAAACATTTATTTTTATTTTGAAATCTATTCTCTATTACCAACAAATTTGAAATTTCGTGATAAATACCTTGGTTCTTAAACAATATTGTCCGATTTCAACTTATTGAATGATGCGGATGAAAAAAATATTCATTTGGAGACATCAATATATCAAAAAAACTTGATTAATCATATACAAATAGTTTGTATTGTTCTATCCATAAATACTTCTGTTTAAAAAACACAACATAAAAACCACGTCTAAAGGCGATAAGATATAAATAAAAAATAAAAAACTTAAGTTTTTAATGGAAAACAAATTAAAAAGAACAATAAATATAAATCAATAAGATTATAAAAATAAAAGAAAAAATGTATTCAATAAATGAGTGATAGTTTTTGGTCCTAATATATTTATAATATAAAATCACTAAATAAAATAAATAAGCATTTCAAAATGCGGTGAACGTGGATCGAACACGTGACCTTCAGATCTTCAGTCTGACGCTCTCCCAACTGAGCTATCCCCGCTAGTTGTCATCACATTCTACTTAGCAATGATATATGTACCTATGTCATTAATATTTTATTTTCTACTACGGGATAATAGGAAACGATTGAAAAACAATATTAATGTTATTTTCACACAAAAGTTTAGCAAAAATTAGATGTTAATAATAAATATCAAATGCGATTAACGTTGTTTTTGGTGCTGGGTCTTAATCATAACAAATTGTCTGAACCCATAAGTCTCTTTACCCGTAAGCCCCATTATTACCAAACCCTTATTTAAGGACGTGAAGTTTGATTAATTATGAATTAAGGATTTTGATCCGTGAAGTCAAGTTGGAATTTAGCTCGTCAGAGATTGTAATGGAAGTAAGGATAAGTATGAATATAAGACAGTGATACAAGTTATTGTTATTGTTGATTTGAGGAAATTCGAGGACGAATTTCAATTTAAGTGGGGGAGAGGGTAATACCCATATTTTATTAAATGCTCTAGATCATATTTATTGAGCTTAATCGGTTTCTGGTGTGCTCTGAGAGTTATTTGTTCAGATAATTAGAGCAACTGTTGAGCTTATATTGGATTTATTAATATTATTAGACTAAGATGTTTTATTAATTGGTGCATTATAGAAATTTTGGATATTTTATACTAGTTAGTGCTACTAACTAAATGTTATTCCCTATATATATTTTCATTTGTCTCACTTGTTGTAAAAGATAGAAACAAAGAGAGATAAGTTAGAGAGAAGGAGGAGGAGAAGAGCAAAGAAGAAGAAGAAACCTAGAAGTGGAAAACAAGCTTGGATCATCATATCTTCTTCATCAATCATCTCCTTATCTTCATCTCCATCATTGGAGAAGGTGGCTTCTAGTTAGATGCTCTAAGATATTGAGTTTAGCATTGTAGAACTTACGTTAGAAATTTATAAAAATGATAATTTTTTATAATCAATGTTCTAACAGTTAAAATGTTGAATTAATAGGGTTGTATAGTCGGGTTAGGTGTGTATTGGAACTATTAAAATTGGTATAATGTTCCACTGTGATTTGACAATGTTTCAATGTTTTCTGAGTAAGAAAAATGGTGTGATTTTCAGCTTCTGCACAATGGTTAACCGGTTATAAGGAAATGGTTAACCAGTTAACAGGATATGGTTAACCGGTTAACAGGATATGGTTAACCGGTTAACAGGGTGAATTTTTGCAGTGTAAATTTTGATTAATTAACTTGTTAACCAAATTTGTTTACCCAAAATATAACTCTGACTATCATTTTGCCTCTATGTGATGAACAGTAAAGGCTTGTTAATCGGTTAACCATATCATGTTAACTGGTTAACACTATTATGAAATATTTAAATATTTGAAAACACATAACGTTTGAACCGTAACTCCGTTTTGACCCCCGTTCGAAGCGTTGGAAAGTTATTTCAATGCTCTACATGATAAAATTAGAAAATATTGATTTAGATTTGTGATTAATTAATTTGTGAGAATTTAATGGAAAAACTATTAGAAAATTCATATCTTTTGATTCGTGCATCCGATCGAAGCGTTCTTTGTATCGTTGGAGAACTATGACAACGTTCTATCCAATGAAAAAGGAGAATTTAGATATTGATGTGGAATTATTTTATTTATGATATTTGATTGGAAATCATGATTATGTATTTGTGATATGCCATATATATATATATATGCATGCTATCTAAAAATTGTCATTAGACTACTTAATTAAAAATAGTTAAGTAGACTGAGGAAACCTTACTACAAATCAATAGTAGGACCTAGTGTTGTGACTAGGAATTTGAAAGAGAATCTATATGGAGATGCTCGTTCAATCAATGTCGAGCGTGCATCTTTGTCGAGTAATGGTATAGTGGTGAGTGAGACACTATATGGAACATCTGTGAACCTTTGTGTTAATTTTGTGATAAGGAATATGTGGCCTTGTAATTGTCATATGCAATCACGCTTGTATGTAAAAACGTAATCGGAACTGTTTCCCCTGAGAATTCTATTTCATGAGCTTAGGGCTCCTCTGGAATGTATGCATGATTACTTGCCATGTTTGATTACCGTGGTTTAGTAAGACTGGGGCCTACGGGTAATAATCCTTATGATGGTTAACAGGCCATGGGAAGTGATGATTCATAGGTTAACAGGCTATGGGAAGTGATGATTCATAGGTTAACAGGCCTAGAATATGAATCCATTTTGTATATCAAGTAAATAACAAAGATTCATGATTCGTGTCGGCTTCTAGACATAGAAGAGGATAGGAATAGGGGATACCTCTGTGATGTAACTGATTAGTGTTATTTTTTGTATAATGAGGATTATTGTACATTGATCTTAGACATTTATGTAATTTTTGGTATAATATCCATGTCTTGCACCATAGTTAGTATTTTGTTTTAAAACTGGTCAAGTATATGAATTATGCCTTTAGGAACTTATGATTATGTCAGTACCAAATAAATACTTGTGCGATATTATTCTAGGTATATATTATACAGGGCATTACAATATATTATTGAAATTGATAATTTTTCTAAGATTAAAAAGCTCATTACACGTCCTTCTGCTATCCAACAAAAATAATTTTTTTAAGGCTTTCCATGATCTTGAAATTTCCACTAGAGAATTACTTGGCTTTTGATTGAAAAAGGACACTACTTTAAAATTTCATGTATTATAAATAATATGGATAACTGTAATATTTTACCAATATAGTAAACATTTATTTTTATTTTGAAATCTATTCTCTATTACCAACAAATTTGAAATTTCGTGATAAATACCTTGGTTCTTAAACAATATTGTCCGATTTCAACTTATTGAATGATGCGGATGAAAAAAATATTCATTTGGAGACATCAATATATCAAAAAAACTTGATTAATCATATACAAATAGTTTGTATTGTTCTATCCATAAATACTTCTGTTTAAAAAACACAACATAAAAACCACGTCTAAAGGCGATAAGATATAAATAAAAAATAAAAAACTTAAGTTTTTAATGGAAAACAAATTAAAAAGAACAATAAATATAAATCAATAAGATTATAAAACTAAAAGAAAAAATGTATTCAATAAATGAGTGATAGTTTTTGGTCCTAATATATTTATAATATAAAATCACTAAATAAAATAAATAAGCATTTCAAAATGCGGTGAACGTGGATCGAACACCTGACCTTCAGATCTTCAGTCTGACGCTCTCCCAACTGAGCTATCCCCGCTAGTTGTCATCACATTCTACTTAGCAATGATATATGTACCTATGTCATTAATATTTTATTTTCTACTACGGGATAATAGGAAACGATTGAAAAACAATATTAATGTTATTTTCACACAAAAGTTTAGCAAAAATTAGATGTTAATAATAAATATCAAATGCGATTAACGTTGTTTTTGGTGCTGGGTCTTAATCATAACAAATTGTCTGAACCCATAAGTCTCTTTACCCGTAAGCCCCATTATTACCAAACCCTTATTTAAGGACGTGAAGTTTGATTAATTATGAATTAAGGATTTTGATCCGTGAAGTCAAGTTGGAATTTAGCTCGTCAGAGATTGTAATGGAAGTAAGGATAAGTATGAATATAAGACAGTGATACAAGTTATTGTTATTGTTGATTTGAGGAAATTCGAGGACGAATTTCAATTTAAGTGGGGGAGAGGGTAATACCCATATTTTATTAAATGCTCTAGATCATATTTATTGAGCTTAATCGGTTTCTGGTGTGCTCTGAGAGTTATTTGTTCAGATAATTAGAGCAACTGTTGAGCTTATATTGGATTTATTAATATTATTAGACTAAGATGTTTTATTAATTGGTGCATTATAGAAATTTTGGATATTTTATACTAGTTAGTGCTACTAACTAAATGTTATTCCCTATATATATTTTCATTTGTCTCACTTGTTGTAAAAGATAGAAACAAAGAGAGATAAGTTAGAGAGAAGGAGGAGGAGAAGAGCAAAGAAGAAGAAGAAACCTAGAAGTGGAAAACAAGCTTGGATCATCATATCTTCTTCATCAATCATCTCCTTATCTTCATCTCCATCATTGGAGAAGGTGGCTTCTAGTTAGATGCTCTAAGATATTGAGTTTAGCATTGTAGAACTTACGTTAGAAATTTATAAAAATGATAATTTTTTATAATCAATGTTCTAACAGTTAAAATGTTGAATTAATAGGGTTGTATAGTCGGGTTAGGTGTGTATTGGAACTATTAAAATTGGTATAATGTTCCACTGTGATTTGACAATGTTTCAATGTTTTCTGAGTAAGAAAAATGGTGTGATTTTCAGCTTCTGCACAATGGTTAACCGGTTATAAGGAAATGGTTAACCAGTTAACAGGATATGGTTAACCGGTTAACAGGATATGGTTAACCGGTTAACAGGGTGAATTTTTGCAGTGTAAATTTTGATTAATTAACTTGTTAACCAAATTTGTTTACCCAAAATATAACTCTGACTATCATTTTGCCTCTATGTGATGAACAGTAAAGGCTTGTTAATCGGTTAACCATATCATGTTAACTGGTTAACACTATTATGAAATATTTAAATATTTGAAAACACATAACGTTTGAACCGTAACTCCGTTTTGACCCCCGTTCGAAGCGTTGGAAAGTTATTTCAATGCTCTACATGATAAAATTAGAAAATATTGATTTAGATTTGTGATTAATTAATTTGTGAGAATTTAATGGAAAAACTATTAGAAAATTCATATCTTTTGATTCGTGCATCCGATCGAAGCGTTCTTTGTATCGTTGGAGAACTATGACAACGTTCTATCCAATGAAAAAGGAGAATTTAGATATTGATGTGGAATTATTTTATTTATGATATTTGATTGGAAATCATGATTATGTATTTGTGATATGCCATATATATATATATATGCATGCTATCTAAAAATTGTCATTAGACTACTTAATTAAAAATAGTTAAGTAGACTGAGGAAACCTTACTACAAATCAATAGTAGGACCTAGTGTTGTGACTAGGAATTTGAAAGAGAATCTATATGGAGATGCTCGTTCAATCAATGTCGAGCGTGCATCTTTGTCGAGTAATGGTATAGTGGTGAGTGAGACACTATATGGAACATCTGTGAACCTTTGTGTTAATTTTGTGATAAGGAATATGTGGCCTTGTAATTGTCATATGCAATCACGCTTGTATGTAAAAACGTAATCGGAACTGTTTCCCCTGAGAATTCTATTTCATGAGCTTAGGGCTCCTCTGGAATGTATGCATGATTACTTGCCATGTTTGATTACCGTGGTTTAGTAAGACTGGGGCCTACGGGTAATAATCCTTATGATGGTTAACAGGCCATGGGAAGTGATGATTCATAGGTTAACAGGCTATGGGAAGTGATGATTCATAGGTTAACAGGCCTAGAATATGAATCCATTTTGTATATCAAGTAAATAACAAAGATTCATGATTCGTGTCGGCTTCTAGACATAGAAGAGGATAGGAATAGGGGATACCTCTGTGATGTAACTGATTAGTGTTATTTTTTGTACAATGAGGATTATTGTACATTGATCTTAGACATTTATGTAATTTTTGGTATAATATCCATGTCTTGCACCATAGTTAGTATTTTGTTTTAAAACTGGTCAAGTATATGAATTATGCCTTTAGGAACTTATGATTATGTCAGTACCAAATAAATACTTGTGCGATATTATTCTAGGTATATATTATACAGGGCATTACAATATATTATTGAAATTGATAATTTTTCTAAGATTAAAAAGCTCATTACACGTCCTTCTGCTATCCAACAAAAATAATTTTTTTAAGGCTTTCCATGATCTTGAAATTTCCACTAGAGAATTACTTGGCTTTTGATTGAAAAAGGACACTACTTTAAAATTTCATGTATTATAAATAATATGGATAACTGTAATATTTTACCAATATAGTAAACATTTATTTTTATTTTGAAATCTATTCTCTATTACCAACAAATTTGAAATTTCGTGATAAATACCTTGGTTCTTAAACAATATTGTCCGATTTCAACTTATTGAATGATGCGGATGAAAAAAATATTCATTTGGAGACATCAATATATCAAAAAAACTTGATTAATCATATACAAATAGTTTGTATTGTTCTATCCATAAATACTTCTGTTTAAAAAACACAACATAAAAACCACGTCTAAAGGCGATAAGATATAAATAAAAAATAAAAAACTTAAGTTTTTAATGGAAAACAAATTAAAAAGAACAATAAATATAAATCAATAAGATTATAAAACTAAAAGAAAAAATGTATTCAATAAATGAGTGATAGTTTTTGGTCCTAATATATTTATAATAAAAAATCACTAAATAAAATAAATAAGCATTTCAAAATGCGGTGAACGTGGATCGAACACGTGACCTTCAGATCTTCAGTCTGACGCTCTCCCAACTGAGCTATCCCCGCTAGTTGTCATCACATTCTACTTAGCAATGATATATGTACCTATGTCATTAATATTTTATTTTCTACTACGGGATAATAGGAAACGATTGAAAAACAATATTAATGTTATTTTCACACAAAAGTTTAGCAAAAATTAGATGTTAATAATAAATATCAAATGCGATTAACGTTGTTTTTGGTGCTGGGTCTTAATCATAACAAATTGTCTGAACCCATAAGTCTCTTTACCCGTAAGCCCCATTATTACCAAACCCTTATTTAAGGACGTGAAGTTTGATTAATTATGAATTAAGGATTTTGATCCGTGAAGTCAAGTTGGAAATTAGCTCGTCAGAGATTGTAATGGAAGTAAGGATAAGTATGAATCTAAGACAGTGATACAAGTTATTGTTATTGTTGATTTGAGGAAATTCGAGGACGAATTTCAATTTAAGTGGGGGAGAGGGTAATACCCATATTTTATTAAATGCTCTAGATCATATTTATTGAGCTTAATCGGTTTCTGGTGTGCTCTGAGTTATTTGTTCAGATAATTAGAGCAACTGTTGAGCTTATATTGGATTTATTAATATTATTAGACTAAGATGTTTTATTAATTGGTGCATTATAGACATTTTGGATATTTTATACTAGTTAGTGCTACTAACTAAATGTTATTTCCTATATATCTTTTCATTTGTCTCACTTGTTGTAAAAGATAGAAACAAAGAGAGATAAGTTAGAGAGAAGGAGGAGGAGAAGAGCAAAGAAGAAGAAGAAACCTAGAAGTGGAAAACAAGCTTGGATCATCATATCTTCTTCATCAATCATCTCCTTATCTTCATCTCCATCATTGGAGAAGGTGGCTTCTAGTTAGATGCTATAAGATATTGAGTTTAGCATTGTAGAACTTATGTTAGAAATTTATAAAAATGATAATTTTTTATAATCAATGTTCTAACAGTTAAAATGTTGAATTAATAGGGTTGTATAGTCGGGTTAGGTGTGTATTGGAACTATTAAAATTGGTATAATGTTCCACTGTGATTTGACAATGTTTCAATGTTTTCTGAGTAAGAAAAATGGTGTGATTTTCAGCTTCTGCACAATGGTTAACCGGTTATAAGGAAATGGTTAACCAGTTAACAGGATATGGTTAACCGGTTAACAGGATATGGTTAACCGGTTAACAGGGTGAATTTTTGCAGTGTAAATTTTGATTAATTAACTTGTTAACCAAATTTGTTTACCCAAAATATAACTCTGACTATCATTTTGCCTCTATGTGATGAACAGTAAAGGCTTGTTAATCGGTTAACCATATAATGTTAACTGGTTAACACTATTATGAAATATTTAAATATTTGAAAACACATAACGTTTGAACCGTAACTCCGTTTTGACCCCCGTTCGAAGCGTTGGAAAGTTATTTCAATGCTCTACATGATAAAATTAGAAAATATTGATTTAGATTTGTGATTAATTAATTTGTAAGAATTTAATGGAAAAACTATTAGAAAATTCATATCTTTTGATTCGTGCATCCGATCGAAGCGTTCTTTGTATCGTTGGAGAACTATGACAACGTTCTATCCAATGAAAAAGGAGAATTTAGATATTGATGTGGAATTATTTTATTTATGATATTTGATTGGAAATCATGATTATGTATTTGTGATATGCCATATATATATATATATGCATGCTATCTAAAAATTGTCATTAGACTACTTAATTAAAAATAGTTAAGTAGACTGAGGAAACCTTACTACAAATCAATAGTAGGACCTAGTGTTGTGACTAGGAATTTGAAAGAGAATCTAGATGGAGATGCTCATTCAATCAATGTCGAGCGTGCATCTTTGTCGAGTAATGGTATAGTGGTGAGTGAGACACTATATGGAACATCTGTGAACCTTTGTGTTAATTTTGTGATAAGGAATATGTGGCCTTGTAATTGTCATATGCAATCACGCTTGTATGTAAAAACGTAATCGGAACTGTTTCCCCTGAGAATTCTATTTCATGAGCTTAGGGCTCCTCTGGAATGTATGCATGATTACTTGCCATGTTTGATTACCGTGGTTTAGTAAGACTGGGGCCTACGGGTAAAAATCCTTATGATGGTTAACAGGCCATGGGAAGTGATGATTCATAGGTTAACAGGCTATGGGAAGTGATGATTCATAGGTTAACAGGCCTAGAATATGAATCCATTTTGTATATCAAGTAAATAACAAAGATTCATGATTCGTGTCGGCTTCTAGACATAGAAGAGGATAGGAATAGGGGATACCTCTGTGATGTAACTGATTAGTGTTATTTTTTGTACAATGAGGATTATATTACATTGATCTTAGACATTTATGTAATTTTTGGTATAATATCCATGTCTTGCACCATAGTTAGTATTTTGTTTTAAAACTGGTCAAGTATATGAATTATGCCTTTAGGAACTTATGATTATGTCAGTACCAAATAAATACTTGTGCGATATTATTCTAGGTATATATTATACAGGGCATTACAATATATTATTGAAATTGATAATTTTTCTAAGATTAAAAAGCTCATTACACGTCCTTCTGCTATCCAACAAAAATAATTTTTTTAAGGCTTTCCATGATCTTGAAATTTCCACTAGAGAATTACTTGGCTTTTGATTGAAAAAGGACACTACTTTAAAATTTCATGTATTATAAATAATATGGATAACTGTAATATTTTACTAATATAGTAAACATTTATTTTTATTTTGAAATCTATTCTCTATTACCAACAAATTTGAAATTTCGTGATAAATACCTTGGTTCTTAAACAATATTGTCCGATTTCAACTTATTGAATGATGCGGATGAAAAAAATATTCATTTGGAGACATCAATATATCAAAAAAACTTGATTAATCATATACAAATAGTTTGTATTGTTCTATCCATAAATACTTCTGTTTAAAAAACACAACATAAAAACCACGTCTAAAGGCGATAAGATATAAATAAAAAATAAAAAACTTAAGTTTTTAATGGAAAACAAATTAAAAAGAACAATAAATATAAATCAATAAGATTATAAAACTAAAAGAAAAAATGTATTCAATAAATGAGTGATAGTTTTTGGTCCTAATATATTTATAATAAAAAATCACTAAATAAAATAAATAAGCATTTCAAAATGCGGTGAACGTGGATTGAACACGTGACCTTCAGATCTTCAGTCTGACGCTCTCCCAACTGAGCTATCCCCGCTAGTTGTCATCACATTCTACTTAGCAATGATATATGTACCTATGTCATTAATATTTTATTTTCTACTACGGGATAATAGGAAACGATTGAAAAACAATATTAATGTTATTTTCACACAAAAGTTTAGCAAAAATTAGATGTTAATAATAAATATCAAATGCGATTAACGTTGTTTTTGGTGCTGGGTCTTAATCATAACAAATTGTCTGAACCCATAAGTCTCTTTACCCGTAAGCCCCATTATTACCAAACCCTTATTTAAGGACGTGAAGTTTGATTAATTATGAATTAAGGATTTTGATCCGTGAAGTCAAGTTGGAAATTAGCTCGTCAGAGATTGTAATGGAAGTAAGGATAAGTATGAATCTAAGACAGTGATACAAGTTATTGTTATTGTTGATTTGAGGAAATTCGAGGACGAATTTCAATTTAAGTGGGGGAGAGGGTAATACCCATATTTTATTAAATGCTCTAGATCATATTTATTGAGCTTAATCGGTTTCTGGTGTGCTCTGAGAGTTATTTGTTCAGATAATTAGAGCAACTGTTGAGCTTATATTGGATTTATTAATATTATTAGACTAAGATGTTTTATTAATTGGTGCATTATAGACATTTTGGATATTTTATACTAGTTAGTGCTACTAACTAAATGTTATTTCCTATATATCTTTTCATTTGTCTCACTTGTTGTAAAAGATAGAAACAAAGAGAGATAAGTTAGAGAGAAGGAGGAGAAGAAGAGCAAAGAAGAAGAAGAAACCTAGAAGTGGAAAACAAGCTTGGATCATTATATCTTCTTCATCAATCATCTCCTTATCATCATCTCCATCATTGGAGAAGGTGGCTTCTAGTTAGATGCTCTAAGATATTGAGTTTAGCATTGTAGAACTTACGTTAGAAATTTATAAAAATGATAATTTTTTATAATCAATGTTCTAACAGTTAAAATGTTGAATTAATAGGGTTGTATAGTCGGGTTAGGTGTGTATTGGAACTATTAAAATTGGTATAATGTTCCACTGTGATTTGACAATGTTTCAATGTTTTCTGAGTAAGAAAAATGGTGTGATTTTCAGCTTCTGCACAATGGTTAACCGGTTATAAGGAAATGGTTAACCAGTTAACAGGATATGGTTAACCGGTTAACAGGATATGGTTAACCGGTTAACAGGGTGAATTTTTGCAGTGTAAATTTTGATTAATTAACTTGTTAACCAAATTTGTTTACCCAAAATATAACTCTGACTATCATTTTGCCTCTATGTGATGAACAGTAAAGGCTTGTTAATCGGTTAACCATATCATGTTAACTGGTTAACACTATTATGAAATATTTAAATATTTGAAAACACATAACGTTTGAACCGTAACTCCGTTTTGACCCCCGTTCGAAGCGTTGGAAAGTTATTTCAATGCTCTACATGATAAAATTAGAAAATATTGATTTAGATTTGTGATTAATTAATTAGTGAGAATTTAATGGAAAAACTATTAGAAAATTCATATCTTTTGATTCGTGCATCCGATCGAAGCGTTCTTTGTATCGTTGGAGAACTATGACAACGTTCTATCCAATGAAAAAGGAGAATTTAGATATTGATGTGGAATTATTTTATTTATGATATTTGATTGGAAATCATGATTATGTATTTGTGATATGCCATATATATATATGCATGCTATCTAAAAATTGTCATTAGACTACTTAATTAAAAATAGTTAAGTAGACTGAGGAAACCTTACTACAAATCAATAGTAGGACCTAGTGTTGTGACTAGGAATTTGAAAGAGAATCTAGATGGAGATGCTCGTTCAATCAATGTCGAGCGTGCATCTTTGTCGAGTAATGGTATAGTGGTGAGTGAGACACTATATGGAACATCTGTGAACCTTTGTGTTAATTTTGTGATAAGGAATATGTGGCCTTATAATTGTCATATGCAATCACGCTTGTATGTAAAAACGTAATCGGAACTGTTTCCCCTGAGAATTCTATTTCATGAGCTTAGGGCTCCTCTGGAATGTATGCATGATTACTTGCCATGTTTGATTACCGTGGTTTAGTAAGACTGGGGCCTACGGGTAAAAATCCTTATGATGGTTAACAGGCCATGGGAAGTGATGATTCATAGGTTAACAGGCTATGGGAAGTGATGATTCATAGGTTAACAGGCCTAGAATATGAATCCATTTTGTATATCAAGTAAATAACAAAGATTCATGATTCGTGTCGGCTTCTAGACATAGAAGAGGATAGGAATAGGGGATACCTCTGTGGTGTAACTGATTAGTGTTATTTTTTGTACAATGAGGATTATATTACATTGATCTTAGACATTTATGTAATTTTTGGTATAATATCCATGTCTTGCACCATAGTTAGTATTTTGTTTTAAAACTGGTCAAGTATATGAATTATGCCTTTAGGAACTTATGATTATGTCAGTACCAAATAAATACTTGTGCGATATTATTCTAGGTATATATTATACAGGGCATTACAATATATTATTGAAATTGATAATTTTTCTAAGATTAAAAAGCTCATTACACGTCCTTCTGCTATCCAACAAAAATAATTTTTTTAAGGCTTTCCATGATCTTGAAATTTCCACTAGAGAATTACTTGGCTTTTGATTGAAAAAGGACACTACTTTAAAATTTCATGTATTATAAATAATATGGATAACTGTAATATTTTACCAATATAGTAAACATTTATTTTTATTTTGAAATCTATTCTCTATTACCAACAAATTTGAAATTTCGTGATAAATACCTTGGTTCTTAAACAATTTTGTCCGATTTCAACTTATTGAATGATGCGGATGAAAAAAATATTCATTTGGAGACATCAATATATCAAAAAAACTTGATTAATCATATACAAATAGTTTGTATTGTTCTATCCATAAATACTTCTGTTTAAAAAACACAACATAAAAACCACGTCTAAAGGCGATAAGATATAAATAAAAAATAAAAAACTTAAGTTTTTAATGGAAAACAAATTAAAAAGAACAATAAATATAAATCAATAAGATTATAAAACTAAAAGAAAAAATGTATTCAATAAATGAGTGATAGTTTTTGGTCCTAATATATTTATAATAAAAAATCACTAAATAAAATAAATAAGCATTTCAAAATGCGGTGAACGTGGATCGAACACGTGACCTTCAGATCTTCAGTCTGACGCTCTCCCAACTGAGCTATCCCCGCTAGTTGTCATCACATTCTACTTAGCAATGATATATGTACCTATGTCATTAATATTTTATTTTCTACTACGGGATAATAGGAAACGATTGAAAAACAATATTAATGTTATTTTCACACAAAAGTTTAGCAAAAATTAGATGTTAATAATAAATATCAAATGCGATTAACGTTGTTTTTGGTGCTGGGTCTTAATCATAACAAATTGTCTGAACCCATAAGTCTCTTTACCCGTAAGCCCCATTATTACCAAACCCTTATTTAAGGACGTGAAGTTTGATTAATTATGAATTAAGGATTTTGATCCGTGAAGTCAAGTTGGAAATTAGCTCGTCAGAGATTGTAATGGAAGTAAGGATAAGTATGAATCTAAGACAGTGATACAAGTTATTGTTATTGTTGATTTGAGGAAATTCGAGGACGAATTTCAATTTAAGTGGGGGAGAGGGTAATACCCATATTTTATTAAATGCTCTAGATCATATTTATTGAGCTTAATCGGTTTCTGGTGTGCTCTGAGAGTTATTTGTTCAGATAATTAGAGCAACTGTTGAGCTTATATTGGATTTATTAATATTATTAGACTAAGATGTTTTATTAATTGGTGCATTATAGACATTTTGGATATTTTATACTAGTTAGTGCTACTAACTAAATGTTATTTCCTATATATCTTTTCATTTGTCTCACTTGTTGTAAAAGATAGAAACAAAGAGAGATAAGTTAGAGAGAAGGAGGAGAAGAAGAGCAAAGAAGAAGAAGAAACCTAGAAGTGGAAAACAAGCTTGGATCATTATATCTTCTTCATCAATCATCTCCTTATCATCATCTCCATCATTGGAGAAGGTGGCTTCTAGTTAGATGCTCTAAGATATTGAGTTTAGCATTGTAGAACTTACGTTAGAAATTTATAAAAATGATAATTTTTTATAATCAATGTTCTAACAGTTAAAATGTTGAATTAATAGGGTTGTATAGTCGGGTTAGGTGTGTATTGGAACTATTAAAATTGGTATAATGTTCCACTGTGATTTGACAATGTTTCAATGTTTTCTGAGTAAGAAAAATGGTGTGATTTTCAGCTTCTGCACAATGGTTAACCGGTTATAAGGAAATGGTTAACCAGTTAACAGGATATGGTTAACCGGTTAACAGGATATGGTTAACCGGTTAACAGGGTGAATTTTTGCAGTGTAAATTTTGATTAATTAACTTGTTAACCAAATTTGTTTACCCAAAATATAACTCTGACTATCATTTTGCCTCTATGTGATGAACAGTAAAGGCTTGTTAATCGGTTAACCATATCATGTTAACTGGTTAACACTATTATGAAATATTTAAATATTTGAAAACACATAACGTTTGAACCGTAACTCCGTTTTGACCCCCGTTCGAAGCGTTGGAAAGTTATTTCAATGCTCTACATGATAAAATTAGAAAATATTGATTTAGATTTGTGATTAATTAATTTGTGAGAATTTAATGGAAAAACTATTAGAAAATTCATATCTTTTGATTCGTGCATCCGATCGAAGCGTTCTTTGTATCGTTGGAGAACTATGACAACGTTCTATCCAATGAAAAAGGAGAATTTAGATATTGATGTGGAATTATTTTATTTATGATATTTGATTGGAAATCATGATTATGTATTTGTGATATGCCATATATATATATATGCATGCTATCTAAAAATTGTCATTAGACTACTTAATTAAAAATAGTTAAGTAGACTGAGGAAACCTTACTACAAATCAATAGTAGGACCTAGTGTTGTGACTAGGAATTTGAAAGAGAATCTAGATGGAGATGCTCGTTCAATCAATGTCGAGCGTGCATCTTTGTCGAGTAATGGTATAGTGGTGAGTGAGACACTATATGGAACATCTGTGAACCTTTGTGTTAATTTTGTGATAAGGAATATGTGGCCTTGTAATTGTCATATGCAATCACGCTTGTATGTAAAAACGTAATCGAAACTGTTTCCCCTGAGAATTCTATTTCATGAGCTTAGGGCTCCTCTGGAATGTATGCATGATTACTTGCCATGTTTGATTACCGTGGTTTAGTAAGACTGGGGCCTACGGGTAAAAATCCTTATGATGGTTAACAGGCCATGGGAAGTGATGATTCATAGGTTAACAGGCTATGGGAAGTGATGATTCATAGGTTAACAGGCCTAGAATATGAATCCATTTTGTATATCAAGTAAATAACAAAGATTCATGATTCGTGTCGGCTTCTAGACATAGAAGAGGATAGGAATAGGGGATACCTCTGTGGTGTAACTGATTAGTGTTATTTTTTGTACAATGAGGATTATATTACATTGATCTTAGACATTTATGTAATTTTTGGTATAATATCCATGTCTTGCACCATAGTTAGTATTTTGTTTTAAAACTGGTCAAGTATATGAATTATGCCTTTAGGAACTTATGATTATGTCAGTACCAAATAAATACTTGTGCGATATTATTCTAGGTATATATTATACAGGGCATTACAATATATTATTGAAATTGATAATTTTTCTAAGATTAAAAAGCTCATTACACGTCCTTCTGCTATCCAACAAAAATAATTTTTTTAAGGCTTTCCATGATCTTGAAATTTCCACTAGAGAATTACTTGGCTTTTGATTGAAAAAGGACACTACTTTAAAATTTCATGTATTATAAATAATATGGATAACTGTAATATTTTACCAATATAGTAAACATTTATTTTTATTTTGAAATCTATTCTCTATTACCAACAAATTTGAAATTTCGTGATAAATACCTTGGTTCTTAAACAATTTTGTCCGATTTCAACTTATTGAATGATGCGGATGAAAAAAATATTCATTTGGAGACATCAATATATCAAAAAAACTTGATTAATCATATACAAATAGTTTGTATTGTTCTATCCATAAATACTTCTGTTTAAAAAACACAACATAAAAACCACGTCTAAAGGCGATAAGATATAAATAAAAAATAAAAAACTTAAGTTTTTAATGGAAAACAAATTAAAAAGAACAATAAATATAAATCAATAAGATTATAAAACTAAAAGAAAAAATGTATTCAATAAATGAGTGATAGTTTTTGGTCCTAATATATTTATAATATAAAATCACTAAATAAAATAAATAAGCATTTCAAAATGCGGTGAACGTGGATCGAACACATGACCTTCAGATCTTCAGTCTGACGCTCTCCCAACTGAGCTATCCCCGCTAGTTGTCATCACATTCTTCTTAGCAATGATATATGTACCTATGTCATTAATATTTTATTTTCTACTACGGGATAATAGGAAACGATTGAAAAACAATATTAATGTTATTTTCACACAAAAGTTTAGCAAAAATTAGATGTTAATAATAAATATCAAATGCGATTAACGTTGTTTTTGGTGCTGGGTCTTAATCATAACAAATTGTCTCAGCCCATAAGTCTCTTTACCCGTAAGCCCCATTATTACCAAACCCTTTTTTAAGGACGTGAAGTTTGATTAATTATGAATTAAGGATTTTGATCCGTGAAGTCAAGTTGGAATTTAGCTCGTCAGAGATTGTAATGGAAGTAAGGATAAGTATGAATCTAAGACAGTGATACAAGTTATTGTTATTGTTGATTTGAGGAAATTCGAGGTCGAATTTCAATTTAAGTGGGGGAGAGGGTAATACCCATATTTTATTAAATGCTCTAGATCATATTTATTGAGCTTAATCGGTTTCTGGTGTGCTCTGAGAGTTATTTGTTCAAATAATTAGAGCAACTGTTGAGCTTATATTGGATTTATTAATATTATTAGACTAAGATGTTTTATTAATTGGTGCATTATAGACATTTTGGATATTTTATACTAGTTAGTGCTACAAACTAAATGTTATTTCCTATATAACTTTTCATTTGTCTCACTTGTTGTAAAAGATAGAAACAAAGAGAGATAAGTTAGAGAGAAGGAGGAGAAGAAGAGCAAAGAAGAAGAAGAAACCTAGAAGTGGAAAACAAGCTTGGATCATCATATCTTCTTCATCAATCATCTCCTTATCTTCATCTCCATCATTGGAGAAGGTGGCTTCTAGTTAGATGCTCTAAGATATTGAGTTTAGCATTGTAGAACTTACGTTAGAAATTTATAAAAATGATAATTTTTTATAATCAATGTTCTAACAGTTAAAATGTTGAATTAATAGGGTTGTATAGTCGGGTTAGGTGTGTATTGGAACTATTAAAATTGGTATAATGTTCCACTGTGATTTGACAATGTTTCAATGTTTTCTGAGTAAGAAAAATGGTGTGATTTTCAGCTTCTGCACAATGGTTAACCGGTTATAAGGAAATGGTTAACCAGTTAACAGGATATGGTTAACCGGTTAACAGGATATGGTTAACCGGTTAACAGGGTGAATTTTTGCAGTGTAAATTTTGATTAATTAACTTGTTAACCAAATTTGTTTACCCAAAATATAACTCTGACTATCATTTTGCCTCTATGTGATGAACAGTAAAGGCTTGTTAATCGGTTAACCATATAATGTTAACTGGTTAACACTATTATGAAATATTTAAATATTTGAAAACACATAACGTTTGAACCGTAACTCCGTTTTGACCCCCGTTCGAAGCGTTGGAAAGTTATTTCAATGCTCTACATGATAAAATTAGAAAATATTGATTTAGATTTGTGATTAATTAATTTGTGAGAATTTAATGGAAAAACTATTAGAAAATTCATATCTTTTGATTCGTGCATCCGATCGAAGCGTTCTTTGTATCGTTGGAGAACTATGACAACGTTCTATCCAATGAAAAAGGAGAATTTAGATATTGATGTGGAATTATTTTATTTATGATATTTGATTGGAAATCATGATTATGTATTTGTGATATGCCATATATATATATATGCATGCTATCTAAAAATTGTCATTAGACTACTTAATTAAAAATAGTTAAGTAGACTGAGGAAACCTTACTACAAATCAATAGTAGCACCTAGTGTTGTGACTAGGAATTTGAAAGAGAATCTAGATGGAGATGCTCGTTCAATCAATGTCGAGCGTGCATCTTTGTCGAGTAATGGTATAGTGGTGAGTGAGACACTATATGGAACATCTGTGAACCTTTGTGTTAATTTTGTGATAAGGAATATGTGGCCTTGTAATTGTCATATGCAATCACGCTTGTATGTAAAAACGTAATCGAAACTGTTTCCCCTGAGAATTCTATTTCATGAGCTTAGGGCTCCTCTGGAATGTATGCATGATTACTTGCCATGTTTGATTACCGTGGTTTAGTAAGACTGGGGCCTACGGGTAAAAATCCTTATGATGGTTAACAGGCCATGGGAAGTGATGATTCATAGGTTAACAGGCTATGGGAAGTGATGATTCATAGGTTAACAGGCCTAGAATATGAATCCATTTTGTATATCAAGTAAATAACAAAGATTCATGATTCGTGTCGGCTTCTAGACATAGAAGAGGATAGGAATAGGGGATACCTCTGTGGTGTAACTGATTAGTGTTATTTTTTGTACAATGAGGATTATATTACATTGATCTTAGACATTTATGTAATTTTTGGTATAATATCCATGTCTTGCACCATAGTTAGTATTTTGTTTTAAAACTGGTCAAGTATATGAATTATGCCTTTAGGAACTTATGATTATGTCAGTACCAAATAAATACTTGTGCGATATTATTCTAGGTATATATTATACAGGGCATTACAATATATTATTGAAATTGATAATTTTTCTAAGATTAAAAAGCTCATTACACGTCCTTCTGCTATCCAACAAAAATAATTTTTTTAAGGCTTTCCATGATCTTGAAATTTCCACTAGAGAATTACTTGGCTTTTGATTGAAAAAGGACACTACTTTAAAATTTCATGTATTATAAATAATATGGATAACTGTAATATTTTACCAATATAGTAAACATTTATTTTTATTTTGAAATCTATTCTCTATTACCAACAAATTTGAAATTTCGTGATAAATACCTTGGTTCTTAAACAATTTTGTCCGATTTCAACTTATTGAATGATGCGGATGAAAAAAATATTCATTTGGAGACATCAATATATCAAAAAAACTTGATTAATCATATACAAATAGTTTGTATTGTTCTATCCATAAATACTTCTGTTTAAAAAACACAACATAAAAACCACGTCTAAAGGCGATAAGATATAAATAAAAAATAAAAAACTTAAGTTTTTAATGGAAAACAAATTAAAAAGAACAATAAATATAAATCAATAAGATTATAAAACTAAAAGAAAAAATGTATTCAATAAATGAGTGATAGTTTTTGGTCCTAATATATTTATAATATAAAATCACTAAATAAAATAAATAAGCATTTCAAAATGCGGTGAACGTGGATCGAACACATGACCTTCAGATCTTCAGTCTGACGCTCTCCCAACTGAGCTATCCCCGCTAGTTGTCATCACATTCTTCTTAGCAATGATATATGTACCTATGTCATTAATATTTTATTTTCTACTACGGGATAATAGGAAACGATTGAAAAACAATATTAATGTTATTTTCACACAAAAGTTTAGCAAAAATTAGATGTTAATAATAAATATCAAATGCGATTAACGTTGTTTTTGGTGCTGGGTCTTAATCATAACAAATTGTCTCAGCCCATAAGTCTCTTTACCCGTAAGCCCCATTATTACCAAACCCTTTTTTAAGGACGTGAAGTTTGATTAATTATGAATTAAGGATTTTGATCCGTGAAGTCAAGTTGGAATTTAGCTCGTCAGAGATTGTAATGGAAGTAAGGATAAGTATGAATCTAAGACAGTGATACAAGTTATTGTTATTGTTGATTTGAGGAAATTCGAGGTCGAATTTCAATTTAAGTGGGGGAGAGGGTAATACCCATATTTTATTAAATGCTCTAGATCATATTTATTGAGCTTAATCGGTTTCTGGTGTGCTCTGAGAGTTATTTGTTCAAATAATTAGAGCAACTGTTGAGCTTATATTGGATTTATTAATATTATTAGACTAAGATGTTTTATTAATTGGTGCATTATAGACATTTTGGATATTTTATACTAGTTAGTGCTACAAACTAAATGTTATTTCCTATATAACTTTTCATTTGTCTCACTTGTTGTAAAAGATAGAAACAAAGAGAGATAAGTTAGAGAGAAGGAGGAGAAGAAGAGCAAAGAAGAAGAAGAAACCTAGAAGTGGAAAACAAGCTTGGATCATCATATCTTCTTCATCAATCATCTCCTTATCTTCATCTCCATCATTGGAGAAGGTGGCTTCTAGTTAGATGCTCTAAGATATTGAGTTTAGCATTGTAGAACTTACGTTAGAAATTTATAAAAATGATAATTTTTTATAATCAATGTTCTAACAGTTAAAATGTTGAATTAATAGGGTTGTATAGTCGGGTTAGGTGTGTATTGGAACTATTAAAATTGGTATAATGTTCCACTGTGATTTGACAATGTTTCAATGTTTTCTGAGTAAGAAAAATGGTGTGATTTTCAGCTTCTGCACAATGGTTAACCGGTTATAAGGAAATGGTTAACCAGTTAACAGGATATGGTTAACCGGTTAACAGGATATGGTTAACCGGTTAACAGGGTGAATTTTTGCAGTGTAAATTTTGATTAATTAACTTGTTAACCAAATTTGTTTACCCAAAATATAACTCTGACTATCATTTTGCCTCTATGTGATGAACAGTAAAGGCTTGTTAATCGGTTAACCATATAATGTTAACTGGTTAACACTATTATGAAATATTTAAATATTTGAAAACACATAACGTTTGAACCGTAACTCCGTTTTGACCCCCGTTCGAAGCGTTGGAAAGTTATTTCAATGCTCTACATGATAAAATTAGAAAATATTGATTTAGATTTGTGATTAATTAATTTGTGAGAATTTAATGGAAAAACTATTAGAAAATTCATATCTTTTGATTCGTGCATCCGATCGAAGCGTTCTTTGTATCGTTGGAGAACTATGACAACGTTCTATCCAATGAAAAAGGAGAATTTAGATATTGATGTGGAATTATTTTATTTATGATATTTGATTGGAAATCATGATTATGTATTTGTGATATGCCATATATATATATATGCATGCTATCTAAAAATTGTCATTAGACTACTTAATTAAAAATAGTTAAGTAGACTGAGGAAACCTTACTACAAATCAATAGTAGCACCTAGTGTTGTGACTAGGAATTTGAAAGAGAATCTAGATGGAGATGCTCGTTCAATCAATGTCGAGCGTGCATCTTTGTCGAGTAATGGTATAGTGGTGAGTGAGACACTATATGGAACATCTGTGAACCTTTGTGTTAATTTTGTGATAAGGAATATGTGGCCTTGTAATTGTCATATGCAATCACGCTTGTATGTAAAAACGTAATCGAAACTGTTTCCCCTGAGAATTCTATTTCATGAGCTTAGGGCTCCTCTGGAATGTATGCATGATTACTTGCCATGTTTGATTACCGTGGTTTAGTAAGACTGGGGCCTACGGGTAAAAATCCTTATGATGGTTAACAGGCCATGGGAAGTGATGATTCATAGGTTAACAGGCTATGGGAAGTGATGATTCATAGGTTAACAGGCCTAGAATATGAATCCATTTTGTATATCAAGTAAATAACAAAGATTCATGATTCGTGTCGGCTTCTAGACATAGAAGAGGATAGGAATAGGGGATACCTCTGTGGTGTAACTGATTAGTGTTATTTTTTGTACAATGAGGATTATATTACATTGATCTTAGACATTTATGTAATTTTTGGTATAATATCCATGTCTTGCACCATAGTTAGTATTTTGTTTTAAAACTGGTCAAGTATATGAATTATGCCTTTAGGAACTTATGATTATGTCAGTACCAAATAAATACTTGTGCGATATTATTCTAGGTATATATTATACAGGGCATTACAATATATTATTGAAATTGATAATTTTTCTAAGATTAAAAAGCTCATTACACGTCCTTCTGCTATCCAACAAAAATAATTTTTTTAAGGCTTTCCATGATCTTGAAATTTCCACTAGAGAATTACTTGGCTTTTGATTGAAAAAGGACACTACTTTAAAATTTCATGTATTATAAATAATATGGATAACTGTAATATTTTACCAATATAGTAAACATTTATTTTTATTTTGAAATCTATTCTCTATTACCAACAAATTTGAAATTTCGTGATAAATACCTTGGTTCTTAAACAATTTTGTCCGATTTCAACTTATTGAATGATGCGGATGAAAAAAATATTCATTTGGAGACATCAATATATCAAAAAAACTTGATTAATCATATACAAATAGTTTGTATTGTTCTATCCATAAATACTTCTGTTTAAAAAACACAACATAAAAACCACGTCTAAAGGCGATAAGATATAAATAAAAAATAAAAAACTTAAGTTTTTAATGGAAAACAAATTAAAAAGAACAATAAATATAAATCAATAAGATTATAAAACTAAAAGAAAAAATGTATTCAATAAATGAGTGATAGTTTTTGGTCCTAATATATTTATAATATAAAATCACTAAATAAAATAAATAAGCATTTCAAAATGCGGTGAACGTGGATCGAACACATGACCTTCAGATCTTCAGTCTGACGCTCTCCCAACTGAGCTATCCCCGCTAGTTGTCATCACATTCTTCTTAGCAATGATATATGTACCTATGTCATTAATATTTTATTTTCTACTACGGGATAATAGGAAACGATTGAAAAACAATATTAATGTTATTTTCACACAAAAGTTTAGCAAAAATTAGATGTTAATAATAAATATCAAATGCGATTAACGTTGTTTTTGGTGCTGGGTCTTAATCATAACAAATTGTCTCAGCCCATAAGTCTCTTTACCCGTAAGCCCCATTATTACCAAACCCTTTTTTAAGGACGTGAAGTTTGATTAATTATGAATTAAGGATTTTGATCCGTGAAGTCAAGTTGGAATTTAGCTCGTCAGAGATTGTAATGGAAGTAAGGATAAGTATGAATCTAAGACAGTGATACAAGTTATTGTTATTGTTGATTTGAGGAAATTCGAGGTCGAATTTCAATTTAAGTGGGGGAGAGGGTAATACCCATATTTTATTAAATGCTCTAGATCATATTTATTGAGCTTAATCGGTTTCTGGTGTGCTCTGAGAGTTATTTGTTCAGATAATTAGAGCAACTGTTGAGCTTATATTGGATTTATTAATATTATTAGACTAAGATGTTTTATTAATTGGTGCATTATAGACATTTTGGATATTTTATACTAGTTAGTGCTACAAACTAAATGTTATTTCCTATATAACTTTTCATTTGTCTCACTTGTTGTAAAAGATAGAAACAAAGAGAGATAAGTTAGAGAGAAGGAGGAGAAGAAGAGCAAAGAAGAAGAAGAAACCTAGAAGTGGAAAACAAGCTTGGATCATCATATCTTCTTCATCAATCATCTCCTTATCTTCATCTCCATCATTGGAGAAGGTGGCTTCTAGTTAGATGCTCTAAGATATTGAGTTTAGCATTGTAGAACTTACGTTAGAAATTTATAAAAATGATAATTTTTTATAATCAATGTTCTAACAGTTAAAATGTTGAATTAATAGGGTTGTATAGTCGGGTTAGGTGTGTATTGGAACTATTAAAATTGGTATAATGTTCCACTGTGATTTGACAATGTTTCAATGTTTTCTGAGTAAGAAAAATGGTGTGATTTTCAGCTTCTGCACAATGGTTAACCGGTTATAAGGAAATGGTTAACCAGTTAACAGGATATGGTTAACCGGTTAACAGGATATGGTTAACCGGTTAACAGGGTGAATTTTTGCAGTGTAAATTTTGATTAATTAACTTGTTAACCAAATTTGTTTACCCAAAATATAACTCTGACTATCATTTTGCCTCTATGTGATGAACAGTAAAGGCTTGTTAATCGGTTAACCATATCATGTTAACTGGTTAACACTATTATGAAATATTTAAATATTTGAAAACACATAACGTTTGAACCGTAACTCCGTTTTGACCCCCGTTCGAAGCGTTGGAAAGTTATTTCAATGCTCTACATGATAAAATTAGAAAATATTGATTTAGATTTGTGATTAATTAATTTGTGAGAATTTAATGGAAAAACTATTAGAAAATTCATATCTTTTGATTCGTGCATCCGATCGAAGCGTTCTTTGTATCGTTGGAGAACTATGACAACGTTCTATCCAATGAAAAAGGAGAATTTAGATATTGATGTGGAATTATTTTATTTATGATATTTGATTGGAAATCATGATTATGTATTTGTGATATGCCATATATATATATATATATGCATGCTATCTAAAAATTGTCATTAGACTACTTAATTAAAAATAGTTAAGTAGACTGAGGAAACCTTACTACAAATCAATAGTAGGACCTAGTGTTGTGACTAGGAATTTGAAAGAGAATCTAGATGGAGATGCTCGTTCAATCAATGTCGAGCGTGCATCTTTGTCGAGTAATGGTATAGTGGTGAGTGAGACACTATATGGAACATCTGTGAACCTTTGTGTTAATTTTGTGATAAGGAATATGTGGCCTTGTAATTGTCATATGCAATCACGCTTGTATGTAAAAACGTAATCGAAACTGTTTCCCCTGAGAATTCTATTTCATGAGCTTAGGGCTCCTCTGGAATGTATGCATGATTACTTGCCATGTTTGATTACCGTGGTTTAGTAAGACTGGGGCCTACGGGTAAAAATCCTTATGATGGTTAACAGGCCATGGGAAGTGATGATTCATAGGTTAACAGGCTATGGGAAGTGATGATTCATAGGTTAACAGGCCTAGAATATGAATCCATTTTGTATATCAAGTAAATAACAAAGATTCATGATTCGTGTCGGCTTCTAGACATAGAAGAGGATAGGAATAGGGGATACCTCTGTGGTGTAACTGATTAGTGTTATTTTTTGTACAATGAGGATTATATTACATTGATCTTAGACATTTATGTAATTTTTGGTATAATATCCATGTCTTGCACCATAGTTAGTATTTTGTTTTAAAACTGGTCAAGTATATGAATTATGCCTTTAGGAACTTATGATTATGTCAGTACCAAATAAATACTTGTGCGATATTATTCTAGGTATATATTATACAGGGCATTACAATATATTATTGAAATTGATAATTTTTCTAAGATTAAAAAGCTCATTACACGTCCTTCTGCTATCCAACAAAAATAATTTTTTTAAGGCTTTCCATGATCTTGAAATTTCCACTAGAGAATTACTTGGCTTTTGATTGAAAAAGGACACTACTTTAAAATTTCATGTATTATAAATAATATGGATAACTGTAATATTTTACCAATATAGTAAACATTTATTTTTATTTTGAAATCTATTCTCTATTACCAACAAATTTGAAATTTCGTGATAAATACCTTGGTTCTTAAACAATTTTGTCCGATTTCAACTTATTGAATGATGCGGATGAAAAAAATATTCATTTGGAGACATCAATATATCAAAAAAACTTGATTAATCATATACAAATAGTTTGTATTGTTCTATCCATAAATACTTCTGTTTAAAAAACACAACATAAAAACCACGTCTAAAGGCGATAAGATATAAATAAAAAATAAAAAACTTAAGTTTTTAATGGAAAACAAATTAAAAAGAACAATAAATATAAATCAATAAGATTATAAAACTAAAAGAAAAAATGTATTCAATAAATGAGTGATAGTTTTTGGTCCTAATATATTTATAATATAAAATCACTAAATAAAATAAATAAGCATTTCAAAATGCGGTGAACGTGGATCGAACACATGACCTTCAGATCTTCAGTCTGACGCTCTCCCAACTGAGCTATCCCCGCTAGTTGTCATCACATTCTACTTAGCAATGATATATGTACCTATGTCATTAATATTTTATTTTCTACTACGGGATAATAGGAAACGATTGAAAAACAATATTAATGTTATTTTCACACAAAAGTTTAGCAAAAATTAGATGTTAATAATAAATATCAAATGCGATTAACGTTGTTTTTGGTGCTGGGTCTTAATCATAACAAATTGTCTCAGCCCATAAGTCTCTTTACCCGTAAGCCCCATTATTACCAAACCCTTATTTAAGGACGTGAAGTTTGATTAATTATGAATTAAGGATTTTGATCCGTGAAGTCAAGTTGGAATTTAGCTCGTCAGAGATTGTAATGGAAGTAAGGATAAGTATGAATCTAAGACAGTGATACAAGTTATTGTTATTGTTGATTTGAGGAAATTCGAGGACGAATTTCAATTTAAGTGGGGGAGAGGGTAATACCCATATTTTATTAAATGCTCTAGATCATATTTATTGAGCTTAATCGGTTTCTGGTGTGCTCTGAGAGTTATTTGTTCAGATAATTAGAGCAACTGTTGAGCTTATATTGGATTTATTAATATTATTAGACTAAGATGTTTTATTAATTGGTGCATTATAGACATTTTGGATATTTTATACTAGTTAGTGCTACTAACTAAATGTTATTTCCTATATATCTTTTCATTTGTCTCACTTGTTGTAAAAGATAGAAACAAAGAGAGATAAGTTAGAGAGAAGGAGGAGAAGAAGAGCAAAGAAGAAGAAGAAACCTAGAAGTGGAAAACAAGCTTGGATCATCATATCTTCTTCATCAATCATCTCCTTATCTTCATCTCCATCATTGGAGAAGGTGGCTTCTAGTTAGATGCTCTAAGATATTGAGTTTAGCATTGTAGAACTTACGTTAGAAATTTATAAAAATGATAATTTTTTATAATCAATGTTCTAACAGTTAAAATGTTGAATTAATAGGGTTGTATAGTCGGGTTAGGTGTGTATTGGAACTATTAAAATTGGTATAATGTTCCACTGTGATTTGACAATGTTTCAATGTTTTCTGAGTAAGAAAAATGGTGTGATTTTCAGCTTCTGCACAATGGTTAACCGGTTATAAGGAAATGGTTAACCAGTTAACAGGATATGGTTAACCGGTTAACAGGATATGGTTAACCGGTTAACAGGGTGAATTTTTGCAGTGTAAATTTTGATTAATTAACTTGTTAACCAAATTTGTTTACCCAAAATATAACTCTGACTATCATTTTGCCTCTATGTGATGAACAGTAAAGGCTTGTTAATCGGTTAACAATATCATGTTAACTGGTTAACACTATTATGAAATATTTAAATATTTGAAAACACATAACGTTTGAACCGTAACTCCGTTTTGACCCCCGTTCGAAGCGTTGGAAAGTTATTTCAATGCTCTACATGATAAAATTAGAAAATATTGATTTAGATTTGTGATTAATTAATTTGTGAGAATTTAATGGAAAAACTATTAGAAAATTCATATCTTTTGATTCGTGCATCCGATCGAAGCGTTCTTTGTATCGTTGGAGAACTATGACAACGTTCTATCCAATGAAAAAGGAGAATTTAGATATTGATGTGGAATTATTTTATTTATGATATTTGATTGGAAATCATGATTATGTATTTCTGATATGCCATATATATATATATGCATGCTATCTAAAAATTGTCATTAGACTACTTAATTAAAAATAGTTAAGTAGACTGAGGAAACCTTACTACAAATCAATAGTAGGACCTAGTGTTGTGACTAGGAATTTGAAAGAGAATCTAGATGGAGATGCTCGTTCAATCAATGTCGAGCGTGCATCTTTGTCGAGTAATGGTATAGTGGTGAGTGAGACACTATATGGAACATCTGTGAACCTTTGTGTTAATTTTGTGATAAGGAATATGTGGCCTTGTAATTGTCATATGCAATCACGCTTGTATGTAAAAACGTAATCGGAACTGTTTCCCCTGAGAATTCTATTTCATGAGCTTAGGGCTCCTCTGGAATGTATGCATGATTACTTGCCATGTTTGATTACCGTGGTTTAGTAAGACTGGGGCCTACGGGTAAAAATCCTTATGATGGTTAACAGGCCATGGGAAGTGATGATTCATAGGTTAACAGGCTATGGGAAGTGATGATTCATAGGTTAACAGGCCTAGAATATGAATCCATTTTGTATATCAAGTAAATAACAAAGATTCATGATTCGTGTCGGCTTCTAGACATAGAAGAGGATAGGAATAGGGGATACCTCTGTGGTGTAACTGATTAGTGTTATTTTTTGTACAATGAGGATTATATTACATTGATCTTAGACATTTATGTAATTTTTGGTATAATATCCATGTCTTGCACCATAGTTAGTATTTTGTTTTAAAACTGGTCAAGTATATGAATTATGCCTTTAGGAACTTATGATTATGTCAGTACCAAATAAATACTTGTGCGATATTATTCTAGGTATATATTATACAGGGCATTACAATATATTATTGAAATTGATAATTTTTCTAAGATTAAAAAGCTCATTACACGTCCTTCTGCTATCCAACAAAAATAAATTTTTTAAGGCTTTCCATGATCTTGAAATTTCCACTAGAGAATTACTTGGCTTTTGATTGAAAAAGGACACTACTTTAAAATTTCATGTATTATAAATAATATGGATAACTGTAATATTTTACCAATATAGTAAACATTTATTTTTATTTTGAAATCTATTCTCTATTACCAACAAATTTGAAATTTCGTGATAAATACCTTGGTTCTTAAACAATATTGTCCGATTTCAACTTATTGAATGATGCGGATGAAAAAAATATTCATTTGGAGACATCAATATATCAAAAAAACTTGATTAATCATATACAAATAGTTTGTATTGTTCTATCCATAAATACTTCTGTTTAAAAAACACAACATAAAAACCACGTCTAAAGGCGATAAGATATAAATAAAAAATAAAAAACTTAAGTTTTTAATGGAAAACAAATTAAAAAGAACAATAAATATAAATCAATAAGATTATAAAACTAAAAGAAAAAATGTATTCAATAAATGAGTGATAGTTTTTGGTCCTAATATATTTATAATATAAAATCACTAAATAAAATAAATAAGCATTTCAAAATGCGGTGAACGTGGATCGAACACGTGACCTTCAGATCTTCAGTCTGACGCTCTCCCAACTGAGCTATCCCCGCTAGTTGTCATCACATTCTACTTAGCAATGATATATGTACCTATGTCATTAATATTTTATTTTCTACTACGGGATAATAGGAAACGATTGAAAAACAATATTAATGTTATTTTCACACAAAAGTTTAGCAAAAATTAGATGTTAATAATAAATATCAAATGCGATTAACGTTGTTTTTGGTGCTGGGTCTTAATCATAACAAATTGTCTCAGCCCATAAGTCTCTTTACCCGTAAGCCCCATTATTACCAAACCCTTATTTAAGGACGTGAAGTTTGATTAATTATGAATTAAGGATTTTGATCCGTGAAGTCAAGTTGGAATTTAGCTCGTCAGAGATTGTAATGGAAGTAAGGATAAGTATGAATCTAAGACAGTGATACAAGTTATTGTTATTGTTGATTTGAGGAAATTCGAGGACGAATTTCAATTTAAGTGGGGGAGAGGGTAATACCCATATTTTATTAAATGCTCTAGATCATATTTATTGAGCTTAATCGGTTTCTGGTGTGCTCTGAGAGTTATTTGTTCAGATAATTAGAGCAACTGTTGAGCTTATATTGGATTTATTAATATTATTAGACTAAGATGTTTTATTAATTGGTGCATTATAGACATTTTGGATATTTTATACTAGTTAGTGCTACTAACTAAATGTTATTTCCTATATATCTTTTCATTTGTCTCACTTGTTGTAAAAGATAGAAACAAAGAGAGATAAGTTAGAGAGAAGGAGGAGAAGAAGAGCAAAGAAGAAGAAGAAACCTAGAAGTGGAAAACAAGCTTGGATCATCATATCTTCTTCATCAATCATCTCCTTATCTTCATCTCCATCATTGGAGAAGGTGGCTTCTAGTTAGATGCTCTAAGATATTGAGTTTAGCATTGTAGAACTTACGTTAGAAATTTATAAAAATGATAATTTTTTATAATCAATGTTCTAACAGTTAAAATGTTGAATTAATAGGGTTGTATAGTCGGGTTAGGTGTGTATTGGAACTATTAAAATTGGTATAATGTTCCACTGTGATTTGACAATGTTTCAATGTTTTCTGAGTAAGAAAAATGGTGTGATTTTCAGCTTCTGCACAATGGTTAACCGGTTATAAGGAAATGGTTAACCAGTTAACAGGATATGGTTAACCGGTTAACAGGATATGGTTAACCGGTTAACAGGGTGAATTTTTGCAGTGTAAATTTTGATTAATTAACTTGTTAACCAAATTTGTTTACCCAAAATATAACTCTGACTATCATTTTGCCTCTATGTGATGAACAGTAAAGGCTTGTTAATCGGTTAACCATATCATGTTAACTGGTTAACACTATTATGAAATATTTAAATATTTGAAAACACATAACGTTTGAACCGTAACTCCGTTTTGACCCCCGTTCGAAGCGTTGGAAAGTTATTTCAATGCTCTACATGATAAAATTAGAAAATATTGATTTAGATTTGTGATTAATTAATTTGTGAGAATTTAATGGAAAAACTATTAGAAAATTCATATCTTTTGATTCGTGCATCCGATCGAAGCGTTCTTTGTATCGTTGGAGAACTATGACAACGTTCTATCCAATGAAAAAGGAGAATTTAGATATTGATGTGGAATTATTTTATTTATGATATTTGATTGGAAATCATGATTATGTATTTGTGATATGCCATATATATATATATGCATGCTATCTAAAAATTGTCATTAGACTACTTAATTAAAAATAGTTAAGTAGACTGAGGAAACCTTACTACAAATCAATAGTAGGACCTAGTGTTGTGACTAGGAATTTGAAAGAGAATCTAGATGGAGATGCTCGTTCAATCAATGTCGAGCGTGCATCTTTGTCGAGTAATGGTATAGTGGTGAGTGAGACACTATATGGAACATCTGTGAACCTTTGTGTTAATTTTGTGATAAGGAATATGTGGCCTTGTAATTGTCATATGCAATCACGCTTGTATGTAAAAACGTAATCGGAACTGTTTCCCCTGAGAATTCTATTTCATGAGCTTAGGGCTCCTCTGGAATGTATGCATGATTACTTGCCATGTTTGATTACCGTGGTTTAGTAAGACTGGGGCCTACGGGTAAAAATCCTTATGATGGTTAACAGGCCATGGGAAGTGATGATTCATAGGTTAACAGGCTATGGGAAGTGATGATTCATAGGTTAACAGGCCTAGAATATGAATCCATTTTGTATATCAAGTAAATAACAAAGATTCATGATTCGTGTCGGCTTCTAGACATAGAAGAGGATAGGAATAGGGGATACCTCTGTGGTGTAACTGATTAGTGTTATTTTTTGTACAATGAGGATTATATTACATTGATCTTAGACATTTATGTAATTTTTGGTATAATATCCATGTCTTGCACCATAGTTAGTATTTTGTTTTAAAACTGGTCAAGTATATGAATTATGCCTTTAGGAACTTATGATTATGTCAGTACCAAATAAATACTTGTGCGATATTATTCTAGGTATATATTATACAGGGCATTACAATATATTATTGAAATTGATAATTTTTCTAAGATTAAAAAGCTCATTACACGTCCTTCTGCTATCCAACAAAAATAAATTTTTTAAGGCTTTCCATGATCTTGAAATTTCCACTAGAGAATTACTTGGCTTTTGATTGAAAAAGGACACTACTTTAAAATTTCATGTATTATAAATAATATGGATAACTGTAATATTTTACCAATATAGTAAACATTTATTTTTATTTTGAAATCTATTCTCTATTACCAACAAATTTGAAATTTCGTGATAAATACCTTGGTTCTTAAACAATATTGTCCGATTTCAACTTATTGAATGATGCGGATGAAAAAAATATTCATTTGGAGACATCAATATATCAAAAAAACTTGATTAATCATATACAAATAGTTTGTATTGTTCTATCCATAAATACTTCTGTTTAAAAAACACAACATAAAAACCACGTCTAAAGGCGATAAGATATAAATAAAAAATAAAAAACTTAAGTTTTTAATGGAAAACAAATTAAAAAGAACAATAAATATAAATCAATAAGATTATAAAACTAAAAGAAAAAATGTATTCAATAAATGAGTGATAGTTTTTGGTCCTAATATATTTATAATATAAAATCACTAAATAAAATAAATAAGCATTTCAAAATGCGGTGAACGTGGATCGAACACGTGACCTTCAGATCTTCAGTCTGACGCTCTCCCAACTGAGCTATCCCCGCTAGTTGTCATCACATTCTACTTAGCAATGATATATGTACCTATGTCATTAATATTTTATTTTCTACTACGGGATAATAGGAAACGATTGAAAAACAATATTAATGTTATTTTCACACAAAAGTTTAGCAAAAATTAGATGTTAATAATAAATATCAAATGCGATTAACGTTGTTTTTGGTGCTGGGTCTTAATCATAACAAATTGTCTCAGCCCATAAGTCTCTTTACCCGTAAGCCCCATTATTACCAAACCCTTATTTAAGGACGTGAAGTTTGATTAATTATGAATTAAGGATTTTGATCCGTGAAGTCAAGTTGGAATTTAGCTCGTCAGAGATTGTAATGGAAGTAAGGATAAGTATGAATCTAAGACAGTGATACAAGTTATTGTTATTGTTGATTTGAGGAAATTCGAGGACGAATTTCAATTTAAGTGGGGGAGAGGGTAATACCCATATTTTATTAAATGCTCTAGATCATATTTATTGAGCTTAATCGGTTTTTGGTGTGCTCTGAGAGTTATTTGTTCAGATAATTAGAGCAACTATTGAGCTTATATTGGATTTATTAATATTATTAGACTAAGATGTTTTATTAATTGGTGCATTATAGACATTTTGGATATTTTATACTAGTTAGTGCTACTAACTAAATGTTATTTCCTATATATCTTTTCATTTGTCTCACTTGTTGTAAAAGATAGAAACAAAGAGAGATAAGTTAGAGAGAAGGAGGAGAAGAAGAGCAAAGAAGAAGAAGAAACCTAGAAGTGGAAAACAAGCTTGGATCATCATATCTTCTTCATCAATCATCTCCTTATCTTCATCTCCATCATTGGAGAAGGTGGCTTCTAGTTAGATGCTCTAAGATATTGAGTTTAGCATTGTAGAACTTACGTTAGAAATTTATAAAAATGATAATTTTTTATAATCAATGTTCTAACAGTTAAAATGTTGAATTAATAGGGTTGTATAGTCGGGTTAGGTGTGTATTGGAACTATTAAAATTGGTATAATGTTCCACTGTGATTTGACAATGTTTCAATGTTTTCTGAGTAAGAAAAATGGTGTGATTTTCAGCTTCTGCACAATGGTTAACCGGTTATAAGGAAATGGTTAACCAGTTAACAGGATATGGTTAACCGGTTAACAGGATATGGTTAACCGGTTAACAGGGTGAATTTTTGCAGTGTAAATTTTGATTAATTAACTTGTTAACCAAATTTGTTTACCCAAAATATAACTCTGACTATCATTTTGCCTCTATGTGATGAACAGTAAAGGCTTGTTAATCGGTTAACCATATCATGTTAACTGGTTAACACTATTATGAAATATTTAAATATTTGAAAACACATAACGTTTGAACCGTAACTCCGTTTTGACCCCCGTTCGAAGCGTTGGAAAGTTATTTCAATGCTCTACATGATAAAATTAGAAAATATTGATTTAGATTTGTGATTAATTAATTTGTGAGAATTTAATGGAAAAACTATTAGAAAATTCATATCTTTTGATTCGTGCATCCGATCGAAGCGTTCTTTGTATCGTTGGAGAACTATGACAACGTTCTATCCAATGAAAAAGGAGAATTTAGATATTGATGTGGAATTATTTTATTTATGATATTTGATTGGAAATCATGATTATGTATTTGTGATATGCCATATATATATATGCATGCTATCTAAAAATTGTCATTAGACTACTTAATTAAAAATAGTTAAGTAGACTGAGGAAACCTTACTACAAATCAATAGTAGGACCTAGTGTTGTGACTAGGAATTTGAAAGAGAATCTAGATGGAGATGCTCGTTCAATCAATGTCGAGCGTGCATCTTTGTCGAGTAATGGTATAGTGGTGAGTGAGACACTATATGGAACATCTGTGAACCTTTGTGTTAATTTTGTGATAAGGAATATGTGGCCTTGTAATTGTCATATGCAATCACGCTTGTATGTAAAAACGTAATCGGAACTGTTTCCCCTGAGAATTCTATTTCATGAGCTTAGGGCTCCTCTGGAATGTATGCATGATTACTTGCCATGTTTGATTACCGTGGTTTAGTAAGACTGGGGCCTACGGGTAAAAATCCTTATGATGGTTAACAGGCCATGGGAAGTGATGATTCATAGGTTAACAGGCTATGGGAAGTGATGATTCATAGGTTAACAGGCCTAGAATATGAATCCATTTTGTATATCAAGTAAATAACAAAGATTCATGATTCGTGTCGGCTTCTAGACATAGAAGAGGATAGGAATAGGGGATACCTCTGTGGTGTAACTGATTAGTGTTATTTTTTGTACAATGAGGATTATATTACATTGATCTTAGACATTTATGTAATTTTTGGTATAATATCCATGTCTTGCACCATAGTTAGTATTTTGTTTTAAAACTGGTCAAGTATATGAATTATGCCTTTAGGAACTTATGATTATGTCAGTACCAAATAAATACTTGTGCGATATTATTCTAGGTATATATTATACAGGGCATTACAATATATTATTGAAATTGATAATTTTTCTAAGATTAAAAAGCTCATTACACGTCCTTCTGCTATCCAACAAAAATAAATTTTTTAAGGCTTTCCATGATCTTGAAATTTCCACGAGAGAATTACTTGGCTTTTGATTGAAAAAGGACACTACTTTAAAATTTCATGTATTATAAATAATATGGATAACTGTAATATTTTACCAATATAGTAAACATTTATTTTTATTTTGAAATCTATTCTCTATTACCAACAAATTTGAAATTTCGTGATAAATACCTTGGTTCTTAAACAATATTGTCCGATTTCAACTTATTGAATGATGCGGATGAAAAAAATATTCATTTGGAGACATCAATATATCAAAAAAACTTGATTAATCATATACAAATAGTTTGTATTGTTCTATCCATAAATACTTCTGTTTAAAAAACACAACATAAAAACCACGTCTAAAGGCGATAAGATATAAATAAAAAATAAAAAACTTAAGTTTTTAATGGAAAACAAATTAAAAAGAACAATAAATATAAATCAATAAGATTATAAAACTAAAAGAAAAAATGTATTCAATAAATGAGTGATAGTTTTTGGTCCTAATATATTTATAATATAAAATCACTAAATAAAATAAATAAGCATTTCAAAATGCGGTGAACGTGGATCGAACACGTGACCTTCAGATCTTCAGTCTGACGCTCTCCCAACTGAGCTATCCCCGCTAGTTGTCATCACATTCTACTTAGCAATGATATATGTACCTATGTCATTAATATTTTATTTTCTACTACGGGATAATAGGAAACGATTGAAAAACAATATTAATGTTATTTTCACACAAAAGTTTAGCAAAAATTAGATGTTAATAATAAATATCAAATGCGATTAACGTTGTTTTTGGTGCTGGGTCTTAATCATAACAAATTGTCTCAGCCCATAAGTCTCTTTACCCGTAAGCCCCATTATTACCAAACCCTTATTTAAGGACGTGAAGTTTGATTAATTATGAATTAAGGATTTTGATCCGTGAAGTCAAGTTGGAATTTAGCTCGTCAGAGATTGTAATGGAAGTAAGGATAAGTATGAATCTAAGACAGTGATACAAGTTATTGTTATTGTTGATTTGAGGAAATTCGAGGACGAATTTCAATTTAAGTGGGGGAGAGGGTAATACCCATATTTTATTAAATGCTCTAGATCATATTTATTGAGCTTAATCGGTTTTTGGTGTGCTCTGAGAGTTATTTGTTCAGATAATTAGAGCAACTGTTGAGCTTATATTGGATTTATTAATATTATTAGACTAAGATGTTTTATTAATTGGTGCATTATAGACATTTTGGATATTTTATACTAGTTAGTGCTACTAACTAAATGTTATTTCCTATATATCTTTTCATTTGTCTCACTTGTTGTAAAAGATAGAAACAAAGAGAGATAAGTTAGAGAGAAGGAGGAGAAGAAGAGCAAAGAAGAAGAAGAAACCTAGAAGTGGAAAACAAGCTTGGATCATCATATCTTCTTCATCAATCATCTCCTTATCTTCATCTCCATCATTGGAGAAGGTGGCTTCTAGTTAGATGCTCTAAGATATTGAGTTTAGCATTGTAGAACTTACGTTAGAAATTTATAAAAATGATAATTTTTTATAATCAATGTTCTAACAGTTAAAATGTTGAATTAATAGGGTTGTATAGTCGGGTTAGGTGTGTATTGGAACTATTAAAATTGGTATAATGTTCCACTGTGATTTGACAATGTTTCAATGTTTTCTGAGTAAGAAAAATGGTGTGATTTTCAGCTTCTGCACAATGGTTAACCGGTTATAAGGAAATGGTTAACCAGTTAACAGGATATGGTTAACCGGTTAACAGGATATGGTTAACCGGTTAACAGGGTGAATTTTTGCAGTGTAAATTTTGATTAATTAACTTGTTAACCAAATTTGTTTACCCAAAATATAACTCTGACTATCATTTTGCCTCTATGTGATGAACAGTAAAGGCTTGTTAATCGGTTAACCATATCATGTTAACTGGTTAACACTATTATGAAATATTTAAATATTTGAAAACACATAACGTTTGAACCGTAACTCCGTTTTGACCCCCGTTCGAAGCGTTGGAAAGTTATTTCAATGCTCTACATGATAAAATTAGAAAATATTGATTTAGATTTGTGATTAATTAATTTGTGAGAATTTAATGGAAAAACTATTAGAAAATTCATATCTTTTGATTCGTGCATCCGATCGAAGCGTTCTTTGTATCGTTGGAGAACTATGACAACGTTCTATCCAATGAAAAAGGAGAATTTAGATATTGATGTGGAATTATTTTATTTATGATATTTGATTGGAAATCATGATTATGTATTTGTGATATGCCATATATATATATATGCATGCTATCTAAAAATTGTCATTAGACTACTTAATTAAAAATAGTTAAGTAGACTGAGGAAACCTTACTACAAATCAATAGTAGGACCTAGTGTTGTGACTAGGAATTTGAAAGAGAATCTAGATGGAGATGCTCGTTCAATCAATGTCGAGCGTGCATCTTTGTCGAGTAATGGTATAGTGGTGAGTGAGACACTATATGGAACATCTGTGAACCTTTGTGTTAATTTTGTGATAAGGAATATGTGGCCTTGTAATTGTCATATGCAATCACGCTTGTATGTAAAAACGTAATCGGAACTGTTTCCCCTGAGAATTCTATTTCATGAGCTTAGGGCTCCTCTGGAATGTATGCATGATTACTTGCCATGTTTGATTACCGTGGTTTAGTAAGACTGGGGCCTACGGGTAAAAATCCTTATGATGGTTAACAGGCCATGGGAAGTGATGATTCATAGGTTAACAGGCTATGGGAAGTGATGATTCATAGGTTAACAGGCCTAGAATATGAATCCATTTTGTATATCAAGTAAATAACAAAGATTCATGATTCGTGTCGGCTTCTAGACATAGAAGAGGATAGGAATAGGGGATACCTCTGTGGTGTAACTGATTAGTGTTATTTTTTGTACAATGAGGATTATATTACATTGATCTTAGACATTTATGTAATTTTTGGTATAATATCCATGTCTTGCACCATAGTTAGTATTTTGTTTTAAAACTGGTCAAGTATATGAATTATGCCTTTAGGAACTTATGATTATGTCAGTGCCAAATAAATACTTGTGCGATATTATTCTAGGTATATATTATACAGGGCATTACAATATATTATTGAAATTGATAATTTTTCTAAGATTAAAAAGCTCATTACACGTCCTTCTGCTATCCAACAAAAATAAATTTTTTAAGGCTTTCCATGATCTTGAAATTTCCACGAGAGAATTACTTGGCTTTTGATTGAAAAAGGACACTACTTTAAAATTTCATGTATTATAAATAATATGGATAACTGTAATATTTTACCAATATAGTAAACATTTATTTTTATTTTGAAATCTATTCTCTATTACCAACAAATTTGAAATTTCGTGATAAATACCTTGGTTCTTAAACAATATTGTCCGATTTCAACTTATTGAATGATGCGGATGAAAAAAATATTCATTTGGAGACATCAATATATCAAAAAAACTTGATTAATCATATACAAATAGTTTGTATTGTTCTATCCATAAATACTTCTGTTTAAAAAACACAACATAAAAACCACGTCTAAAGGCGATAAGATATAAATAAAAAATAAAAAACTTAAGTTTTTAATGGAAAACAAATTAAAAAGAACAATAAATATAAATCAATAAGATTATAAAACTAAAAGAAAAAATGTATTCAATAAATGAGTGATAGTTTTTGGTCCTAATATATTTATAATATAAAATCACTAAATAAAATAAATAAGCATTTCAAAATGCGGTGAACGTGGATCGAACACGTGACCTTCAGATCTTCAGTCTGACGCTCTCCCAACTGAGCTATCCCCGCTAGTTGTCATCACATTCTACTTAGCAATGATATATGTACCTATGTCATTAATATTTTATTTTCTACTACGGGATAATAGGAAACGATTGAAAAACAATATTAATGTTATTTTCACACAAAAGTTTAGCAAAAATTAGATGTTAATAATAAATATCAAATGCGATTAACGTTGTTTTTGGTGCTGGGTCTTAATCATAACAAATTGTCTCAGCCCATAAGTCTCTTTACCCGTAAGCCCCATTATTACCAAACCCTTATTTAAGGACGTGAAGTTTGATTAATTATGAATTAAGGATTTTGATCCGTGAAGTCAAGTTGGAATTTAGCTCGTCAGAGATTGTAATGGAAGTAAGGATAAGTATGAATCTAAGACAGTGATACAAGTTATTGTTATTGTTGATTTGAGGAAATTCGAGGACGAATTTCAATTTAAGTGGGGGAGAGGGTAATACCCATATTTTATTAAATGCTCTAGATCATATTTATTGAGCTTAATCGGTTTCTGGTGTGCTCTGAGAGTTATTTGTTCAGATAATTAGAGCAACTGTTGAGCTTATATTGGATTTATTAATATTATTAGACTAAGATGTTTTATTAATTGGTGCATTATAGACATTTTGGATATTTTATACTAGTTAGTGCTACTAACTAAATGTTATTTCCTATATATCTTTTCATTTGTCTCACTTGTTGTAAAAGATAGAAACAAAGAGAGATAAGTTAGAGAGAAGGAGGAGAAGAAGAGCAAAGAAGAAGAAGAAACCTAGAAGTGGAAAACAAGCTTGGATCATCATATCTTCTTCATCAATCATCTCCTTATCTTCATCTCCATCATTGGAGAAGGTGGCTTCTAGTTAGATGCTCTAAGATATTGAGTTTAGCATTGTAGAACTTACGTTAGAAATTTATAAAAATGATAATTTTTTATAATCAATGTTCTAACAGTTAAAATGTTGAATTAATAGGGTTGTATAGTCGGGTTAGGTGTGTATTGGAACTATTAAAATTGGTATAATGTTCCACTGTGATTTGACAATGTTTCAATGTTTTCTGAGTAAGAAAAATGGTGTGATTTTCAGCTTCTGCACAATGGTTAACCGGTTATAAGGAAATGGTTAACCAGTTAACAGGATATGGTTAACCGGTTAACAGGATATGGTTAACCGGTTAACAGGGTGAATTTTTGCAGTGTAAATTTTGATTAATTAACTTGTTAACCAAATTTGTTTACCCAAAATATAACTCTGACTATCATTTTGCCTCTATGTGATGAACAGTAAAGGCTTGTTAATCGGTTAACCATATCATGTTAACTGGTTAACACTATTATGAAATATTTAAATATTTGAAAACACATAACGTTTGAACCGTAACTCCGTTTTAACCCCCGTTCGAAGCGTTGGAAAGTTATTTCAATGCTCTACATGATAAAATTAGAAAATATTGATTTAGATTTGTGATTAATTAATTTGTGAGAATTTAATGGAAAAACTATTAGAAAATTCATATCTTTTGATTCGTGCATCCGATCGAAGCGTTCTTTGTATCGTTGGAGAACTATGACAACGTTCTATCCAATGAAAAAGGAGAATTTAGATATTGATGTGGAATTATTTTATTTATGATATTTGATTGGAAATCATGATTATGTATTTGTGATATGCCATATATATATATATGCATGCTATCTAAAAATTGTCATTAGACTACTTAATTAAAAATAGTTAAGTAGACTGAGGAAACCTTACTACAAATCAATAGTAGGACCTAGTGTTGTGACTAGGAATTTGAAAGAGAATCTAGATGGAGATGCTCGTTCAATCAATGTCGAGCGTGCATCTTTGTCGAGTAATGGTATAGTGGTGAGTGAGACACTATATGGAACATCTGTGAACCTTTGTGTTAATTTTGTGATAAGGAATATGTGGCCTTGTAATTGTCATATGCAATCACGCTTGTATGTAAAAACGTAATCGGAACTGTTTCCCCTGAGAATTCTATTTCATGAGCTTAGGGCTCCTCTGGAATGTATGCATGATTACTTGCCATGTTTGATTACCGTGGTTTAGTAAGACTGGGGCCTACGGGTAAAAATCCTTATGATGGTTAACAGGCCATGGGAAGTGATGATTCATAGGTTAACAGGCTATGGGAAGTGATGATTCATAGGTTAACAGGCCTAGAATATGAATCCATTTTGTATATCAAGTAAATAACAAAGATTCATGATTCGTGTCGGCTTCTAGACATAGAAGAGGATAGGAATAGGGGATACCTCTGTGGTGTAACTGATTAGTGTTATTTTTTGTACAATGAGGATTATATTACATTGATCTTAGACATTTATGTAATTTTTGGTATAATATCCATGTCTTGCACCATAGTTAGTATTTTGTTTTAAAACTGGTCAAGTATATGAATTATGCCTTTAGGAACTTATGATTATGTCAGTACCAAATAAATACTTGTGCGATATTATTCTAGGTATATATTATACAGGGCATTACAATATATTATTGAAATTGATAATTTTTCTAAGATTAAAAAGCTCATTACACGTCCTTCTGCTATCCAACAAAAATAATTTTTTTAAGGCTTTCCATGATCTTGAAATTTCCACTAGAGAATTACTTGGCTTTTGATTGAAAAAGGACACTACTTTAAAATTTCATGTATTATAAATAATATGGATAACTGTAATATTTTACCAATATAGTAAACATTTATTTTTATTTTGAAATCTATTCTCTATTACCAACAAATTTGAAATTTCGTGATAAATACCTTGGTTCTTAAACAATATTGTCCGATTTCAACTTATTGAATGATGCGGATGAAAAAAATATTCATTTGGAGACATCAATATATCAAAAAAACTTGATTAATCATATACAAATAGTTTGTATTGTTCTATCCATAAATACTTCTGTTTAAAAAACACAACATAAAAACCACGTCTAAAGGCGATAAGATATAAATAAAAAATAAAAAACTTAAGTTTTTAATGGAAAACAAATTAAAAAGAACAATAAATATAAATCAATAAGATTATAAAACTAAAAGAAAAAATGTATTCAATAAATGAGTGATAGTTTTTGGTCCTAATATATTTATAATATAAAATCACTAAATAAAATAAATAAGCATTTCAAAATGCGGTGAACGTGGATCGAACACGTGACCTTCAGATCTTCAGTCTGACGCTCTCCCAACTGAGCTATCCCCGCTAGTTGTCATCACATTCTACTTAGCAATGATATATGTACCTATGTCATTAATATTTTATTTTCTACTACGGGATAATAGGAAACGATTGAAAAACAATATTAATGTTATTTTCACACAAAAGTTTAGCAAAAATTAGATGTTAATAATAAATATCAAATGCGATTAACGTTGTTTTTGGTGCTGGGTCTTAATCATAACAAATTGTCTCAGCCCATAAGTCTCTTTACCCGTAAGCCCCATTATTACCAAACCCTTATTTAAGGACGTGAAGTTTGATTAATTATGAATTAAGGATTTTGATCCGTGAAGTCAAGTTGGAATTTAGCTCGTCAGAGATTGTAATGGAAGTAAGGATAAGTATGAATCTAAGACAGTGATACAAGTTATTGTTATTGTTGATTTGAGGAAATTCGAGGACGAATTTCAATTTAAGTGGGGGAGAGGGTAATACCCATATTTTATTAAATGCTCTAGATCATATTTATTGAGCTTAATCGGTTTCTGGTGTGCTCTGAGAGTTATTTGTTCAGATAATTAGAGCAACTGTTGAGCTTATATTGGATTTATTAATATTATTAGACTAAGATGTTTTATTAATTGGTGCATTATAGACATTTTGGATATTTTATACTAGTTAGTGCTACTAACTAAATGTTATTTCCTATATATCTTTTCATTTGTCTCACTTGTTGTAAAAGATAGAAACAAAGAGAGATAAGTTAGAGAGAAGGAGGAGAAGAAGAGCAAAGAAGAAGAAGAAACCTAGAAGTGGAAAACAAGCTTGGATCATCATATCTTCTTCATCAATCATCTCCTTATCTTCATCTCCATCATTGGAGAAGGTGGCTTCTAGTTAGATGCTCTAAGATATTGAGTTTAGCATTGTAGAACTTACGTTAGAAATTTATAAAAATGATAATTTTTTATAATCAATGTTCTAACAGTTAAAATGTTGAATTAATAGGGTTGTATAGTCGGGTTAGGTGTGTATTGGAACTATTAAAATTGGTATAATGTTCCACTGTGATTTGACAATGTTTCAATGTTTTCTGAGTAAGAAAAATGGTGTGATTTTCAGCTTCTGCACAATGGTTAACCGGTTATAAGGAAATGGTTAACCAGTTAACAGGATATGGTTAACCGGTTAACAGGATATGGTTAACCGGTTAACAGGGTGAATTTTTGCAGTGTAAATTTTGATTAATTAACTTGTTAACCAAATTTGTTTACCCAAAATATAACTCTGACTATCATTTTGCCTCTATGTGATGAACAGTAAAGGCTTGTTAATCGGTTAACCATATCATGTTAACTGGTTAACACTATTATGAAATATTTAAATATTTGAAAACACATAACGTTTGAACCGTAACTCCGTTTTGACCCCCGTTCGAAGCGTTGGAAAGTTATTTCAATGCTCTACATGATAAAATTAGAAAATATTGATTTAGATTTGTGATTAATTAATTTGTGAGAATTTAATGGAAAAACTATTAGAAAATTCATATCTTTTGATTCGTGCATCCGATCGAAGCGTTCTTTGTATCGTTGGAGAACTATGACAACGTTCTATCCAATGAAAAAGGAGAATTTAGATATTGATGTGGAATTATTTTATTTATGATATTTGATTGGAAATCATGATTATGTATTTGTGATATGCCATATATATATATATGCATGCTATCTAAAAATTGTCATTAGACTACTTAATTAAAAATAGTTAAGTAGACTGAGGAAACCTTACTACAAATCAATAGTAGGACCTAGTGTTGTGACTAGGAATTTGAAAGAGAATCTAGATGGAGATGCTCGTTCAATCAATGTCGAGCGTGCATCTTTGTCGAGTAATGGTATAGTGGTGAGTGAGACACTATATGGAACATCTGTGAACCTTTGTGTTAATTTTGTGATAAGGAATATGTGGCCTTGTAATTGTCATATGCAATCACGCTTGTATGTAAAAACGTAATCGGAACTGTTTCCCCTGAGAATTCTATTTCATGAGCTTAGGGCTCCTCTGGAATGTATGCATGATTACTTGCCATGTTTGATTACCGTGGTTTAGTAAGACTGGGGCCTACGGGTAAAAATCCTTATGATGGTTAACAGGCCATGGGAAGTGATGATTCATAGGTTAACAGGCTATGGGAAGTGATGATTCATAGGTTAACAGGCCTAGAATATGAATCCATTTTGTATATCAAGTAAATAACAAAGATTCATGATTCGTGTCGGCTTCTAGACATAGAAGAGGATAGGAATAGGGGATACCTCTGTGGTGTAACTGATTAGTGTTATTTTTTGTACAATGAGGATTATATTACATTGATCTTAGACATTTATGTAATTTTTGGTATAATATCCATGTCTTGCACCATAGTTAGTATTTTGTTTTAAAACTGGTCAAGTATATGAATTATGCCTTTAGGAACTTATGATTATGTCAGTACCAAATAAATACTTGTGCGATATTATTCTAGGTATATATTATACAGGGCATTACAATATATTATTGAAATTGATAATTTTTCTAAGATTAAAAAGCTCATTACACGTCCTTCTGCTATCCAACAAAAATAAATTTTTTAAGGCTTTCCATGATCTTGAAATTTCCACTAGAGAATTACTTGGCTTTTGATTGAAAAAGGACACTACTTTAAAATTTCATGTATTATAAATAATATGGATAACTGTAATATTTTACCAATATAGTAAACATTTATTTTTATTTTGAAATCTATTCTCTATTACCAACAAATTTGAAATTTCGTGATAAATACCTTGGTTCTTAAACAATATTGTCCGATTTCAACTTATTGAATGATGCGGATGAAAAAAATATTCATTTGGAGACATCAATATATCAAAAAAACTTGATTAATCATATACAAATAGTTTGTATTGTTCTATCCATAAATACTTCTGTTTAAAAAACACAACATAAAAACCACGTCTAAAGGCGATAAGATATAAATAAAAAATAAAAAACTTAAGTTTTTAATGGAAAACAAATTAAAAAGAACAATAAATATAAATCAATAAGATTATAAAACTAAAAGAAAAAATGTATTCAATAAATGAGTGATAGTTTTTGGTCCTAATATATTTATAATATAAAATCACTAAATAAAATAAATAAGCATTTCAAAATGCGGTGAACGTGGATCGAACACGTGACCTTCAGATCTTCAGTCTGACGCTCTCCCAACTGAGCTATCCCCGCTAGTTGTCATCACATTCTACTTAGCAATGATATATGTACCTATGTCATTAATATTTTATTTTCTACTACGGGATAATAGGAAACGATTGAAAAACAATATTAATGTTATTTTCACACAAAAGTTTAGCAAAAATTAGATGTTAATAATAAATATCAAATGCGATTAACGTTGTTTTTGGTGCTGGGTCTTAATCATAACAAATTGTCTCAGCCCATAAGTCTCTTTACCCGTAAGCCCCATTATTACCAAACCCTTATTTAAGGACGTGAAGTTTGATTAATTATGAATTAAGGATTTTGATCCGTGAAGTCAAGTTGGAATTTAGCTCGTCAGAGATTGTAATGGAAGTAAGGATAAGTATGAATCTAAGACAGTGATACAAGTTATTGTTATTGTTGATTTGAGGAAATTCGAGGACGAATTTCAATTTAAGTGGGGGAGAGGGTAATACCCATATTTTATTAAATGCTCTAGATCATATTTATTGAGCTTAATCGGTTTCTGGTGTGCTCTGAGAGTTATTTGTTCAGATAATTAGAGCAACTGTTGAGCTTATATTGGATTTATTAATATTATTAGACTAAGATGTTTTATTAATTGGTGCATTATAGACATTTTGGATATTTTATACTAGTTAGTGCTACTAACTAAATGTTATTTCCTATATATCTTTTCATTTGTCTCACTTGTTGTAAAAGATAGAAACAAAGAGAGATAAGTTAGAGAGAAGGAGGAGAAGAAGAGCAAAGAAGAAGAAGAAACCTAGAAGTGGAAAACAAGCTTGGATCATCATATCTTCTTCATCAATCATCTCCTTATCTTCATCTCCATCATTGGAGAAGGTGGCTTCTAGTTAGATGCTCTAAGATATTGAGTTTAGCATTGTAGAACTTACGTTAGAAATTTATAAAAATGATAATTTTTTATAATCAATGTTCTAACAGTTAAAATGTTGAATTAATAGGGTTGTATAGTCGGGTTAGGTGTGTATTGGAACTATTAAAATTGGTATAATGTTCCACTGTGATTTGACAATGTTTCAATGTTTTCTGAGTAAGAAAAATGGTGTGATTTTCAGCTTCTGCACAATGGTTAACCGGTTATAAGGAAATGGTTAACCAGTTAACAGGATATGGTTAACCGGTTAACAGGATATGGTTAACCGGTTAACAGGGTGAATTTTTGCAGTGTAAATTTTGATTAATTAACTTGTTAACCAAATTTGTTTACCCAAAATATAACTCTGACTATCATTTTGCCTCTATGTGATGAACAGTAAAGGCTTGTTAATCGGTTAACCATATCATGTTAACTGGTTAACACTATTATGAAATATTTAAATATTTGAAAACACATAACGTTTGAACCGTAACTCCGTTTTAACCCCCGTTCGAAGCGTTGGAAAGTTATTTCAATGCTCTACATGATAAAATTAGAAAATATTGATTTAGATTTGTGATTAATTAATTTGTGAGAATTTAATGGAAAAACTATTAGAAAATTCATATCTTTTGATTCGTGCATCCGATCGAAGCGTTCTTTGTATCGTTGGAGAACTATGACAACGTTCTATCCAATGAAAAAGGAGAATTTAGATATTGATGTGGAATTATTTTATTTATGATATTTGATTGGAAATCATGATTATGTATTTGTGATATGCCATATATATATATGCATGCTATCTAAAAATTGTCATTAGACTACTTAATTAAAAATAGTTAAGTAGACTGAGGAAACCTTACTACAAATCAATAGTAGGACCTAGTGTTGTGACTAGGAATTTGAAAGAGAATCTAGATGGAGATGCTCGTTCAATCAATGTCGAGCGTGCATCTTTGTCGAGTAATGGTATAGTGGTGAGTGAGACACTATATGGAACATCTGTGAACCTTTGTGTTAATTTTGTGATAAGGAATATGTGGCCTTGTAATTGTCATATGCAATCACGCTTGTATGTAAAAACGTAATCGGAACTGTTTCCCCTGAGAATTCTATTTCATGAGCTTAGGGCTCCTCTGGAATGTATGCATGATTACTTGCCATGTTTGATTACCGTGGTTTAGTAAGACTGGGGCCTACGGGTAAAAATCCTTATGATGGTTAACAGGCCATGGGAAGTGATGATTCATAGGTTAACAGGCTATGGGAAGTGATGATTCATAGGTTAACAGGCCTAGAATATGAATCCATTTTGTATATCAAGTAAATAACAAAGATTCATGATTCGTGTCGGCTTCTAGACATAGAAGAGGATAGGAATAGGGGATACCTCTGTGGTGTAACTGATTAGTGTTATTTTTTGTACAATGAGGATTATATTACATTGATCTTAGACATTTATGTAATTTTTGGTATAATATCCATGTCTTGCACCATAGTTAGTATTTTGTTTTAAAACTGGTCAAGTATATGAATTATGCCTTTAGGAACTTATGATTATGTCAGTACCAAATAAATACTTGTGCGATATTATTCTAGGTATATATTATACAGGGCATTACAATATATTATTGAAATTGATAATTTTTCTAAGATTAAAAAGCTCATTACACGTCCTTCTGCTATCCAACAAAAATAAATTTTTTAAGGCTTTCCATGATCTTGAAATTTCCACTAGAGAATTACTTGGCTTTTGATTGAAAAAGGACACTACTTTAAAATTTCATGTATTATAAATAATATGGATAACTGTAATATTTTACCAATATAGTAAACATTTATTTTTATTTTGAAATCTATTCTCTATTACCAACAAATTTGAAATTTCGTGATAAATACCTTGGTTCTTAAACAATATTGTCCGATTTCAACTTATTGAATGATGCGGATGAAAAAAATATTCATTTGGAGACATCAATATATCAAAAAAACTTGATTAATCATATACAAATAGTTTGTATTGTTCTATCCATAAATACTTCTGTTTAAAAAACACAACATAAAAACCACGTCTAAAGGCGATAAGATATAAATAAAAAATAAAAAACTTAAGTTTTTAATGGAAAACAAATTAAAAAGAACAATAAATATAAATCAATAAGATTATAAAACTAAAAGAAAAAATGTATTCAATAAATGAGTGATAGTTTTTGGTCCTAATATATTTATAATATAAAATCACTAAATAAAATAAATAAGCATTTCAAAATGCGGTGAACGTGGATCGAACACGTGACCTTCAGATCTTCAGTCTGACGCTCTCCCAACTGAGCTATCCCCGCTAGTTGTCATCACATTCTACTTAGCAATGATATATGTACCTATGTCATTAATATTTTATTTTCTACTACGGGATAATAGGAAACGATTGAAAAACAATATTAATGTTATTTTCACACAAAAGTTTAGCAAAAATTAGATGTTAATAATAAATATCAAATGCGATTAACGTTGTTTTTGGTGCTGGGTCTTAATCATAACAAATTGTCTCAGCCCATAAGTCTCTTTACCCGTAAGCCCCATTATTACCAAACCCTTATTTAAGGACGTGAAGTTTGATTAATTATGAATTAAGGATTTTGATCCGTGAAGTCAAGTTGGAATTTAGCTCGTCAGAGATTGTAATGGAAGTAAGGATAAGTATGAATCTAAGACAGTGATACAAGTTATTGTTATTGTTGATTTGAGGAAATTCGAGGACGAATTTCAATTTAAGTGGGGGAGAGGGTAATACCCATATTTTATTAAATGCTCTAGATCATATTTATTGAGCTTAATCGGTTTCTGGTGTGCTCTGAGAGTTATTTGTTCAGATAATTAGAGCAACTGTTGAGCTTATATTGGATTTATTAATATTATTAGACTAAGATGTTTTATTAATTGGTGCATTATAGACATTTTGGATATTTTATACTAGTTAGTGCTACTAACTAAATGTTATTTCCTATATATCTTTTCATTTGTCTCACTTGTTGTAAAAGATAGAAACAAAGAGAGATAAGTTAGAGAGAAGGAGGAGAAGAAGAGCAAAGAAGAAGAAGAAACCTAGAAGTGGAAAACAAGCTTGGATCATCATATCTTCTTCATCAATCATCTCCTTATCTTCATCTCCATCATTGGAGAAGGTGGCTTCTAGTTAGATGCTCTAAGATATTGAGTTTAGCATTGTAGAACTTACGTTAGAAATTTATAAAAATGATAATTTTTTATAATCAATGTTCTAACAGTTAAAATGTTGAATTAATAGGGTTGTATAGTCGGGTTAGGTGTGTATTGGAACTATTAAAATTGGTATAATGTTCCACTGTGATTTGACAATGTTTCAATGTTTTCTGAGTAAGAAAAATGGTGTGATTTTCAGCTTCTGCACAATGGTTAACCGGTTATAAGGAAATCGTTAACCAGTTAACAGGATATGGTTAACCGGTTAACAGGATATGGTTAACCGGTTAACAGGGTGAATTTTTGCAGTGTAAATTTTGATTAATTAACTTGTTAACCAAATTTGTTTACCCAAAATATAACTCTGACTATCATTTTGCCTCTATGTGATGAACAGTAAAGGCTTGTTAATCGGTTAACCATATCATGTTAACTGGTTAACACTATTATGAAATATTTAAATATTTGAAAACACATAACGTTTGAACCGTAACTCCGTTTTGACCCCCGTTCGAAGCGTTGGAAAGTTATTTCAATGCTCTACATGATAAAATTAGAAAATATTGATTTAGATTTGTGATTAATTAATTTGTGAGAATTTAATGGAAAAACTATTAGAAAATTCATATCTTTTGATTCGTGCATCCGATCGAAGCGTTCTTTGTATCGTTGGAGAACTATGACAACGTTCTATCCAATGAAAAAGGAGAATTTAGATATTGATGTGGAATTATTTTATTTATGATATTTGATTGGAAATCATGATTATGTATTTGTGATATGCCATATATATATATATATGCATGCTATCTAAAAATTGTCATTAGACTACTTAATTAAAAATAGTTAAGTAGACTGAGGAAACCTTACTACAAATCAATAGTAGGACCTAGTGTTGTGACTAGGAATTTGAAAGAGAATCTAGATGGAGATGCTCGTTCAATCAATGTCGAGCGTGCATCTTTGCCGAGTAATGGTATAGTGGTGAGTGAGACACTATATGGAACATCTGTGAACCTTTGTGTTAATTTTGTGATAAGGAATATGTGGCCTTGTAATTGTCATATGCAATCACGCTTGTATGTAAAAACGTAATCGGAACTGTTTCCCCTGAGAATTCTATTTCATGAGCTTAGGGCTCCTCTGGAATGTATGCATGATTACTTGCCATGTTTGATTACCGTGGTTTAGTAAGACTGGGGCCTACGGGTAAAAATCCTTATGATGGTTAACAGGCCATGGGAAGTGATGATTCATAGGTTAACAGGCTATGGGAAGTGATGATTCATAGGTTAACAGGCCTAGAATATGAATCCATTTTGTATATCAAGTAAATAACAAAGATTCATGATTCGTGTCGGCTTCTAGACATAGAAGAGGATAGGAATAGGGGATACCTCTGTGGTGTAACTGATTAGTGTTATTTTTTGTACAATGAGGATTATATTACATTGATCTTAGACATTTATGTAATTTTTGGTATAATATCCATGTCTTGCACCATAGTTAGTATTTTGTTTTAAAACTGGTCAAGTATATGAATTATGCCTTTAGGAACTTATGATTATGTCAGTACCAAATAAATACTTGTGCGATATTATTCTAGGTATATATTATACAGGGCATTACAATATATTATTGAAATTGATAATTTTTCTAAGATTAAAAAGCTCATTACACGTCCTTCTGCTATCCAACAAAAATAATTTTTTTAAGGCTTTCCATGATCTTGAAATTTCCACGAGAGAATTACTTGGCTTTTGATTGAAAAAGGACACTACTTTAAAATTTCATGTATTATAAATAATATGGATAACTGTAATATTTTACCAATATAGTAAACATTTATTTTTATTTTGAAATCTATTCTCTATTACCAACAAATTTGAAATTTCGTGATAAATACCTTGGTTCTTAAACAATATTGTCCGATTTCAACTTATTGAATGATGCGGATGAAAAAAATATTCATTTGGAGACATCAATATATCAAAAAAACTTGATTAATCATATACAAATAGTTTGTATTGTTCTATCCATAAATACTTCTGTTTAAAAAACACAACATAAAAACCACGTCTAAAGGCGATAAGATATAAATAAAAAATAAAAAACTTAAGTTTTTAATGGAAAACAAATTAAAAAGAACAATAAATATAAATCAATAAGATTATAAAACTAAAAGAAAAAATGTATTCAATAAATGAGTGATAGTTTTTGGTCCTAATATATTTATAATATAAAATCACTAAATAAAATAAATAAGCATTTCAAAATGCGGTGAACGTGGATCGAACACGTGACCTTCAGATCTTCAGTCTGACGCTCTCCCAACTGAGCTATCCCCGCTAGTTGTCATCACATTCTACTTAGCAATGATATATGTACCTATGTCATTAATATTTTATTTTCTACTACGGGATAATAGGAAACGATTGAAAAACAATATTAATGTTATTTTCACACAAAAGTTTAGCAAAAATTAGATGTTAATAATAAATATCAAATGCGATTAACGTTGTTTTTGGTGCTGGGTCTTAATCATAACAAATTGTCTCAGCCCATAAGTCTCTTTACCCGTAAGCCCCATTATTACCAAACCCTTATTTAAGGACGTGAAGTTTGATTAATTATGAATTAAGGATTTTGATCCGTGAAGTCAAGTTGGAATTTAGCTCGTCAGAGATTGTAATGGAAGTAAGGATAAGTATGAATCTAAGACAGTGATACAAGTTATTGTTATTGTTGATTTGAGGAAATTCGAGGACGAATTTCAATTTAAGTGGGGGAGAGGGTAATACCCATATTTTATTAAATGCTCTAGATCATATTTATTGAGCTTAATCGGTTTCTGGTGTGCTCTGAGAGTTATTTGTTCAGATAATTAGAGCAACTGTTGAGCTTATATTGGATTTATTAATATTATTAGACTAAGATGTTTTATTAATTGGTGCATTATAGACATTTTGGATATTTTATACTAGTTAGTGCTACTAACTAAATGTTATTTCCTATATATCTTTTCATTTGTCTCACTTGTTGTAAAAGATAGAAACAAAGAGAGATAAGTTAGAGAGAAGGAGGAGAAGAAGAGCAAAGAAGAAGAAGAAACCTAGAAGTGGAAAACAAGCTTGGATCATCATATCTTCTTCATCAATCATCTCCTTATCTTCATCTCCATCATTGGAGAAGGTGGCTTCTAGTTAGATGCTCTAAGATATTGAGTTTAGCATTGTAGAACTTACGTTAGAAATTTATAAAAATGATAATTTTTTATAATCAATGTTCTAACAGTTAAAATGTTGAATTAATAGGGTTGTATAGTCGGGTTAGGTGTGTATTGGAACTATTAAAATTGGTATAATGTTCCACTGTGATTTGACAATGTTTCAATGTTTTCTGAGTAAGAAAAATGGTGTGATTTTCAGCTTCTGCACAATGGTTAACCGGTTATAAGGAAATGGTTAACCAGTTAACAGGATATGGTTAACCGGTTAACAGGATATGGTTAACCGGTTAACAGGGTGAATTTTTGCAGTGTAAATTTTGATTAATTAACTTGTTAACCAAATTTGTTTACCCAAAATATAACTCTGACTATCATTTTGCCTCTATGTGATGAACAGTAAAGGCTTGTTAATCGGTTAACCATATCATGTTAACTGGTTAACACTATTATGAAATATTTAAATATTTGAAAACACATAACGTTTGAACCGTAACTCCGTTTTGACCCCCGTTCGAAGCGTTGGAAAGTTATTTCAATGCTCTACATGATAAAATTAGAAAATATTGATTTAGATTTGTGATTAATTAATTTGTGAGAATTTAATGGAAAAACTATTAGAAAATTCATATCTTTTGATTCGTGCATCCGATCGAAGCGTTCTTTGTATCGTTGGAGAACTATGACAACGTTCTATCCAATGAAAAAGGAGAATTTAGATATTGATGTGGAATTATTTTATTTATGATATTTGATTGGAAATCATGATTATGTATTTGTGATATGCCATATATATATATATATATATGCATGCTATCTAAAAATTGTCATTAGACTACTTAATTAAAAATAGTTAAGTAGACTGAGGAAACCTTACTACAAATCAATAGTAGGACCTAGTGTTGTGACTAGGAATTTGAAAGAGAATCTAGATGGAGATGCTCGTTCAATCAATGTCGAGCGTGCATCTTTGTCGAGTAATGGTATAGTGGTGAGTGAGACACTATATGGAACATCTGTGAACCTTTGTGTTAATTTTGTGATAAGGAATATGTGGCCTTGTAATTGTCATATGCAATCACGCTTGTATGTAAAAACGTAATCGGAACTGTTTCCCCTGAGAATTCTATTTCATGAGCTTAGGGCTCCTCTGGAATGTATGCATGATTACTTGCCATGTTTGATTACCGTGGTTTAGTAAGACTGGGGCCTACGGGTAAAAATCCTTATGATGGTTAACAGGCCATGGGAAGTGATGATTCATAGGTTAACAGGCTATGGGAAGTGATGATTCATAGGTTAACAGGCCTAGAATATGAATCCATTTTGTATATCAAGTAAATAACAAAGATTCATGATTCGTGTAGGCTTCTAGACATAGAAGAGGATAGGAATAGGGGATACCTCTGTGGTGTAACTGATTAGTGTTATTTTTTGTACAATGAGGATTATATTACATTGATCTTAGACATTTATGTAATTTTTGGTATAATATCCATGTCTTGCACCATAGTTAGTATTTTGTTTTAAAACTGGTCAAGTATATGAATTATGCCTTTAGGAACTTATGATTATGTCAGTACCAAATAAATACTTGTGCGATATTATTCTAGGTATATATTATACAGGGCATTACAATATATTATTGAAATTGATAATTTTTCTAAGATTAAAAAGCTCATTACACGTCCTTCTGCTATCCAACAAAAATAATTTTTTTAAGGCTTTCCATGATCTTGAAATTTCCACGAGAGAATTACTTGGCTTTTGATTGAAAAAGGACACTACTTTAAAATTTCATGTATTATAAATAATATGGATAACTGTAATATTTTACCAATATAGTAAACATTTATTTTTATTTTGAAATCTATTCTCTATTACCAACAAATTTGAAATTTCGTGATAAATACCTTGGTTCTTAAACAATATTGTCCGATTTCAACTTATTGAATGATGCGGATGAAAAAAATATTCATTTGGAGACATCAATATATCAAAAAAACTTGATTAATCATATACAAATAGTTTGTATTGTTCTATCCATAAATACTTCTGTTTAAAAAACACAACATAAAAACCACGTCTAAAGGCGATAAGATATAAATAAAAAATAAAAAACTTAAGTTTTTAATGGAAAACAAATTAAAAAGAACAATAAATATAAATCAATAAGATTATAAAACTAAAAGAAAAAATGTATTCAATAAATGAGTGATAGTTTTTGGTCCTAATATATTTATAATATAAAATCACTAAATAAAATAAATAAGCATTTCAAAATGCGGTGAACGTGGATCGAACACGTGACCTTCAGATCTTCAGTCTGACGCTCTCCCAACTGAGCTATCCCCGCTAGTTGTCATCACATTCTACTTAGCAATGATATATGTACCTATGTCATTAATATTTTATTTTGTACTACGGGATAATAGGAAACGATTGAAAAACAATATTAATGTTATTTTCACACAAAAGTTTAGCAAAAATTAGATGTTAATAATAAATATCAAATGCGATTAACGTTGTTTTTGGTGCTGGGTCTTAATCATAACAAATTGTCTCAGCCCATAAGTCTCTTTACCCGTAAGCCCCATTATTACCAAACCCTTATTTAAGGACGTGAAGTTTGATTAATTATGAATTAAGGATTTTGATCCGTGAAGTCAAGTTGGAATTTAGCTCGTCAGAGATTGTAATGGAAGTAAGGATAAGTATGAATCTAAGACAGTGATACAAGTTATTGTTATTGTTGATTTGAGGAAATTCGAGGACGAATTTCAATTTAAGTGGGGGAGAGGGTAATACCCATATTTTATTAAATGCTCTAGATCATATTTATTGAGCTTAATCGGTTTCTGGTGTGCTCTGAGAGTTATTTGTTCAGATAATTAGAGCAACTGTTGAGCTTATATTGGATTTATTAATATTATTAGACTAAGATGTTTTATTAATTGGTGCATTATAGACATTTTGGATATTTTATACTAGTTAGTGCTACTAACTAAATGTTATTTCCTATATATCTTTTCATTTGTCTCACTTGTTGTAAAAGATAGAAACAAAGAGAGATAAGTTAGAGAGAAGGAGGAGAAGAAGAGCAAAGAAGAAGAAGAAACCTAGAAGTGGAAAACAAGCTTGGATCATCATATCTTCTTCATCAATCATCTCCTTATCTTCATCTCCATCATTGGAGAAGGTGGCTTCTAGTTAGATGCTCTAAGATATTGAGTTTAGCATTGTAGAACTTACGTTAGAAATTTATAAAAATGATAATTTTTTATAATCAATGTTCTAACAGTTAAAATGTTGAATTAATAGGGTTGTATAGTCGGGTTAGGTGTGTATTGGAACTATTAAAATTGGTATAATGTTCCACTGTGATTTGACAATGTTTCAATGTTTTCTGAGTAAGAAAAATGGTGTGATTTTCAGCTTCTGCACAATGGTTAACCGGTTATAAGGAAATGGTTAACCAGTTAACAGGATATGGTTAACCGGTTAACAGGATATGGTTAACCGGTTAACAGGGTGAATTTTTGCAGTGTAAATTTTGATTAATTAACTTGTTAACCAAATTTGTTTACCCAAAATATAACTCTGACTATCATTTTGCCTCTATGTGATGAACAGTAAAGGCTTGTTAATCGGTTAACCATATCATGTTAACTGGTTAACACTATTATGAAATATTTTAATATTTGAAAACATATAACGTTTGAACCGTAACTCCGTTTTGACCCCCGTTCGAAGCGTTGGAAAGTTATTTCAATGCTCTACATGATAAAATTAGAAAATATTGATTTAGATTTGTGATTAATTAATTTGTGAGAATTTAATGGAAAAACTATTAGAAAATTCATATCTTTTGATTCGTCCATCCGATCGAAGCGTTCTTTGTATCGTTGGAGAACTATGACAACGTTCTATCCAATGAAAAAGGAGAATTTAGATATTGATGTGGAATTATTTTATTTATGATATTTGATTGGAAATCATGATTATGTATTTGTGATATGCCATATATATATATATATATATATATATATATATATATATATATATATATATATATATATGCATGCTATCTAAAAATTGTCATTAGACTACTTAATTAAAAATAGTTAAGTAGACTGAGGAAACCTTACTACAAATCAATAGTAGGACCTAGTGTTGTGACTAGGAATTTGAAAGAGAATCTAGATGGAGATGCTCGTTCAATCAATGTCGAGCGTGCATCTTTGTCGAGTAATGGTATAGTGGTGAGTGAGACACTATATGGAACATCTGTGAACCTTTGTGTTAATTTTGTGATAAGGAATATGTGGCCTTGTAATTGTCATATGCAATCACGCTTGTATGTAAAAACGTAATCGGAACTGTTTCCCCTGAGAATTCTATTTCATGAGCTTAGGGCTCCTCTGGAATGTATGCATGATTACTTCCCATGTTTGATTACCGTGGTTTAGTAAGACTGGGGCCTACGGGTAAAAATCCTTATGATGGTTAACATGCCATGGGAAGTGATGATTCATAGGTTAACAGGCTATGGGAAGTGATTATTCATAGGTTAACAGGCCTAGAATATGAATCCATTTTGTATATCAAGTAAATAACAAAGATTCATGATTCGTGTCGGCTTCTAGACATAGAAGAGGATAGGAATAGGGGATACCTCTGTGGTGTAACCGATTAGAGTTATTTTTTGTACAATAAGGATTATTGTACATTGATCTTAGACATTTATGTAATTTTTGGTATAATATCCATGTCTTGCACCATAGTTAGTATTTTGTTTTAAACATGGTCAAGTATATGAATTATGCCTTTAGGAACTTATGATTATGCGTACCAAATAAATACTTGTGCGATATTATTCTAGGTATATATTATACAGGGCATTACAATATATTATTGAAATTGATAATTTTTCTAAGATTAAAAAGCTCATTACACGTCCTTCTGCTATCCAACAAAAATAATTTTTTTAAGGCTTTCCATGATCTTGAAATTTCCACTAGAGAATTACTTGGCTTTTGATTGAAAAAGGACACTACTTTAAAATTTCATGTATTATAAATAATATGGATAACTGTAATATTTTACCAATATAGTAAACATTTATTTTTATTTTGAAATCTATTCTCTATTACCAACAAATTTGAAATTTCGTGATAAATACCTTGGTTCTTAAACAATTTTGTCCGATTTCAACTTATTGAATGATGCGGATGAAAAAAATATTCATTTGGAGACATCAATATATCAAAAAAACTTGATTAATCATATACAAATAGTTTGTATTGTTCTATCCATAAATACTTCTGTTTAAAAAACACAACATAAAAACCACGTCTAAAGGCGATAAGATATAGATAAAAAATAAAAAACTTAAGTTTTTAATGGAAAACAAATTAAAAAGAACAATAAATATAAATCAATAAGATTATAAAACTAAAAGAAAAAATGTATTCAATAAATGAGTGATAGTTTTTGGTCCTAATATATTTATAATATAAAATCACTAAATAAAATAAATAAGCATTTCAAAATGCGGTGAACGTGGATCGAATACGTGACCTTCAGATCTTCAGTCTGACGCTCTCCCAACTGAGCTATCCCCGCTAGTTGTCATCACATTCTACTTAGCAATGATATATGTACCTATGTCATTAATATTTTATTTTCTACTACGGGATAATAGGAAACGATTGAAAAACAATATTAATGTTATTTTCACAAAAAAGTTTAGCAAAAATTAGATGTTAATAATAAATATCAAATGCGATTAACGTTGTTTTTGGTGCTGGGTCTTAATCATAACAAATTGTCTGAACCCATAAGTCTCTTTACCCGTAAGCCCCATTATTACCAAACCCTTATTTAAGGACGTGAAGTTTGATTAATTATGAATTAAGGATTTTGATCCGTGAAGTCAAGTTGGAATTTAGCTCGTCAGAGATTGTAATGGAAGTAAGGATAAGTATGAATCTAAGACAGTGATACAAGTTATTGTTATTGTTGATTTGAGGAAATTCGAGGACGAATTTCAATTTAAGTGGGGGAGAGGGTAATACCCATATTTTATTAAATGCTCTAGATCATATTTATTGAGCTTAATCGGTTTCTGGTGTGCTCTGAGAGTTATTTGTTCAGATAATTAGAGCAACTGTTGAGCTTATATTGGATTTATTAATATTATTAGACTAAGATGTTTTATTAATTGGTGCATTATAGACATTTTGGATATTTTATACTAGTTAGTGCTACTAACTAAATGTTATTTCCTATTGTAAACACCCCAAATTTTCCCTCACTCATTTCACCATGGCTTGTGATCTTTTCATATGCATAGGTTCAATCATATCTTCTCATATTACATTTTTGCTTTACTGCATTGGTTCGAAGTCATCTGCATCTAGGGTTTGTGATTTGAGCCATCACTGAGCTATCTGAGACACTCCAAAGATCTCCAAACATATCAAGAGGGTCCATGTATGTTCAAGCATCATATTTTATCCTCCAAAGATCAAGAAAGTCAAAGAATCACAAGAACTGAGGAAGGCATGGAAGCAGAGCCAAGTTTAACTACACAGATGACCTAAAATTAGGGTTTTGGTTTCAAAGGCCATAACTCCAAAATTTTTTGGTCATTCTTGTTTCTATTGGTCTCTATATGATATGAGGATCATGCATACCAATTTTCATGAAGAATATCATTGGGGAAGGCATCTGATCAATGGGTGACTTCTTGAACAAGTCAGTGCAAAATCAGGGCATCTGAGGCCCCCAACCATCCAACCAAAGGTTTTTCTTCATCATTTTGGATGTATATGATCTTTGTTTGATCTTATAAGAAGTTAGAAGTTCACAAAATTGAAGAATTTCAAGCCATTTGCAAAGTTACCATTTTGGGAAAGTGACTTGTAATGCAAACTTGCCATTTTGTGAAAGTTTTTCAACCTCCTCTTTTTGATTCAAAAATGCTTCAAATGGAAAATTCTTGGTCATGAAAGTTGTAGATTGGATCATTCCCTTTTCAAAAAGTACAAGAACTTGACCTAATTCATTTTAGAGCTCAAGTTATGGCTTGTCAAAGTTGGGAAAAATCACTTAAATTTCACTTTCACACCAAAGAGGGAAACTTGCAAATTCTCATGCCAAGCATTTTTGTGACCTTAAACACACTTCTACATGCCTTAACATCATAATGCATTGCCTAAGGATCAGAAATGGCCCAAGAATCATTTCATTACATGCCTTAAACATCAAGAAATTACAAAAGGGCCAAAGCTTCACATAATTGTAAAACATCACACAAACTTCATCCCACTTGTTATCTTGCCCCAATCTGATTTCCATGGCTATCCTTGAAGCCAGCTGCGCAGGACACCCCATTGTCCTTGGCCTGCCATGAGCCCATACCTCCAAAAACAACTTTGTGGACTTTGTGCAAAATGATTCATACCAATCACACTGCTCCACAACAACTCTCTGACCTATCAAGGATTGATATGTGGACCTCAAGCAACCCAACACATAACACAACACAAGCTAAAACCTCCAAGAACTCAGCATTCACCAAAAAATCCTCGCTTATGCATTTCTCTTCGAAACATACAACTCAGCCAACAAATCTCTAAACTTTTTCCACCATTCAACTCCACATTCATCACTGATCATTTCCCACCCTTCATTTTGCCTTGAAACACCTTGTATCAAAAACACGATTTTCCTCCTTCATTGAACTGAACTACATCAATCTCATAAACCAGCCATAAGAAATTACATCCAAACATTGCAAACTTCTCAGGAGGTTCATTAAAGGCATCTTGGGCCAAAGAAGCAGTCAAAAAGCTCCAGGGTTGAAAGCTTCACCTCAGGTAGCTATGCGAATTCATTTTTCCAGAAGCATCATTTTAAGTTCTTAAATGGTTAAGTGTGATTCCCTGAGCATGTTGAACCTTTTACTTTTGAAAATAGTTGAGAATTGAGGATGTATGGTCTTTCTGAAATTTCTGCAGTTTTTGCTCTTAGCTTCGATTCATGTTTTTGGTTGAAAATAAATGGAGTTTGAGGTTGGAATTAGGTTTAGGGAGATGAAAGGAACAAATCTGGAGCTTTAGAGCTCCAGAAATGACCTAGGGAGTGAGTTGAGATCTTTCAGGGAGGGATGTCACCGGAGTTCTTCTCCGGTGACCTGAAAGTCATTAATGTTAATTATGGTTTAGTGTTAAGTTTGAACCTGGAGCGTACGATCTTGCTTCCCGCGTGTGAACCAATGGACCAGATTAGTCATTAAACCCTAATTCTATTTTAATCAAGATTAATTAATTATTTAAATAGGATTTACTCAGTTTGAATTGTAGCCACTAGATCACGCGCGCAGTCAATTCCCGCCCCCTAGGTTTGAATCCTGGCCCTCAGATCAGCATACTTCTCATTTAAATCAATTTAATTTTCATTTTATTTGCATTTGCTTTATCATTTTGTTAAAAATAGCAAAACTCATCTAAAAAATTTCATTTTTTGCATCATGGTTCTAAATATTTTTCCCATTCTGAAAATAATTTTTATTTTATTTTTTGCATAAAATTTGTATTTTTAAAATATTTAAATGTTTATTTTAATTAATTAATGGAAATTAATTAATTAAATTACCATTTAAGTTTCTAAAAATCACCAAAAAAATCACATTGCATCTTGACACATTTAGAGACATTATCAAACCATTCATACCAATTTCTTTTTGGTTCTTGATTCATTTTGATATTTTTCTTTTGATTTAGGGTTCTTTAAAATCAATATTTTGACCCTAACTTAAAAAAAATCTTTTCTGCCTAACCATGAAGAGTTTGATAATGGTTCTTTTTGCATTGCATTCCACATATCATTTAGTTTCTAGGATAAAATTGGCATGAATTTATCTTTCATTTTCAATTTGTTTTGCATTTTTCCTTATGAGGTACCTTAAAACCCTAACAAACTTAGAAAAATCATAAGTCCTTTAGGGTTTAGCTGCTGACCTTCCCCTTTGGGCAGTGAACTTATATAGGTTTAGGGTACCTTTGATCCCATTTTCAATTTTGTATCTCATCATTTGCTTCTGTTTTTGAGTTTTGCATCTCATATGTTCCAATAACCCTAATTTTGCATTTCATTTTCATCCATCTTGTATAAGTTTGCATACATGAACTTGCCATGACATTTTGTGCATCCACATGACATGTAAGACATCCTAAGACATATTGTAGTCATGTTTGAACATTGCACCATCCATTTGCCATGTTATGCATCCATTGCATTTCATAAGTTTTCATGATCTTTCATGCTTCCTTCCATGTCTCATTTGCATCTTCATTACTTGTATGATCATCCACATCTCTTGACATGCTCTCTTATCATCATTTGCATTATGAACATGCTTCTGATTTTGGTTTGCATCCTTGTGTCGCTCCCAAAAGATTTGCATCCTGGTACAAGCGCGAACTGTCGGCGAAAAGAACAATGGGAACACACAGCCGTGAACTCACTGGAGAATGAATAGAGTCGCCAGCTAGGCATTTTTATCCCGGAGGAAAGGCAATGCTGCATAGGCCTAGAAAGACATGGATAAGACGGTTGCGAACCAGAGAGACTGAGAAAGGGGGTTGGTTACAACCTGGGAAGGTATTAGCACCCAGATTGTCCGCCGTACTCGACGGGATCCACGCTTAAAAGATTTGTGTTTTAAAGGGGTAGTGTCAGTGCAATTTGTGTATTAGATAGCTGGAAAAGATGTACAGGTGTCAGTGTGAAAGAAGTGAAGTGTATAATGATGTGTCAGTGTAAGAATAAGAGTGAAATGCTCACGACTATGAGGCTTAAAAGAATGAAGCTGAAAGGAGGGGGAATATACAGAGACTTTTGTTCGATAACTGTTAAGTTATGCCTACGTATCCTCTCGTGCAATGAGGAAGTCAGAACACCGTAGTTCGACCCAAAGAGACTGAAAGATGAATTGACTTGTGAACTGCTTACTTGCCTATGCTCAAGTGTATGATCTGTCTGGCACAGATGCAAACTGTCTTGCATTAGACGGAAGAAGCAAGTTCTCGTTTGTGAGTGAATGAGATGAGAAAAGAATCCCGGAGGAGACGATTATTGTTTGTTTTTGTGTTTTCAATCTTTTATTGCTTTTGAAAGTTTGTCATAAGTTAATGAGCTTAAGCCTAAACCAATGGGTTAGTAAACTCATCACATCTTCCCTCTGATTAGGGGTAATGAGAGTACCTTAAGTGTGAAGTCAGATTCTCACACTTAAACACCTTTGATGTAGGATTAAGATCATTAACCTACTTGTGATTATTTAGATGTTTTTGGTGTTTTTGTTTAGTGTTGAGTAATGAGGTTAAGCCATAATCAAGGATTAAACAGACTCATTACACCATCCTAATAGAAGGATAATAGATGAGAATGTTTAAGCTGAGGAAAGCTCCTCAACTTAATCCATGATTAGGGATTAAACTCATGACAAAACAAACCTTTGATTAAGTAGATTTTATTTAATGGTATGATGATGAATTGATTTTTTATGGTTTGTAAGACAACTTGAGGGGGACTTGTCCATTAACACTAGGGTTAGTCCTTCTTAACCATTTAAGGAAGAATTAGAACCCTAATGCAAGGCCCAAGTTACAAGTGTGATGTCTTGATACTTATTAAGATGAATTGATTAAAGGAGTTAAACACATTAAGGATTTAACACTTAGGATTAAAGTTATACACTCCATCCTAAGAGAAGGATGCAGGCATAAGCTTAATCACGAAGCCTTAAAGCCTTTAGGGTTTAGTCCCTGATTATGAGGTGAGAAGAGAAGACTCAAAGAGATGACACAAAGGTAAAATCTAAGAGGGGAGACTAATCAAAACCCTAATCATTGTCATGCTTGGTTGTTCCTAAGGTTTGTGAGGTTTTCAAGAACAATCTTCAATGGAACCACCAGGAAGCAGATGAAAGGATCAAGAGAAGCAAAGCAACTTGCTTCATTCAAGAAGTCAAGTCACTTGAAGAAAGAAAGTGGGGAGAAGAAGGAATGAGCAAGCTCAAACTCGAACACATATAAAAATGCAGCAATGGATGCAAGAGAGAGATGAGAAGAAGTTATGAGAAGTGAAGGCAAATTCACTTCTCAAATCACTTACCACCTGAAATGTTAGAAAAGAAAATGCAATGCAATGCTAAATATGATGAGATGACATGATGATAAACAAAACCAGAAGCATGTTTATGATGATAATGATGCTATGAGATGGTACAAACATGAAACAAGGCATGGAGATGATCATACAAACATATGGATGCAAATGAGGCATGCTAGGAACCATGAACATACATGAAAAGTTATGAAGTGCATATGGCATACAACATGGCAAATACATGATGCAATGATCAAACATGCTTTCAATATGTCTTATGATGTCAAATGAATCACATGGATGCTTGAAATGTCATGGCAAGTCATGTTATGCAAGAGAATGCAAGATGGATGCATATGGAAGCCCAAATTAGGGTTTATGAACCAAACATCAATCAAAAGTCAAAGTCAGAAGCAAACCCTAAGATAAAAAATGGAAAATGCCACTCAAAATACCCCTAATCTTATACTAAACCAATGTCCAAAGGGGAGGCCTCAATTCTTAACCAATCTCAAGTTATGACTTTTACAAGTTATTAGGGTTTTTAGGGTTCCTAAACAAAAGAAATGCCAAACAAATTGGAAATGAGGAATCAAATCAAGGCCATTTTATCTCAAAAACTACATGCTAAACAAAATGCAATGCAAGAAGAATCAATGTCCAACTCTTCATAGATAGGCAGAAATGATTTTTTGAACTTAGGATCAAAATAATGCATCAAAATGATTTTAATTCAATGAAAAATTCTCAAAATGCATCAAGATCAAAAAATAAATTTGGTTTGAAGGTTGGACAATGTTTCTAAATGCCTTAGAACATTTCATGAATTTTTTGGTGATTTTTGAATACCTAAAAGTATTTTTTATAAATTAATTTCCATTAATCAATTAAAAATAATCTCTTAAATATTTAAAAATACTTTTTTAATGCTAAAAATAAAATAAAAATATTTTTGTGTCATAAAAATTATTAAAACTCATGAGAAAAAGTTTCATAATTTTTAAGCAATTTTTACTATTTTAAATTAATTATGCAAGTTAAATGAAAAGAAATGAAATAAAAATGAAAATAAATGGAAAGTAATCAGAATGGAGGGTTGAGATTGAGACTGGGTTTGAATGCATTGACTGGCGCCAGATCTTGTGGCCAGGATTGGTTCTGAGTTAATTAATTTAATTACAATTAATTAAAACTAATAAAATGAATTAGGGCTAATCAAAGTGATCTGGGCCCTCTATCCACGCGGGAAGTCAACAGGTCAACTCAATCCAACGCCCAATATTCAAATGACACTAATTACAGGGGTTATGCCCTAATTATTTTCAGGTGGCCGGAGAAGACCTCCGGTCGTCTTCTCCGGTGGGAAGTCCACCTGAAAATCTCCAAACTCTCTCAAAACGTAACAAAAATGAAAACCAAACATACAGAAATGATTCCCATGATCCCCTGAATCAAAACCCCATCACAAACATCATTTATTTTTCCCCAGAAACATGAATCGAAACAAACAATATTTAGGTCAACAGAGTTTCAGAGATCAATTAAATGTTCATTTCATCACCATTTCCAAAACTAAAAGCATCAGAATACTCAGTGAAGCATGGAGAACAAGTTTAGAACATAAAAAATGATTTCTGGAAAAATATTTCTTGAGCTACCTGAGATTCGAAGCTTTCACTCCAGCCACTTTCAGACCTCCTCTCCTTATGCAATCTACTCCTTATGACCTCTTGGTGATGTTTGAATGCTTTGGAGAAATTTATGCTGGCTGGATGAAGAGTTTGAGCAGCTTCTGCTCAAGCTCAGTTGGAAATGGCAATGGTGATGCAGACAGCTTCAGGCCAATGTGAGTGGTTCTTTGTGATCAGGGTGATGTTTTAAGAAAGTTTGTGGAGTTTGTTTGAGTGTTTGTGGACTGTGGAGTGAGTTTCGAAAGAAACTGCAAGTTGGTATGAAAATGGTGAAATGGTGTTATGGCTTGTTTCAGGCTTGGTTCTTTGCTGGTTTCTCCTCAATGGAACATGGTAAGATGATTGGTGAAAATGGTTTGGATGTTTGAAGTTTGTGGAGGCAGATTCGAAGAGTTTTGCCAAGTGAGGTGTTTTTGTGAATGTGATGTTGTGTCTTGTTTCAGCCTGGCTTGGTGTTATGTTTGTCTTGCAAATGGAAAGTATAAACAATCCCAATTGGCCAGATGATGTGACATGGCTTGTGGTGATTGGGATGTTTGCTTTTGCCAAAAGTCAACTTTTTGTGTAAGAGAGGTATGGCTTGGTTCTAGGCTAGTACAAGGCATGGGGCTGTGCAGCAAGGGTGAGGGGAAAGGCTAGCAAAGTGCAGTAACCAATGCAGCAAGTGGTGGAGAGAATGATCATGAGTTTTTGCAAGTTGGCTCATTTTGGTTCACATGTGATTTTCCCATCCCATAAGCCATGAAACATGAGCATTCTTGGTTCAATTCTGACTTTTAGGACTTAGGTGATGTTTGTACATTGGTTTGAAGTGAACTAGAAGTTACAAATGGCCTTGGTTCATGATTTTGCAAAATTCACATTTGAGGCATGTCTTGAAAATCAATGATTTTTGCCAACTTTGTCACTCCACAACTTTTGATCCAAGAAGAATTTGATCATGTTCTTGTACTTTTTGAAAAGGGAAAAATGTAATATACAACTTTCATGACCAAAGTTTTTCCATTTGAAGCATTTTTGGATCAAGAATCAAGGCTTGAAAAGTGACCTAAAATGACACATTCTTGAAAAGTCAACTATGCCCAAAAAGTCAACATTTGCAAAAAACTCCAAATTCTTGATTTTTATGGACTTCAACCTTCTTCCATGATCAAATAAAGATCATATACACTCAAAAATGATGAAGATCACCCCTTGGTTGAGTCATTGGGGGCCTCAGATGCCCTGATTTTGCACTGACTTGTCTGAAAAGTCAACTCTTGATCAGATGACTTCCCCATGGAATTTCTTCATGAAAATTGATATGCATACTCCCTATACCATATAGAGACCAATGGAAACAAGAATGACCAAAAAATTTGGAGCTATGGCCTCTGAAACCAAAACCCTAATTTTAGGTCAACTGTGCAGTCAAACTTGGCTCTGCATCTATACCAATCTCAGTTCTTGTGATTCTTTTGCATTTTGTGACTTTGAGAGGATGTGATATAATGCTTGAACACACATGGATCCCTTTGAAATGATTGATGGCCTTTGGAGTGGCTCAAGAAGCTCTTGGATTGCTCAGATCACAAACCCTAGGTGCAGATGACTTAGAAACTATGCAGTGGCTCAAAAAATGAGATATGAGATGATATGATTGTGTTTATGCATATGAAATGACCACAAGCCATGGTGTGAATGGGTGAGGGCAAATTTGGGGTGTTTACACCTTGCATCTCATCTCATTCTCACTTCATTCCATTTCCTTTCACTAACTTTTCAGGTGGTAAGTCACTTTGAGAAGTGAATTTGCCTTCACTTCTCATAATCTCTTCTCATCTCTTATGCATTCATTGCTGCATTTTGTATTTGTATTAGAGTGAGCTTGCTCATTCATGCTCCTTCTTCTCTTTCTTTCTTCAAGCAACTTATCTTCTTAAGTGAAGTAAGTTGTCTTGCTTCTCTCTGTTTCTCCTTCCTTCATCCTGTTTCTTCCTTGGTGGCTTTTCCTTGAAGATCTTCTTGCAAGCCTCATTAACCCTAGGAACACCCAAGTATGTTAACAGTTAGGGTTTGATTAGTCCCCCATTAGTTTTACCTTTGTATCATCTTTTGTGTCTTCTCTTCTCATCTCATAATCAGGGACTAAACCTTAAAGGGTTTAAGGCTTTGTGATTAAGTTTATGCCTTCATCCTTCTATTAGGATGGAGTGTATAACTTTAATCCTAAGTGTTGAAACCTTAATGTGTTTAAATCCTTTAATCAATCCACCTAATAATCACTAAGACATCAAGCTTGTAACTTGGGCCTTGCATTAGGGTTCTAATTCTTCCTTAATTGGTTAAGAAGGACTAACCCTAGTGTTAATGGACAAGTCCCCCTCAAGTTGTCATGAGGTTAATCCCTAATCATGGATTAAGTTAAGGAGCCTTTCTCAGCTTAAATGTTCTCATCTATTATCCTTCTATTAGGATGGTGTAATTAGTCCATTAAATCCTTGATTATGGCTTAAACTCATTACTTAGCACAAAAAAAAAACTCCAAAAAACATCTAAATAAATGCAAGTAGGTTAATGATCTTAATCCTACATCATGGTGGTTAAGTGTGAGGTGTTTACCTCATACTTAAGGTATTCTCATTACCCCTAATCAGAGGGAGGATATGATGAGTTTACTAACCCTTGGTTCAGGCTTAAGCACATTTTCTTATGACAAACTCCCAAAAGCAATAAAAGACTGAAAACACAAAAACAAACAATAATCGTCTCCTCCAGGATTCTTTTCTCACCTCATTCATTCATAAACGGGAACTCACTTCTTCCGTCTAATGCAAGACAGTTTGCACCTGAGCCAGACAGGTCATACACTTGAGCATAGACAACTAAGCAGTTCACAAGTCAATTTATCTTTCAGTCTCTTTGAGTCGAACTACGGTGTTCTGACTTCCTCATTGCACGAGAGGATACGTAGGCATAACTTAACAGTTATCGAACAAAAGTCTCTGTATATTCCCCCATCTTCTAGCATTATTCTTTAAGCCTCATAGTCTTGAGCTTTACACTTCTTTCCAGCACTGACACTCTCATACTTCACTTCACATTTCTTTTACACTGACACTTGCATTCTTGTCCAGCTTTTGCACACAGAATAGCACTGACACTACCCCTTTAAAACACAAATATTTCAAGCGTGGATCCCGTCGAGTACGATGGACAATCTGGGTGCTAATACCTTCCTAGGTTGTAACCAACCCCCTTTCTCAGTTTCTCTGGTTCGCAACCGTCTTGTCCATCTTTTCTTAGGTTTATGCAACATTACCTTTCCTTCGGGATAAAAATGCCTAGCTGGCGACTCTTTTCATTTTCTTCCTCTTTCGCCGACCGTTTGCGTCTGTACCCCTCTTGGCCAGGTGTCATTTGGTGGGAGCGACAGCTTGGCGACTCTGCTGGGGAACCTTATATTGCAACCAGGGCTTCTGGTTCTTTTTGTGGGTTCCTCCTAGCGCTTGTTTGATTTGTGTTTACTGGGGTGCTATGTGCTATGTGTGTTTATTTGTTTTTGCTTTATTTACTGCTTTATGTACAGTTTTATTTATTGCTTTATTTACAGTTTTATACATCATATTGTCATACTGTCATTTGCTGGATCTGGTTTGCTGTTTTGGTGGGTGGGGTTCCATTGAGAGTTTGAGGTCCTATACCTGGGACCTGAGTGACACCTAGGCTATAGTGGTTCATGTTCTTTCCCATTCCATTTCGGTCTGGTGCGGAAATATGAAACACGATTCAGATATGGGTTTCTTCTTGAGAACTCTGTGCTACAGATTTCCTGTAGTGCTAGGGCTATCTGGGAAGCCTGCTAAGTCTGGATGACCTGTATTATGACCTTTAGAAACTGAGGTGATTTAGAGGAGGATCTTTTATGGTTATTGTAAACACTGCACCTCCGGGTTAGAAGTGTTTACACTTCTCATAACTGATCCAAGTCTGAAGACCCTTGTTCTAGAACATTACCTGTGAGGCGGTTGGGTTGTTTACAGGTTTGCAGGAACCCTTGGCCACATCATAACCTGTCACTATATTGTTTAAGAATACTCCACTTTGGACAGTTCTTGTGATTAACCCCGGACATGTGACTCTTTATTTGAGTCCCCACCCTGGTTACTGGACTTCCAAACCTCCATCTAGACTTCTTGAACATACATGGACTTTTATCAAGGAAGATAGTCAGATCCAGCTTGATCACAAACCCTTGCATATCATTTGCATATATCATCATTGCATCATTTAACATTTTTTTATTTGCTTTTCAGGGTATCCATCTCATTGTATCATGGTTTTGGTTTTGACCCCTTCTTCTGCATATACCTCTGCTTCAGCTGTCTCCATTAGTTATCTGCTTCAGTTATCTCCATCCTCATCAGCATCAGTCTGCCAGTGACTTACCTTCAGTTTCTCAGTCTGTGACCTTCACCAGCATTTGTCTTCAGTTTCTTCAACAAGCACTTATGGCTACTCCCAGGAAAAGCAACATATCCTACCACTTCTTTGAGCATGTGTTGACTGGTATCAGGCAGGTCCAGTCACTCATCACACCTGATCACATCCCATTGTTTAGAGAGCATTATGGAGGTATCCTAGATATGGTTATGGACCTTGATCCTTCTCAGAGGAGCATGATCCACACCTGCTTACAGTTTTATGACCCTCCTTTGAGATGTTTCACCTTTCCAGATTTTCAGCTAGGGCCTCTGCTGGAAGAATTCTCTTAATTGATTGGAGTACCTATCAGAGGTGGGATCCCTTTCAACCCAGAGATGACTGCTCCCAGAAATGAAGAGGTAGCAAAGGCACTGTACTTGGAGCCTGCCCTAATTGAGCAAAGTATGACAACAAAGGCTGGGATCCCTGGTTTACATTTAGACTTCTTGATCTCTCAGGCCATCCTGAAGGCTTCATTGGGAGAGTGGAGGGCAGTCTGTGCACTGTTAGCCCTCAGCATATATGGGGCTATACTATTTGTAGATGAGTCCAAATTTGTCAGCAAGAATGCCATCCATCTGTTTCTTCTGAAGAACCCAGTACCTACACTGCTAGGAGATTTTTACTACTCCATTCATCAAAGGAATGAGAAATAAAGGGGGAAGTTGGTAAGATGTTGTGCTCCTTTATTTTACACCGGGCTGCTCAGACACCTGCCTAAGTCAGATGCTTTCCTGAATCCTCACCAGCAGAAGAATTGGGCTAAGAGGCTCATTGCCTTGGCTTCAGATGATATCAGATGGTGCACCCAGAGCACCAAAGTTAAGGACATTATCACCAGCTGTGGACAATACCCAAATGTGCCTCTGATAGGAGTAAAGGGTTGCATCAACTACAATCCTTTACTGTTTAAGAGACAACTGGGTTATGCCTTGGTTCACCCTCCCAGAGGACAAGATTTATTTGAGACCCTGTATTGTGAAGTGAAACCTAATTCAGCTGCTGTCAGACAAGCATCCTGGGCTTGGGACAACATCCAGACAAAAGGGGTAGCTATTCTTGGAAGATGTAATAATGTTGCTTCAGCTCAGTACTATGATTGGTCCCGTACTAGAGCTCAGATTACCAGAATGCCTTTCATCTTGGAAGACATACATGGGCCATCCACAGTACAGCCTGCAGCGACAGTTAGCCTGGAGGAGTTTGAAAAGTTGAAAGAAAGGAATGAGCAGCTATCTCAAGCCTTGAAGAAGACCCTTTGGGAAAGGAGTGATTGTCGTCTGGACATTGAGAGATTGGAAAAGCTTAGGGTGGAGCATCTTGCCAAAATTGAGAAGACAGAGGACTACATAAGGAAAGATAGGGCTGGGGAACAGATATTGAAGAATGCCTGCAAGGAGGCCAAGATTCAGAAAGCTAGGGCTGAGCACTCTCTGCAAGAGATCCAGGCTAGGTGGGTTAGGATCACTGAAGCCCGTACACAAGAAGACCAGAAGACTCAAGCCAAGATTGAACAGCTAGAGGCCAGTGAAAAGAAGCAGCAGGAAACTTTGTTGGCAGCTCAGAAGGAGATTTCAGAGTTAAAGCTTAGGGCAGGATTGAAGAGGTCAAAGGATCAGGACATGCATAAGAAGCTGACCACTGCCATTGCTACCAGGAACCTCCTCATTAGGACCATTACAGAGCACCCAGCTGGTCCAGTGACTGAGGCCCTCCTGAAGGAGGTCAGAGAAGATGAGTTTGGACTGGATGTCTGATTCTTTGCTTGTTGATTGTTTCCATTTGATGTACTTTTCCTTTTGTTGTATTTTGACCCTCCATGGGCATGTATTGTAAAACAAACTATGTATTGTCCACCATTTGTAATATATTTTAGTTTGTCTTCATTTGGGTTTTCTCTCAACAACATCAAGCATCTTCCTCGAGGTCTGGAAAGGTCAAAACCAAGAACCGAACCGGATACCTTGGAAAACAAATAAGCATACTGCATTGCATACTAACCTTGTTTTTGTTTTGTAGGTTTTGTTGTTATTTATTGTTTCTAACTTTGTTGTGACCTCAGGAAACATTGCTCGTCGCCGAGTGTTCCCTGTCAATCACGCGCACTGGTACCCGACTCGTAACAACCTTCCCGGCATTCAAATGGAACAAGTACAACAGGATCTGACTGAGGTCAGAAATCAGATGACCAATGAGAGATTGGAGATGAGAAATCAGATGTCTCAGTTCATGGCAGTGATGACTGGCCTAGCCCAAAGCCAGGAGAGGTTAAGAGAGTTGGTGGAGAGGCAAACTCCCGAGGAACCTCATCTTGGAATAGGAGGAACTAGCAAAAATGAAGGAGGCCAGCCTCGTATTAACCCACCGGAGTTTGGACCTCACCTAAATCCAGAAGTTAATATCCTAAGAAATGGTCAAGGTAATGCTACTGGGGGCCTAATCCTGCAGGAAGATCCCCAGGGAGAACAGTTTACTGTTATAGGGGCTGGAGATGAGGTATATGACAGAAGATTGGACGAGATTACCGAAAAGTTAAGATCTTTGGAATCTCAGAATTCTTTGGGCTTCGATGTGATGGACATGGGATTAGTAGATGGGGTGAGAATTCCCCACAAATTCAAGCACCCATGTTTTGAAAAGTACAATGGTACCTCCTGTCCTCGCACTCATCTGTAGTCTTTCTTGGGAAGGCTCAAAGCTTATATTATGGATGAAAAGTTGTGGATGTTCTACTTTGAAGACAGTATGACTGGGGCTTCAAGAGAGTGGTATTCACACTTGTCTAGGGCCACCATAAGATGCTGGAAGGACTTGGCCAAAGCTTTCATCCGTCAGTATCAGTACAACCTGGACATGGCTCCCAACAGGACCCTTCTAATGGGAATGTCTCAATCTTCTAGAGAGAGCTTCAGGGAATACGCCCAAAGGTGGAGACAGCTTGCTGCTGCTGTCCAACCACCCATGTCAGAAAGGGAAATGGCTGACATGTTCATGAATACATTGCAAGGGACCTATATTGATAGAATGGCTGCTTTTTCCTCTACCAGTTTTGTTGATGTGGTCATAGCTGGTGAGAGGATCGAAAGTCTTTTAAAGATGGGCAAAATTTCCGACAGTGGTGCAAGTTCGTCCAGCAATCCCAGAAAGCCTTTTGCGGGACCCCGAAGGGCAGGTGAGACAAATTCCATTCATACAAGCAGGGGCAGACCTCAATATGCTCACCGGTCAGTAGCAGTCGTTACCATCCCAGCTCTAGTGCCACAACAATCATCATATCCTCAACAACAACAACCACAGTATCAACAACAAGTTCATTATCCGCAACAAAGGTTGTACAACAACAACAACCAACAACAGCGTCCCTTCCAACAAAGGCCATCACAAGCAAACAGGGTAATTGATCCAATCCCAATGCCGTATGCTGCACTCTTGCCACGACTCCTGAAGCTCAACCTAGTTGAGTTAAGGACATTGGCACCTCCAGATCCTCTTAATATGCCAAAGGACTATGATGCAAATGCCAGATGTGCATTCCACTCAAACGCACCGGGACATAATACTGAAAAATGCAGGGCCCTACAGATGAAAGTCCAGGATTTGGTGGACTCAAAAGCTCTCAACTTTGCACACCCTCCAAACGTCACAAGAAATTCAATGCCTAGTCACAACGGGCCTAGGATTAATGCTATTGAGGAAGGCAAACAATACACATTCATTACCAGTGTTGCACAAATCCGAACACCCTTGGTTGAAATCAAAGCTCAGCTGTTAGAGTGCCAAGTGTTCCCCGGATGCGAGGTCGGTTGTGGATATTGCAACATTGCCGTTAATGGATGTGAGAGACTGAGAAACGACATAGATGGTCTCATTAAAGATGGCATTCTTCAGATTACGACAACAGCGACTACAATTCCAACAATTCCTTCATCAACAATCACAGATGCTCCTACAACGTCAGCAACCATTGTTCCAACAGATTCTACTACAACTCCAACAATTACTCAATCAATAACTTCAACAGATACAACTTCAGTCACAATCCCTTCTACAACGACAACACCCATTGTTCCATCAGTTCCTGCTACAACTTCAACACCAGTTTAGTCAACAGTACCGTCTACAACATCAGCAACAGCTAATGAAAGTGTCTCAGCAGTTACGATATACTATGACCCCGCAAATGTTCCTTCCAATAACTCACAACAAAATTCAACTCCTGTTAGAGCTCCGGTTACCATATATTATAACCCACACACCATTTTGGTCCCCTCTGCAGCTGCTATCAGTCCAGTCACTATCACAGTGCTTGGGCCAGTTCCTTACGAAAGCAATAATGCCATCCCTTGGCATTATGGCTCCGATCTATACTGAGAGGGGCAGAAAATCACTTTAGAATCATCAACTTCTTCACCGCAGATAGACAATGTGGGGGGAGGCAGAGGCTTCACTAGAAGTGGACGTCTCTTTGCCTCGCAAATACCAAGGCCCATTGCTGAAGCAGAAGTTGCTGCTAAGGCAAAAGGGAAGAGCATGGTGTAAACACCCCAAATTTTCCCTCACCCATTCACACCATGGCTTGTGATCTTTTCATATGCATAATCTCAACCATAGCATCTCATATTGCATTTTTGATTCATTGCACTGGTTCTAAGTCATCTGCATCTAGGGTTTGTGATCTGAGCAATCCAAGAGCTTTTTGAGCCACTCCAAAGGTCATCAATCACTTCAAAGGGGTCCATGTATGTTCAAGCATCATATTATATCCTCTCAAAGTCAAGAATGTCAAAAAATCACAAGAACTGAGATTGGCATGGAAGCAGAGCCAGGTTTGACTGCACAGATGACCTGAAATTAGGGTTTTGGTTTCAAAGGCCATAACTCCAAATTTTTTGGTCATTCTTGTTTCTATTGGTCTCTATATGGTATAGGGATCATTCATATCAATTTTCATGAAGAAATTCCATGGGGAAGTCATCTGATCAAGAGTTGACTTTTTGAGCAAGTCAGTGCAAAATCAGGGCATCTGAGGCCCCCAATGACCCAACCAAAGGGTGTTCTTCATCATTTTGATCATGTATGATCTTTATTTAATCATAGAAGATGTTAGAAGTTCACAAAATTGAATAATTCCAAGCCATTTGCAAAGTTGACTTTTTGGGAAAATGACTTGTAATGGAATCTTGCCATTTTGGGAAACTTTTTCAACCCTTGCTTTTTGATTCAAAAATGCTTCAAATGAGAAAACTTTGGTCATGAAAGTTGTAGAATGGATCATTCCCTTTTCAAAAAGTACAAGAACTCATTCTAATTCATTTTGGATCAAAAGTTATGGCCTGTCAAAGTTGGGGAAAATCACATAATTTCAAGTTTTCTACCAAAGAGGCAAAGTTGCAAAACCACTTGCCAAGGCAAATTGTGCTATCAAATGGACTTCTAATCTTTATACAAACATGAACCAATGTCTAAAAGTCAGATTGCATCAAGAGTTTGCTCATTTTTGTAACTTGTGGATCAAGAAGCTTCAAAAGGGCCAAAGGTGATCAAAATTGCAAAACCTATCATCAACCCTAATCCACTTGCTACATTGCCTCTAGACCTTTTCCATAGCTTTCCTTGATTCAATCTGAGCCAAGACGAGCCAAAAAGTAAGCTGCACCATTGCCCATACCTCAAGTACAACACTTTTGACTTTTGGGCCAAAACACCCATACCAATCACAACAGTCCACACCAACTCCTTTGACCTCTCTAGTTGTGATAAGTGGACCAAAGGCAAGCCATAACACATAACAATTCATGCTGAAGCTCTCTCATAGCCAAGTTCCAAGTTTATGCCTCATATGCAAAACCATTCGAAACACTCTCCACAAGCATCAAACACACAAACAAACTTCACAAAACATATCAACATGACTCACTGGTCACAAACCAACCATTGAAACAGCCCAGAACCTCACACAAACCAAATACGATTTCCTCACTTCACTGAACAGAACTCTGCCAATCTCCCAAACCAGCCATCCTCAAAGCTTTCTAAGCTTCATTTCATCATCAGAGGATTCATTGGAGTCAGTTTGCATAAGAGAAAGGCTCAGAAAGCTCCAGTTTGAAGAACTTCAGTTCAGGTATCCATCAAGAACAAATTTTCCAGAACTTCATTTACTTGTTATAAATTGATTCTACATGTTATCCTGATCATCATGATGTGTTTAAAATTGAAAATGAGTGGAAAATGAGTATGTATTGATGTTCTGAAGTTTTTCCCGTGAAAAATGTTTGCTTCGATTTGCTTGATTCATGTAGTTTAAATGTTGTTTGATGATTGATTCATGTTCCATGATGTTAGAGGATCATTTCCCTGTGTTCAATTTGAAGTGGGGTGGCGTGTAGCATGATCTAGGGTTTTGAGTTCGCCGGAGAAGACGACCGGAAGTCTTCTCCGGCCACCTGAATATCATTAACCCTAATTATGTCATTAATGGTGGTTTGAATGTGGAGCGTAGGATGGGCTGACTTCCTTTGACCCGCGCGCGTTTTGATGGCCAGGATCTCTCCATTTTGCCCTAATCCATAATTAACTTAAATAATCCAAATTAATTAATTATAAAATCAGATTTAACCAGTTTTGAACTTGGGCCATTGGATGTGGCGCCAAGTCAACCTTTCCTTGTCCAGAATCAATCTGGTTCGTCCATCCTGCATACTTCCATTTAATTTCTTTTTTATTTTCATTTTATTTCATTTGTTTTGTACATTTAATTTAAAATAGCAAAAAATGTTTAAAAATTATGAAAATTTTTGTCAATATTTTCATTATTTTTCAGAACACAAAAATATTTTTATTTTTATTTTTTGCATTAAAAATTATTTTTAAATCATTTAAAAGTTTATTTTTAATTAGTTAATGAGAATTAATTAATTAAAAATACTTTTAGGTATTTAAAAATCACAAAAAAATTCATGTAACATTTAAAAACATTTAGAAACATTGTCCAACTCTCAAACCAAATTTATTTTTTGTTCTTGATGCCTTTTGATCATTTTCAATGGAATTAATTTCATTTCAAGGCATTATTTTGCTTCAAACTTCAAAAATTCACTTCTGCCTAACCATTGAGAGTTGGACAATGATTCTTCTTGCATTGCATCTTGCATAACATTTAGTTTATAGGATAAAATTGGCATGAATTGATGTTGCATTTTCATTTTGTTTTTGCATTTTTCTTGACAAGGTACCTTAAAACCCTAGCAATCTTAGGAAATTCATAACTCTCACTAGGTTAAGAGTTGCATCCCCTCCTTTGGGCAGTGAGTTTGTATAGGTCTAGGGTATCTTTGATTGTATTTTCAATTTTTTATCATGATGTTTGCTTCTGGTTTTGGTTTTTGCATTGTGTATTGATCATAAACCCTAATTCATGCCTTTCTTTGCATCCATCTTCCATTTGCTTGCATACCATGACTTGCCATGACATTTTGTGCATCCATTTGATTCATGGTACATCTTAAGACATATTAGAATCATGTTTGATCATTGCATCTTTCATTTGCCATGCTGTATGTCATTTGCATTCCATAACTTTTCATGAACATTCATGGTTCTAAACATGCTTCTCTTGCATCCATATGTTTGTATGATCATTCTCATGCCTTGCCTCATGTTTGCATCATCTCTTAGCATCATTAACATCATACTTATGCTTCTGGTTTTGGTTTGCATCATCACATTTCATCTCATTTGCATTACATTTCATTTCTTTACTAACTTTTCAGGTGGTAAGTTGTATTAAGAAGTGAATTTGCCTTCACTTCTCACAATCTCTTTTCATCTCTCTTATGCATCCTTGCTGCATTTTGTATGTGTATTGGATTGAGCTTGCTCATTCTTGATTCATCTTACCTTCTTTCTTCAAGCAACTTGACTTCTTAAATGAAGCAAGTTGTTTTGCTTCTCTTTGCTCCTTTCATCTGCTTCTCTCCTTGGTGGTTCCTTGAAGATCTTTCTTGCAAACCTCATAAACCATAGGAACAACCAAGCATGACAATAATTAGGGTTTGATTAGTCCCCCACTTAGCGTTTACCTTTGTGTCTCTTTGAGTCTTCTCTTCTCATTTCATAATCAGGGACTAAACCCTAAAGGCTTTAAGGCTTTGTGATTAAGCTTATGCCTGCATCCTTCTATTAGGATGGAGTGTATAACTTTAATCCTAAGTGTTAAACCCTTAATGTGTTTAAATCCTTTAATCAATTCACTTAATAATCATCAAGACATCAAGCTTGTAACTTGGGCCTTGCATTAGGGTTCTAATTCTTCCTTAATTAGTTAAGAAGGACTAACCCTAGTGTTAATGGACAAGTCCCCCTCAAGTTGTCTTACAAACCATAAAACTCACTTCTTCATCTTATCATTAACTAAAATCCATCTGATAAAGGCTTTGTTTTGTCATGAGGTTAATCCCTAATCATGGATTAAGTTGAGGAGTCTTCCTCAGCTTAAACATTCTCATCTATTATCCTTCTATTAGGATGGTGTAATGAGTCTGTTTAATCCTTGATTATGGCTTAGTCTCATTACGTAACACTAAACAAAAACAACAAAAACATCTAAATAATCACAAATAGGTTAATGACCTTAATCCTACATCAAAGGTGATTAAGTGTGAGATGCTGACTTCACACTTAAGGTATTCTCATTACCCCCTAATCAGAGGGAAGATTCGATGAGTTTACTAACCCATTGGTTTAGGCTTAAGCTCATTTTCTTATGACAAACTTCAGAAAGCAAAAAAAGACTGAAACACTCAAAAACAAACAATAATTGTCTCCTCTGGGATTCTTTTCTCATCATCTTCACTCACAAACGAGAACTTGCTTCTTCCGTCTAATGCAAGACAGTTTGCACCTGAGTCAGACAGGTCATACACTTGAGCATAGGCAAGTAAGCAGTTCACAAGTCAATTTATCTTTCAGTCTCTTTGGGTCGAACTACGGTGTTCTGACTTCCTCATTGCACGAGAGGATACGTAGGCATAACTTAACAGTTATCGAACAAAAGTCTCTGTATATTCCCCCTCTTTCCAGCTTTATTCTTTTAGCCTCATGATCTTGAGCATTTCATTCTTGTTCTTACACTGACACTTCATTTATACACTTCACTTCTCTTACACTGACTGTAACACGGTGGAAGAACTGACTTTAGTTATGTTGCGGATAGCAAGAGTCGCCACCGACTTTTATTTTATCCAAAGGAAAGGCATAAAAGAACAGGAAAGACCTTTTAAAATATTTTTGGGTCCGGGGGGTAGGTTATGTAAAGGGAAGGTGTTAGCACCCTTTACATCCATGGTTTTCCATGGGCTCTTAGTTACTTAGCTCACTTTAAAATGTTTTTGAAATGTGTAGTGTGTGAATAGAAATTTTCTTAAATGTTTATAATGATCCATGTACGGATGCGTATAAACCTTTGTTTTGAAAATTGTTTGAAATGTGTGAAGTGTTTGAAAAGTTTTTGAAGAGTGAGCAAGTATCTAAGAGGAACCTACCCTAAGTTTTAAGTCTTTTCTGTTCTTGAATCCTTTAAATGGTAAGACTATCCCTATTATTAAGGAATAGGTAGTCATTACCTTGGATGTAAGGGACAAGTGAAGGGTCATCTGTTTACTTAGGCAATTGTGGGGTGTATAAGCAATTCGAAGGGACTATCATCTTTATTCGAAAGGGACAAGATCATTACGAAGGCAACATTCGAAAGGGACTTGATCTTTTATCTGTTAAGGGACTAGATGATGTTAAATGAGGGACTTTGCTTTATACACCCTACTTGACCTTTTGATTAGGCAACATGAGAGGTATCCCTAAGGAAGTGAGATGGCGATCAAAGATCGACTTACGTGTGTGAGTGTACAATTTTAATATTTATCTTTAAATTTAGTGATCTAAATTAATTTCTTACATACAAACATGTTGCACTCCCTATTTTTACTAACCATAGCATAAAATATAAATATTTAAATACTATTAAAATATTACATCCGGGAACAATTACATAATAATAATAATAATTAAAGAAAATTAAATATAATAAGCAAAAATAAATAATAATAATAATTGGGTTAGTGAAATAATAATAATAATAATAAATCACAATGGGGTTAGTAATAATGAAATAAATATAAAAATAAACATAGTTAATAATATAAGCAAAAAAGATTAATGAACAATTATTTTTTAAGATTAAGAATAAAATATAAACAATTATACTAATTATTATGAAATTTTAAGTTATATGCAAATTATAAAAATTAAGTTAATTATAAACATACTATTATAATTACAAAATTAAATTAGCAATTTTAAACATATATTAAAAATTATTTATATACAAAAATTAAGTTATAAACAATTTATGCCATATTATTATATTAACAAAATTAAATTAAAAATTTTAATTTTAAACATATTTATATACAAGATTTAAATTATAAACAAATTATAGACCATATGCATATTATGAAAATAAAATTAATTATAATTATATTTACACAAATTAAGTTAAGAATTTTATTGTTTTAAACATAATTTAAAATTATTTACATTATTAAGATTACATAATGATAATTTGTAAATAAATAATATTAATAAAAATATAGAAACATAATTAACATTTATATAAACAATTAGGGTTTTAGAAAGATATATTTTTAGGGTTATAGTTTTAATTAGAATTAATAATAATAATGAACAAGCAAAACAAATTAATGGAGAAAAAGAGAAAAAAACTTACCTTGGCTGGGAATTGAACCCAGTCCCTCTGCTTTTCACAAACTTCAGCCAACAACATCAACCACTGGGCCAGCGCGCGCTTGGTGATAAGGAAAAGGGTCCAATTGGTTTTGTTGTTTAATCCTGAAAATTATGAAAAAAGAAACAAAACAAAAAGGCCTGGGGGGGATCGAACCCAGGACCTTTAAACATTACACAAATGCATTTACCATTCCAGCCGGGAGGGCGCTTCTGTTAACTAATCCACAACATTGCATAATATATTAAGTCAAGCAATTGAACTAGAAAAATAATAAAATTTGCTGAGGCCAGGATTCGATCCTTGGACCTAAGCCTCACCCGCGCGTCACCTGACCAGCTGAGCCATCCACACAATTGTGAAACAAATTACAACTAATTAAATAAAATATTAAAACAGAATTCAAAAACCAAAAAACGCGCGCTGGCTTCATCTTCAACCTTGGGATTTCGCAGGTTTTCCTGCGAAATTTCCTGCAACTTTTCCTGCGTACAAACCCTGCCAATTTCATATCACCATAAACATGTACGATTTCATCAAATTGATCACATTTTCATGATCCCCAGACATCACACAGTTCAATTATAGTTTTAGAATTAATTTATATTAACTAAATCAAAGGATCCCAAATTCAATTCAAGAACCCTAGCCATGGCAACTTGCGGTTTAGGGCTTGGTTCTTCAATCCTTTTATCCAGAAATCATCTAGGTATCACAACAAACAATATTAACAACACAAAAACAATTTATAATAGCCAAATGAGTGAAATCGAAAATTGAAAAAAAATGAAGAACATGAATTCGGTTTTCATGATTTGATGCATGGATGGATAGTTTTATGATCCAAAAACACTCAGTGACCTTCAAGGAATGATTTGCAACCTTTATTTTGTCTTGAGAAGGCTTGAGTGAAGGAATCCGAATTTGAAATTTGTGATGAATTTTGAAAATGCAAACTTACTCTTGGAGGCCAGAATTTCGTGTCCAATGAATAGGGTTGTGTTGTATACTTATAGTGTAATAGAACTAGGTCAAAACAATTGATTGTTGTGTGGAAAATTTGATTGAAAAAGATTAAGTCTTAAAATTCAAATATTCTTGAATAAACCCTTTCTATTTCAAGCCAATCACCATTATTTTTGTATCAATTTGATCCAAGCAACCTTTATGACTTTCTAGAAGCTCAATCTCTTTTAAATATTTGATTTTTCTATTTGATTTTAATTTAAAATGATTTTAAATGAATAAAATCAAAATAAATAAAATAAAATGATAAAAAATCTGAATAATTGAGATTTGGGTCGTGCATGAAGTATTGGTATGGATTGGATCATCATATGGCAAGCCCATTTAGAAAGAATTGGTTTTAAACCTCCATTTTCTTCATAAACCAACCAAAAATTTCCCAACTTTGCAAGGGCACACATCCTTCAATTTTAATGATATGAGGGTGTTCTTTGACATTTTGGAAAGCTTGAAGAGTCCTCTAACCAACCCCACTGGTTTCATGTCCATATCATTTACCATTCTCAAGTTATGCCCTTTTGAAGTTGTTGACGTTTTGTTGACTTTCAAAAGGACCTATAATGTCTTAGCTCATACCTTCCAAATGAAGCATTTTTGGGCTTGGCTTGTGAGACAAAAAGTTGTAGAGAATTCAATTTCCTTCAAAATGAGCTTTGGATGGAAAATTGGTGATGAAGCATGTGAAAGTTATGGCTGGTCAAAGTTCAGCTGACTTTTCCTGAGGAAACCCTAATTTAGAAACCTTTGGTTCTTGATGATCTGAGATATCCTTGATGAATCATGATCAACCCTTGATCAAATGATGAATTTTACTTCATATACTTGATGTTGGCAAAAAATCATGAAGTTTGACTTTGGTTTGACCACAGTTTGACTTTTTAACTGCTTTGACTGATTTTGACTTATCTGATCATTTGACTGAGCAAACCTTTTGTGAAAAGTCTTGAAACTTGTCATGGGGATTCTTAGACACATATAAGATGTTATAAGTTCACTTGAAGTCTTGGAAGTCCATTTAGCCTGATTAAAGTAAAAACCCTAGTTTTGGATGCACTGCTTAGGAGGATGCATTGTCTGAGGGAATTGTCAAATCTTCTGACCAATTGTGAACTTTGTGAACCTTGTGAACCTCATAAAGTGTCTTGTAAACTTCATGAACCTCATGAAAGGTCTTGTAAGTATTGTGAACCTCATAAAGTGTCTTGTAAACTTCATTGATCCTCATGAAAGGTCTTGTAAGTATTGTGAACCTCATAAAGTGTCTTGTAAACTTCATTGATCCTCATGAAAGGTCTTGTGAACCTTGTGAACCTTGTGAACCTTGTGAACCTCATAAAGTGTCTTGTAAACTTCATGAACTTCATGAAAGGTCTTGTGAACCTTGTGAACCTTCTTAGCACACAAAGTCTTGTATTGTGAGGGCAAATTTTGGGGTGCAACACTGACACCTGTACATCCTTTTCCAGCTCTTTTATACACAGATTGCACTGACACTACCCCTTTAAAACACAAATCTTTTAAGCGTGGATCCCGTCGAGTACGGCGGACAATCTGGGTGCTAATACCTTCCCAGGTTGTAACCAACCCCCTTTCTCAGTCTCTCTGGTTCGCAACCGTCTTATCCATATTATGCAACATTACCTTTCCTCCGGGATAAAAATGCCTAGCTGGCGACTCTTTCTTTTCTTGAGTTCACTTCTGTGTGTTCTCATTCCTTCTTTTCACCGACCGTTCGCGCTTGTACCGGGATGCAAATCTTTGGGAGCGACAGCTTGGCGACTCTGCTGGGGACCCTTATACTGTAACCAGGGCTTCTGGTTCTTTTTGTGGTGTAAACACCCCAAATTTGCCCTCACCCATTCACACCATGGCTTGTGATCATTCTCATATGCATAAGTACAATCATATCATCTCACATCTCATTTTTAATTCACTGGATAGTTTCTAAGGCATCTGCACCTAGGGTTTGTGATCTGAGCAATCCCAATGCTTCTTGAGCCATTCCAAAGGCCACCAATCAACTAAAAGAGGTCCATGTGTGTTCTTGTATCATGTTACATCCTCACAGAGTCCAAATTGCAGAGGAATCACAAGAACTAGGGTTTGAGTGGATGCAGAGCCAGGATGAACTGCACAGTTGACTGAAAATTAGGGTTTTGGTTTCAGAGGCCACAACTCCAATTTTTTTGGTCATTCTTGTTTCCATTGATCTCTATATGGTATAGGGAGTATGCATATCAATTTTCATGAAGAAATTCCATGGGGAAGTCATCTGATCAAGAGTTGACTTTTCAGACAAGTCAGTGCAAAATCAGGGCATCTGAGGCCCCCAATGACCCAACCAATGGGTAATCTTCATCATTTTGAGTGTATATGATCTTTATTTGATCATGGAAGAAGGTTGAAGTTCATAAAAATCAAGAATTTGGAGTTTTTGCAAATGTTGACTTTTTGGGCATAGTTGACTTTTCAAGAATGCACCATTTTAGGGCAATTTTCAAGCCTTGATTCATGATCCAAAAAGGCTTCAAATGGAAAAACTTTGGTCATGAAAGTTGTAGATCTCATCTTTCCCTTTTCAAAAAGTACAAGAACAGGATCAAATTCTTCTTGGATCAAAAGTTATGACCATGCAAAGTTGCCAAAAATCACTTATTTTCAAGTTATGCACCAAGTGGAAATTTTGCAAGGTCTTGGATCAAAACACATTGCAGCCTCTAGTTCACTACAAACCATTACCCAAACATTTCCCTAAGTCATAAAATCAGATTTTTGATCAAGTTTGCCCATGGTTTAGTTCATGTAACTTGAATTTTTCACATGTGAACCAAAAGCTAGCCAACTTGCAAAAACCACTCATTCCACTTCCTACAATTTATGACATTAGAAGCTGACTTTGGCCAGCCTCTCCCTCACCTTTTGCTGCGCCAGCCATGCTTTGTCCTTGCCTAGATTTGGAGCCATGCCCTATCTTACACAAAAGTGGTTTTTGAGCAAAAAGTGATCTACCAATCCATAAAGCACAAGTCACATCAGCCAGCCAATCAGAATTGTTTATGATTTCAGTTTGCAAGTTGAACATAACACAAGCCAAGGCTGAAAACACACACACTCATCACATTCACAAAAACTCACCTCATTGCAAGTTCCTTCGAAATTCTGTCCACAGCCATAAAACACTCAAACTCTCATCATCATTCAACTCACCACATCTCGTAGACAAGAAACCACCAAAGCTCAAGCCTAAATCAAGCCTGAAAACTCCATTGCCATTATTTACCTCAAGCTGCAGATTCTATCGAATCTCTCTCCACAAGCCACAAACACACCAACCAACACCACAAACTTTCTCAACACACTTCATAGATCACAAACAACTCCTTTTCACAGCCTGAAAGTGCCAAAATCATCATGGCCATTGTTGACTGAACTGAAGCAGTTCCATTCGAATCTCCTTCTCCAGCCAATACAAACTCATTTTGAGCATTCAAACACATTTGGGGGATCAAGTAGAGCAGCTTGCATCAAAGGAAGTGGCCAGAAAGTTCCCAAACTGAAAGCTCCAAATCTCAGGTAGCTCGAAATTAATTTTTCCAGAAATGGTTTTTTATGTTACAAACTTCTTCTTCATGATGCACTGATCATTCTGGTACCTTTAGTTTTTGAAATGGTTTTGTTTTGAGCATTTAATTTGTGTTTGAAGCTCACGAACCCTAGAAATTGTTTGCTTCGATTCAGTTGATTTAGGAACTTTAAATTTGTTTTGAGAGAGGGGTTTGGTTCGTGAGAGGATAAGGATCATTTACATGTTCTTGGTTTTCATTTTTGGTACGTATTGAGAGGTTTTGAGATTTTCAGGTGAGCTTCTGGCCGGAGAAGACGACCGGAAGTCTTCTCCGGCCACCTGAGAGTGATTTGCCCTAATTACAGTCATTAACTTTAGTTTGAATGCTGAGCGTAGATGAGCGTTGAATGTTTGACTTCCCTCCAGTTTCGATGGCCCAGATGCGTTTGATTAACCCTAATCCACGTGTTAGGTCTAATTAATCCATAATTAATTTAATTAGGTCTGAAGCAATCCTGGCCTTCCACTAGCGCGCGCAGTCAACATGTTTGAATCCAGGAGCAATCTCATCCATTCAATCTGATTACTTCTCATTTTATTTGTTTTATTTCATTTTATTTCATTTAAAATTGCACAATTTATTTAAAATAGTTAAAAAATCATAAAAATTATGAGACTTTTTCCTTAAAGTTTTATTAATTTTTATGACCCAAAAATATTTTTATTTCATTTTTTTTCATTAAAAAAGCATTTTTAAATATTTAAAAGGTTATTTTTAATTGATTAATGGGAATTAATTAATTAAAAATACTTTTAGGTATTTAAAAATTACAAAAAAATTCATGAAATGTTCTAAGACATTTAGAAACATTGTCCAACCTTCAAACCAAATTTCTTTTTTGATCTTGATGCATTTTAAGAATTTTTCATGGAATTAAATCATATTTTGTGCATTATTTTGATCATATGTTTGAAAATTCATTTCTGCCTATTGGTGAAGGTTGAGACCTTGATTCTTCTTGCATTGTTTTCCATTTGACATGTATTCTCAAAGATAAAAAGGCCATGATTTGATCTTGCATTTTCTAATTGATGGGCATTTGTTTTGATAAGAACCCTAAAAAACCCTAATAACTTAGAAAATTCATAACTTGAGTTTGGTTGAGAGTTGGGAGCTCACCTTTGGGCAGTGGTTTGTTATAGGTCTAGGGTTTCTTTGGGTACCATTTTCCATTTTTACTTTAGGGTTTTGCTTCTGTTTTTGGTTTGTGTTTGATGTTTGATCCATGAACCCTAATTTGGGCTTTCTCTTGCATCCTTCTTGCATTCTTTTGCATAAGTTGGCTTGCCATTGCATTTTGTGCATTCTTATGATTCATTTGACATCTTAAGACATGTATGAAGCATCATTGATTATTGCATTACATCTTTGCCATGCCATTTGCCTTGTATGCTTCATAACATTTCATGCTTGTTCATGTTCCTTAGCTGGCATCATATGCATTCATGGTCTTGTATGAACATCCCCATGTCATGCCTCATGTTTGCAGCACCTCATAACATCATAATCATCATGTACATGCTTCTGGTTTGGTCTAGCATCATGCCATTTCATCTCACCTTGCATTGCATTGCATTTCTTTCTATCATTTCAGGTGGTAAGTAAACCTGAGAAGTGGATTTGCCTTCACTTCTCATAACTTTTCTTCTCATCTCTCTTGCATCCATTGCTGCATTTCTATATGTGTTTGAGTTTGAGCTTGCTCATTCTTTCTCCTCCCACTTTCTTCCTTCAAGTGACTTGACTTCTTGAATGAAGCAAGTTGCTTTGCTTCTCTTGATCTTGTTCATCTGCTCCCTGGTGGCTCCTTTGAAGATTGTTCTTGCAAACCTCACAAACCTTAGGATCATCCAAGCATGACAATGAATTAGGGTTTTGATTAGTCTCCCCCCATAGTTTTACCTTTGTGTCTCTCTTTGAGTCTTCTCTTCTCATCTCATAATCAGGGACTAAACCCTAAAGGCTTTAAGACTTTGTGCTTAGGGTTATGCCTGCATCCTTCTCTTAGGATGGAGTGTATAACTTTAATCCTAAGTGATAAACCCTTAATGTGTTTAAGCCTCTTAATCAATTCATAATAATCATCAAGACATCACACTTGTAACTTGGGCCTTGCATTAGGGTTCTAATTCTTCCTTAAGTGGTTAAGAAGGACTAACCCTAGTGTTAATGGACAAGTCCCCCTCAAGTTGTCTTACAAATCATAAAAAACACTTCATCATCATACACATATCATTAATAAAATCCACTTAATAAAGGTTTGTTTTGGCATGGGTTTAATCCCTAATCATGGGTTAAGTTGAGGAGTTTTCCTCAGCTTAAACATTCTCATCTATTATCCTTCTTTTAGGATGATGTAATGGGTCTGTTTAACCCTTGATTCTGGCTTAACCTCATTACTCAACACTAAACAAAAATCCCAAAAACATCTAAATAATCACAAGTAGGTTAATGATCTTAATCCTACATCAAAAGGTGATTAAGTGTGAGAATCTGACTTCACACTTAAGGTATTCTCATTACCCCTAATCAGAGGGATGATGTGATGAGTTTACCAAATCCATTGGTTTAGGCCTAAGCTCATCAACTTATAACAAACTCCAAAAAGCAATAAAAGACTGAAAACCCAAAAAAACAAACAATAATCGTCTCCTCCGGGATTCTTTTCTCATCATCTTCACTCACAAACGGGAACTTGCTTCTTCCGTCTAATGCAAGACAGTTTGCATCTGTGCCAGACAGATCATACACTTGAGCATAGACAAGCAAGCAGTTCACAAGTCAATTCACCTTTCAGTCTCTTTGGGTCGAACTACGGTGTTCTGACTTCCTCATTGCACGAGAGGATACGTAGGCATAACTTAACAGTTATCGAACAAAAGTCTCTGTATATTCCCCCTCTTTCCAGCTTCATTCCTTAAGCCTCATGATCTTGAGCATCTTATTCCTTTCCTTACACTGACACTGTATATATCACACTTCACTTCTTTTACACTGACACCTGTACATCCTTTTCCAGCTATTTTATACACAGATTGCACTGACACTACCCCTTTAAAACACAAATCTTTGAAGCGTGGATCCCGTCGAGTACGACGGACAATCTGGGTGCTAATACCTTCCCAGGTTGTAACCAACCCCCTTTCTCAGTCTCTCTGGTTCGCAACCGTCTTATCCATCTTTTTCTAGGCCTATGCAGCATTGCCTTTCCTCCGGGATAAAAATGCCTAGCTGGCGACTCTATTCATCTCCAGTGAGTTCACGGCTGTGTGTTCTCACTGTTCCCTTCGCCGACCGTTCGCGCTTGTACCGGGATGCAAATCTTCGGGAGCGACAGCTTGGCGACTCTGCTGGGGACCCTTATATTGCAACCAGGGCTTCTGGTTCTTTTTGTGGGTTCCTCCTAGCGCTTGTTTGATTTGTGTTTACGGGGGTGTTATGTGCTTATTTGTGTTTGTATTTTTGTACTTATTCCTGCTTTATGTACAGTTGCTTTACTGCTTTCTTTATTGCTTTTGTATATATCATACTGTCATACTGTGCTGGCTGGATCTGGTTTTTCTTTGGTGGGTGGGTGTTCCATTGAGAGTTAAGGTCCTATACCTGGGACCTGAGTGACACCTAGGCTAGAGTGAATCATATTCTTTCCCATTCCATTTCGGTCTGGTGCGGGAATATGAAACACGGTTCAGATATGGGTTTCTTCTTGAGAACTCTGTGTTGCAGATTTCCTGCAATGCTAGGGCTATCTGGGAAGCCTGCTAAGTCTGGATGACCTTTTAGTATTGACCTTCAGAAACTGAGGTGAATTAGAGGAGGAACTTTTATGGTTATTGTAAACACTGTACCTCCGGGTTGGAAGTGTTTACACTTCCCATAACTGGTCCAAGTCTGAGGATCCTTGTTCTAGATCATCACCTATGAGGGGGTTGGGCTGTTTACAGGTTTGCAGGTACCTTGACCTCAGAATACCCTGTTACTTTGACTTTGTTAAGAATGCTCCATGTTGGATAGTTCTTGTGATTCTTAACCCTGGACTTGTGGCTCTTTATTTGAGTCCCCCACCCTGGTTACTGGATTTATAGACCTCCATCTGGAATTCTTGAACACACATGGATCTATACCAAGGCAGTTAATCAGATCCGGCTCAGTCACAAACCCTTGCATTTCATTTGCATACATACTCATTGCATCATATTAACATTTGCTTATTTGTGTTTCAGGGTATCCACTTCCTTCTGGTTTTGGTTTTGACCCCATCTGCAGTTTTGACCTATCTCCACCAATACTTGCACCAGTTTGTCAGACACTTGCACTAGCCAGTCAGTGGCCCTCTCCTCAGCATCTTCATCAGCACTTATTCTACTCAGTCTTCAGCATTATGGCTCCAAAGAAAAGCAACATCACCTATCATTTCTTCCAACCAGACTTATCAGATATCAGGAGGATCCAAACCCTGATCACTCCAGATCACATACCCTTGTTCAGGGAGAGCTATGGAGATATACTGGACATGGTTATGGATCTGGACCCTTCACAGAGGAGCCTCATCCACACCTGCATTCAGTTTTATGATCCTCCATTGAGATGTTTCACCTTTCAAGACTTTCAGTTGGGGCCCCTATTAGAAGAATACTCATCTTTGATTGGCTTACCTATCAAGAGGGAAATCCCATTCAACCCTGAAATGGTCTTTCCTAGCAATGGAGAGGTAGCAAAAGCTTTGTATCTGGAGCCTGTTTTGATTGAACAGCATATGACCTCCAAAGCTGGAGTCCCTGGATTTCATCTGGACTTCCTGATTTCTCAAGCTAGTTTGAAGGCCTCCTTGGGGGAGTGGAAAGCTGTTTGTGCTCTGTTGGCCTTAAGTGTATATGGAATTGTGTTGTTTGCAGATGAGCCTCGATTCATTAGCAAGAATGCAATCCACTTGTTCATCTTGAAGAACCCAGTGCCAACTTTACTGGGTGATCTCTATTACTCAGTCCATCAGAGAAATGAGAAGCAGAGGGGAAGATTAGTAAGGATTTGTGCTCCATTATTCCATGTTTGGCTTCTCAGGCATCTACCCAGGACAGATGTATTTCTCAATCCTCATCAGCAAAGCAACTGGGCTAAGAGGCTCACTACTCTCACTTCAGCAGATATCAGATGGTGTACTCAGAGCACCAAGGGCAGAGACATGATCACCAGCTGTGGGCACTTTCCCAATGTGCCTTTGATAGGAGTTAAGGGAAGTATCAACTACAACCCTCTGCTGTTCAGAAGGCAATTAGGCTATGCACTGGTTCATATTCCTAGGGAACAAGATTTGGTGGAGACCCTCTACTGTGAGAACAAGATTAGTCTGGCAACTGTTAGGCAGGCTGCCTGGGCCTGGGATCATGTTCAGACCAAGGGAATCACCATTCTGGGGAAGTGCAATAATGTGGCATCAGTCCAATATTATGAGTGGTCCCATGCTAGGGCTCGATTCTCTGGAATGCCCTTTACCATAGAAGACATGCCTGAGTCATCTTCAGCACCACCCCCTGCCACTATCAGTTTGGAGGAGTTTGAAAGCTTGAAGGAAAGAAATGAGAAGCTAACTCAAGCTTTGCAGAAGACCCTCAGAGAGAGGAGTGAAGGTGTGAGGGAGATTGAGAGATTGGAGAAATTGAGGATAGAACACTTGACTAAGATTGAGAAGTCTGGAGATTATATCAACAAGTCTAAAGCCGGTGAACAGATTCTGAAGAATGCTTGTAAGGAAGCCCAGTTCCAGAGAGCAAGGACAGACTTGTATTTGAAAGAGAGTCAGGCCAGGTGGGTCCGGATCACTGAGGCCCGTACTCTAGAAGACAAGAGAGCTCAAGACAAGATGGAGCAGATGGAAAAGGCCCTGGCAGCAGCCCAGGAAGAAATATCAGAGCTGAAAATCAAAGCAGGATTGAAGAGGTCTAAGGACCAAAGT